>JAODJX010000043.1:13962787-13984783 GCA_026776945.1 Isichthys henryi
TCCGGGATAGGCTCCGGACCCCCCGCGACCCAGTAAGGATAAGCGGTTTGGAAAATGGATGGATGGATGGATGAATGAATGAATGAATGGACAAACGAGCAGCCAAAAGCTCACATTTTCCCTCTTCCTCTCACACGCACACACACGCCTGATGCCTTTTTCTGCTGCTGCAGCATGGGTTGGGACACAGATGGACCTGAACGGGAAGGACCCCAGGGAAGCGTGCAGGAAAAACGACAGGCAGCTGCCAGACAGATCTCACATCATGCGCCTTCAGTGCAGAAGTGTGTGTCTCTTTCAGAAAATCTGTGCTTTTGTGTTAACAGCCGAAAGAAAGATCCAGGCAGGACTGAAAGATCCTAACAGTCTGATGCAGCACGAGCTGGAAGATTTTAAGAGGATCAATTCGTTTTGAAGAAGCACTGTAGCTATAATGCGGACGTCAGTCAGCCAGGGTACATTGGGTGAGCAGCTTTAATAATAAGTAAAGTGTTAGACAGAAAGTTGTGAGCAAACTTACGCATCAAACACAAAACGAAAGGCTTCTGTGCATCTATTTTTCATGACCATTATGCAGTTCAGTGTCACAGTGAGCTTGGAGCCTATCCCTGGAAGCACAGGGCACAAAGCAGGGGACACCCTGGATGGGATGCCAACCAATCACAGGGCAAAAGGCACGGGAACATCCGGGATGGGATGCCAAAAAATCACAGGGAAAAAGGCAGGGAACATCCGGGATGGGATGCCAACCAATCACAGTGCACAAGGCAGGGGACATCTGGGATGGGATGCCAACCAATCACAGGGCAGAAGGCAGGGGACACTCTGGATGGGATGCCACAGGGCCCCTTTTGTTATAGCGAACAAAACTACAGCTGGATATCATCGGCACACCACGCGCCTTGTAGGCGGAGCCTGAATGTGCATTATAGTGAACAAAACTACAGCTAAAAGTGGCCATGGGGGGCAAATTGTTTGTCCGTTATAAGCGAAATTCCATTATATGCGAGTCCGCTATATCCGATGCTTTTTCTGCCGGGACCAGCAGACCTCGTCTGTTATAGGCGATATTCCGTTATAAGAGAGTGCACTATAATGGGACTTTCCTGTAGTGTGTGGGGCTCACTGCAGTTGCCGTCCACCCTAAAGCCAGGCTGCCTGAGGTTGGGGGGGCCTGTCCAGGCCCCAAGAGCCCCAGGCTGCGGCTTAGTCAGGAGAGGAAGCCATGCCTGGAGGTCAGCCTCCCACACACATGGCATGTCTGCGGGGGCCTGCAGACAGCAGGCTAAGGTGTTACAGCCCCAGGACACTCTGGGAGCTGAAGGTCCGCACTGACCAACCCAGCATCGCATAGAGCAGTCAGAACGCAGGCGTGCTAACCGTGCAGCTCCCAGTTGGTGAAAGTATATTTACTGCAGGGCTGCACGGCAGTGCCAATGTCCGCATACTCTCCCCGTGTTGTTGTGGGACTTCCTCAAGGTACTCCCTTTTCTACCCACAGTCCAATGCGGAATGGAAAATGAACGAACGTTTACCGCAAACGATGGGTTTGAGGATTTCATAAAACATCTTTCGATCCTGCCTGGAACAGAAAATCCCCATCACCAGATCTCTTAGTATACTGTAAATTACACTCAGTGGCCAGTTTATTAGGTACAGCCACTCTCTGTCTCTGAATGTAAATAATGTATAGCACACTGACCAGACGGTCCAGATGCTCATTTACTATGAAGCGGAACATTTGAATGCCTAATATGTGTGATCTCATTGATTTCAAATGTTGTGTGATTGTCGGTGCCTGCCGTAGTGGTTCCAGAATTTCGATCTTCTTCCTTGGATTTTCGTGCACTAATGCACTAGAGTGTTTACAGTCAAGAAGCATCTAGTCAGGAGAAGTTCTACAGCTGAAAACACCATGCTAATGAGAGGGGTCAGGGGGGAATGGCAAGTACAGCAGTATAACATCTCAGTGCAATGGTGCTGTGCCGAAAAGCACCTCTGAACCACAACTCGTCGACCCTTGAAGGGTTCCGGAGATCAAAGGCGGTCCTGTCTGCTTTGTAGGAGTATTTTAAGATGTAGAAGTGCCCACTGCTAAATGAATGCCAACGGTAACTTGAGTGAGTCCAAGGTGTGGAATAAGACAATAATAATGTAACAAAAGGGTTTTACAATAAAATACCACATTATGATCAACTACAGTCCTCCTGTATCCGAGGCTGATACGTTCCAAGACCTACTGCAGAAAGCTGAAGCCACAATTAATAACTTAGCATTCACAAACACCATACAGTACATAAAGTGTTTTCTTAAACATACTGTTATGTCACCCATCTAGGGTCAGGAGCAACAAAAAGTGGAGTTAGACCAGTACTTCCTTTGTGCTTCTGATTTTATTAACGGATCGAACAACTTTTGGAGCCAACCAAGGAAATAAAACGAACAAAACCCCCAAAACATAAACTAGGAAAATAGCCAAACAAAAAGAAAAGTACGTAATCCCTGACTATCTTAAAAAAGTGAGAAAACTTGGTATCAGCTCCCTACTTCCCCAGCTACACATAGTGAACATAATAGATATTTATAGATATTTACAAGCTATTTACAAAAGCAAAAATCCAATGCACAGCAATAGGGGTCAAGCCGAATGAATACCAGCAACACAAGAAGTACAAAACTAATTCCAAAGCAATGGCCTGCTGTTCTTGTCCGGACAGGCCTTATAAAGGAAGGGATGAAAGGACGAAAGAAGAAAACAGCCAATCAAAATGAGAGGTATGAAGTGTAATAGTGGGCGGAGCCAAGGGCAGAACAACACACCCCAACGAAACTTCCGCCCAATATACAGAGTAAACTCTACCTGGGGGGTTGTAACAATGCATATAGTAATGTTTAATAGATAAATTACGCACTGGCGGATTCTGGAACAGGCACGAAGGGATTCTCACATTTTAGTCAATTTTGAAAAGACGATACAGCAATGAAAGAATATCATGTATCAAGGCGTGACGGAGCAATAAAAATCAAGCTCTTTATACCCTCAAAGCACAAAGAAACCATGAAAAAACATACCGTTGCACATTTCACTATTTATTTTTTTGGCAAAGCTGTCGATAACCGTGGATATGGGGGGACTATTGCTTGCAGAATCCGGCTTTATTGGTAGTATTACAGTTTGGTGTGTTTGCGAAATATATCACATCTAAGACGACACTACAGAACATCCACCCCTTGCATCCAGACAGACATGAAAGAGAACATGCATTATATACAGAGTGATGAAATGAAAGACGTCCGATTCAAGTCCAGGTACGAGAGCGGAGGCTCTCGCGAGGCTGCCACCTGGCAAGGCGGAGACACCTCCTAACAATCTCTCATACACCTCTGATCAGGGCTCACACGCAATTATCAGCTGTTCCACTTCATTCACAGCCACGGACGAGCCACTGACAGGCAGAAGATCACACATTCAGCCCCATCTGTATGTGTTTACAGCGCCGAACATCTGTGTGATGCCAGTGTACCATGCATAAAGTTAACGTGCAAATTCATATCATATTCTAAGTTAAAAATAAATTGCAAAAATAAAAAAAGTACTCCATCAGTGTTAATAAATCATTTTGGATCTCCAATTAGCATTTTAATCAAGTAGATAAGAAGTATTGTCTCTCTGTCACGATGTTAACGGCTCATTGAAACGCTTGAAAAAACGTGCATGAAGACAGGAAAATGCAGAGCGAGGACTGAAAGTTTCTGGCCTTATTAACCTAACAGTTCCTCTTCTTGGTTCATGTATAATTTATTGAGTGATAATTGCAAAAAATGTTGAATACTAACTTTGGACAACACCGATTCAACCTGAGGCAGGCTGCTCATTTTCCAGACATTCTGTATTCGCACATTTTCTGTATACAGAGAAGTAACACGTGTAGCAATATTAATGTCAAGATCATATGGGGGGATGCAGATTGTAGGTCTTGTGAGCACCGGAAACAGCTGGGTGAGCGAGACGGTAGGTGATCACTGGATCCCACTTCTTCATGAGCTTTATAATAAAAAATAGCCCCTTAACAGAGGCAGATCCTTCTCACACTGAAGCTGGGCTCCGTAACAAATGACCCGGCGCATGCCTGCTGTGGCTGGCAGACCAATGCATGGAAAACAGATTTAGAGGTTAAAGGTCACCGTGGACGTCACTGGTTGCCACTACTCCCACAGAAGCTATTCGGAAAAAAGGTGTTTTTACATTTTATAGTAATTAAGTTACCAAACGATATAATTATTCTTCGGTGTCATTTGGGATTCTCTTAAAATGGGCATATTGAACAAACAGGATTAATTTCTTATAGTGAACTGCTCAGTGAACTGCTGTAGACGATTTGCATTGACGCACAACAGAAGTGTGGCCTCTGAGCAGACTGCAGCTAGACATGCTAGGGTAGTTTAATAGTGACACTGTAACAATGGGCTTAACGAGTGTCGGGCAATTCGAGTTAGCACACCAATTAAGAGTTTAGACGCACGTTGTGGAGCATTTAGCAGAGGGGTCGCTTCTGACAAACGGCAGCTTTGCATATTTATCGACGGCACGCCACTAGAGGAATGCCGCCTAGCACAGCAGAGCGTTTGCTAATGGCTGCTGCGGCCCACGGCACCTCTTGGATGGGGGTCTGAAGAATGTCAGCATTGCCCCACAAAGGCCGCTTGACGTTCCCTCCTGCGTAATTATACGGTAGTCCTTCATCGCCGTCACTCTTGCTGTCAGTCTTCCCAGTAACACGCTTCCGAATCTCAGTTCAAAATGTGCTCGTAATGCCTACCTTTCACATTCCTCTACCTATGAGATACGCAGCTTTGTGAAAGGAATAGAAGAAACTAGTTAATGCAACACATAGGAGCCTGGAGCCAATCCAAGGCAGTACCGGGTACAAGGAAGAGGTACATCGTCGGATGTCAGTCCACCACAAGTCATAAACGCACGCATACAACGATGGAAATTAGAGACGCCAATTCAGCTGCATGTTTTGTTGGACTGTGGGAGGAAAGCGGTGTACCAGGAGAAAATGTACGTGACATGGGAGAACATGCAAACTCCACACACAGAGCGAAACCTAACCCAGGAGATGTGAGGCAATGGTTCCACTCATGAGCCGCCAAGTCATCCTATTACCTGAAGCGAAGCATTTTCTACACAGACATTTCAAAACCACAACCAGCAGCAGCTGTTGCACTGTAAGAGGTAACTGCTTGCTAGCTTTTTAGAGGGTGTTAACAGTGTCAACACACTCCCAACATGTTCTCCTTCATTAGCATGAAAGGCAGCTAATACTGAGAGCAAAGCGAAAGCACTGTTCTGTGAGACTGATCATGTCGAAGCCTTTTGACGGATGACCATAGATATGCTTGAACATCAAGTGGAGACCAGCAGTAGGTGTTTCAAATTTCCATGTTTAAAATGTCCAATAATTCTTTTCCCAGGAAACCAAACATTGTGGAAGCACATGTCAACAAACCCACCTTCTGGACCACTCAACTGATGTCATTGACATCGTTTGGATCTCAGTGCACTTTTCAAGCAATTTGCCATATTTTAAATGTGCTGAGACAACAGCCATCACTGCATGTTACCCAGAATTCCCCTGCGTGCGAGGAACTACCCTGTAGCACTGGAAATAAGAATTAATCTGCAATGCAGCCAAACTTAGTGCTGAGGCTGGGATTATGTGTGAGCTTCTGTCACGGGTACCAAAAGCTGACACTTTATTTGAGTGCTTGGAAGTATGTCTCTTTGACTTCGGGAAGGTTTCTGGGATCCGTGTGCTCAGACCTAGAAAAAGATGAGCATCAAGGGTTATGACGTCCAGGACCATTGGTCAAAGCTGAATACAGGTTGGGGGGAGACCCTGGGCAAAGTCTTGCTGTAGCAACCTGAAAAAAGATGGGGCGTCTACAACATGGACCCTTTTGCTGCAGCCCAGGGTAACCTGGGCATAATGTATGATCTTGCCTGAGGTTCACTTAGTCTCTGTACTCTTTCCCAACACCTAGTCAGCTCACACTGTACGCACCATCACCACAAGTCTCCAAAACAGCGTGCCTCACCGAAATCAGACGTACGTGGGTATTCGTGCATACTGACTGCAAACGGCTTCAGCACACAGGCACCGCGGCGACCTACCGTGCAGAGAGAGAGGCCCACCGAAGCGGGAGGGGTATAGCAGGTTGGCAGTGTAGCGGAATGACCCCTGCACTGCTCTTTCCGCTCATCTGCCTCCCTCCATTCCATCTTTATCCAAATTTATGGTCCCCCAGCCAGCGTGACAGCAGATGAGTAGGGCTGTTATAGGAGGGGGCTTACGTCTGGAAGGTGCTGAGAACATCTCCCTGAATCGGGACTCGGGAATGAAAGGAGAAGGGCCATCTATTCAGGACAGAGGATTGGTCAGGCCTCTGCGGGGCACGCTGTAAGGAGAATGAGGAGAAGAGGAATTAAAGATGGAATTGTGAGTCTAAAAGCCACATTCAGTGACCACAAGCAGACATAGCTGAGAGGTGTGGACCCCAAAAGACAGAAAAAAGCCTTCAGTGTTCATAGGCGATGAGCTCAGACGCCATAGCCTAGCAACGGACGCCGGCAGCGAGCCGGAGAGCTGACACCCTCACCTGCGCGATCCCGTCCCCAGCAGCTCTACATGCTTTGTGCTCCTTCAAAAAGGAATGAATCATTAAGTTCCTCTTTTCTATTCGAAAAATGCGATAAAAAATAGACAATACACACGTCACCATGTTTGAACACAGCAGGACATTTTTTAAGATCCAAGAGTTCGTCACATCTAGAATGTTCTACATGACTTTACTTAGTTTGATCATAGTAGGACATATAGTTCAAACTTGCACTGATCACTTTAAGTTGCTGCTGCCGTTCAATTGTGCAATATTGTACATTACTTTTTTTTTATTTTTACTTCAGAGGTTTTATTGGTGTTCATTCTATGTTTACCTAGTTCAGATATTTTTATTCTAGTATTTTCTTATTATTTAATCTATTTACTGTTTAGGAGCCACGCTGAACGCAGCTAAGAAACTGTGTTTCGTTCTTATCATGTCAAGTGGTTTGAATGGCAATAAAGCTGATTCTGATCATGGTTCCTACCTTTTGCTTAGCATTGTATTTCAGAAAAGGTTTCAGACTGATATCAAGGGTCTTCAACTATTGGAAGCATCTTGTGGCTCAGCGGGTTAGGACACTGTGCCTGTGATTGGAAAGTCGTCAGTTCACATCCCGGAATCGGTGGAGTGATGTCACCACTGGGCCCCTGAGCAGGGCCCTTAACCCCCAGCTGCTTCAGGCACTGGCTGATCCTGCTTTCTTATTTGTCCTTCAATTAGGATAAAATGTTCTGCTAAAAAAATCTAATAAAACGGAAGAGTGCGCAGCATCAGGACCAAAGCACACGGTCAGTGTTGCAGGCTGTGAGCATCGTTGGGTACCTCGCCTGGGCAACGGCTTTGTGAAAACGCCTCTAGCCCTCATTACTGCCGTTTTCTTGTCAGATCCCCTAATGACACTCTATGGCTGCCAGCTTGGATACGAGGACAATACCCCCCCCCCCCCTCACCGCCACTCGGCGTCTGATAACAATTATCCCTTCACAAGTCTGAATGCCACCCAAGATCAGCACGGGCTCCGCAGATGAGGGCGAAGCAAGGACTGTGCAAAAATGCGGCACGAGATGAAACGTGAAGGGAACAGCGGGAAATAAAATTACAGAAGCACTAATATGGTTTCATAAGGATGTATCTTTCACTGCTGAAAGCTCCTTCAACAGATTCATAATCCGAAGAAATTAATCCTATAAGAGGTGGAAAAAATAGCTGCCAGGCTGCTGGTCCAGTTAAGAGTCTCAGAAAACCCAGTGAAAAGTAAACCTTAGAGACCAACAGTAGTGAGCTATCATTGGACAAGCTGGTCTACTAAAAGCGTACTCCTGATCTCTCAGCCACGCCCTCTCGGGTAGGATCAGCCTCTGACAAAACACCCCCCTCAGGTTTCACCCGCATTGCACTAGGAAACGTGAGGAACAGCCTCAGTGCAATTGCGTCAACCCAAAACACCGGTAGACAGGCCTGGGGATCTGAAGGAGGGCCAGGATAAAGCAGATTCCTCTCTGCTTTTAAATCTTCTCCCTTTCAGATTCCATTTGAAAGGCGTCTGGCCTGAGGTCTTCTGAATGAGCTTTAAACGCCCCACGATCCTGCAGACAGGTGGCAAACGCAGACAACAAGGGCGGTTTGCTCCCCCAAGGCCTTGAGCACTCGTAAATGTCAAAACAAAGACATGCTTAGGAGGACTATTAATTCGCCATCAGCCCCCCCCCCCCACCACCTTTCAATGATAGGGCAAGACACCTTGGCAGTTGGAAGGCATGAAAGACTGCCAGAAATCGCACTGGGGTTTGTTACATCCAGACCCACCCTACTCTAGGAAAAGTCATTGCCATCAAAGTAAAAGTCTCCTAAAGACAAACATGGCAAAAGACAAGAGGGAATCTGAAGAGGGAATGCTAAACAATACAATCGGGGGATGCCTTAGCCTCCAGTGATTGCGTACCAGACATCATTAGGGCCAGTATTTCCCAAAATGTACATCACAAACTGTGTAGAGAACCAAAGGGAATGGACAGAATGGAGAGCAGAGGACCAATTAGCCGAGGGAATGGACTGAATGGAGAGCAGAGAACCAATGAGCTGAGGGCACGGACTGAATGGAGAGCAGAGAACCAATGAGCTGAGGGCATGGACTGAATGGATAGCAGAGGACCAATGAGCTGAGGGCATGGACTGAATGCATGGCACACAGGCAAAAGCGTTGGTGAGCCAGCAAGACAGATAAGAGGCTCAGTAAAGGATTTTGGGGTGGGTGGGTGACCCAAGTTTTTGCTCAGGGGCAATTCTAGGATTTTTAAGGGGCATAACAGAGGCTATAATTCATACAGAGGGGTCAACCTTATCAATAGGCAAATATATATTTTGAATGGGTGAATGAAAGGGGAGATGGCATTTTGATGGCCAATCAAATGTCAGCGGGAGCTAATACCCCTGATACCCCTGCCGTATCCGCCCATGTATATGTTATTTACATTTATATATAGTACTCTAGGAGGCCTCTATAGATGGTCATAGAAAAATGGCATAAAGCCCTTTGTAACTGCGAGCTTGACGCCGAAGAGGCTGTAGCAATATTGACCTGAAGTCAGCCTCACTTAATAACAAGCTGTCTGCATAAAGCCCCACCCTTCATTCCGCTTTTAGCTAACAGTGTAAGGAAGCGTAGCTACAGCAAATCCTTTCAACGCAAAACAGCACACATCACCATAAAAGTTCCGACATTAATTGAATTTCACACTCCATTATGTTAATTGAGCCTTAAAACATATATCAGCTTCGATGTAGAGTGCTGACAAAATGAGAAGTAATACATTTTCACAAGGGGGAGGGCATATCTGACACGCCCAGATGTATTGTATTGTGTTAGAATTCATTTTCCTCCCGGTCTTTAGGCGTAAGCTTCAACGCTCCAAGACTTCATTACATCAATTTAAATTGCATAGTACTGTAGAAAAATGTCCCGGGCTAAATTACTGTTAAAACAATCATTACGATGTTAAGCACAGCTCCCTATAGAGCCCAGAAGCCCGGGGGGGCCATTACACTTAGATATATAAACACACCCACACATTCTATATTACCCTTATTCTCACGCTGCGTTTTTAATTCCGAACACACTGCGGCAGCAGCACTGCCATTCATCCTCGCAATGGGCCGTTTGCTCGTCGTGAGAAAATTAAGTGGTACAAGTCACCCGTTAATAGGTTTCCAAACTTCTCTGGATCTGTGGCAATAACAGAACTCAGAGGGGGGCAATCAGGGTGGGAGGGACAGGTTAAATAATAAAAAAAAAAGACTTCCAGGACTTCTCCGTTTTCCTCGATCTAGCACCCATCTGTGTGCATCTAGCAGCTTTAATTTGCAGACCACTATTTACGTAATTTCACCTCCTTTATTAGTTTGATAGTTTAGATTTATTCTTAAAGATACATAGTATGTTTTCAGTATTGTACGCGTTCCGGGACCTGAGCCCGCCTCGTTACACCTCCACCCGCATATTCCCCTTGCATTCCGCCACCTTCTCATTTATAAATTAAGCACTGAGTACATCTTTTTATTCACATTCATATCTTTGAGTAATGTGATTCAATTTAGCACTTTTACCAGGTGTTTAAAGGAATTTGCAAGCAATGGCATCTGTATGGTGCAGCCAAGGCTGTAGCTGAACATTCTGGGCCCCCAGCCACGGTCGAATTTACCAAGGATGTCTAATATTTCCTGAGCATGTATGTTATTATTATTTGACTTCTGGAACCCCTATAGAGTGCTGGAGCCCTAGAATCTGCCTGGGTATCCATGCCCCCACAATGTCTCTAGGCGTCGCCCTCCAGTGCAGTATCACAGCACTGCATTAGGAGCTGGACGCATCCGGAGAAAATCAGGGGCATTTTAATGCACATTACCAATTGTTTTCAGGCAGCTGATCAGACATGCGCTGAGACGTGAACCACGCGAAGGCGACGCGGAGAGCTCACTCACATACCCACATTTCCCACAGTCTGCATAATCACATTTAGTCCCGTTTAATTAAACGCCGGGGATTTGTGAGGTACAGATTTGAGGATTAAACTTAAGGGCGGAGGTCTGTGTCGCCAACAGAGATCAAGCCATTAACGGGGCAAGTTTAAAATGTCATCTTGTAAGTGTGTCTGCCTGAAGGAAGAACTCAACATTCCCACGGCCGATTTAGAGAAAAGTGGATCATATGATGGAATAAAGCAAATAAAACAAAATTACAGGCCTATGAATAAAAAACGAACTTTGGCGTGTAATGCGTCCATGTTACTGTCTGCGTATGGTGAGGGCAAAGCCACATGTTCCATATTCAAACAGGCAAGGAACTAGACAGACCAACAATGGACCCCTGAAAGACCCCTAATGGACCCATCCCACAGGTAAATGATACTGTTCAAAGCTTGGAAAGACAAAATTGTGACTCTCATTTCAGCCTCATTTTAGTTTCTGTTTTGTCTGATACGTTTCTCCCGAAATTCACTAGGAAAAGTAAAAGTTGAGCCAGATTACAGGAGTAATATTTGAGACAAAAAAAGAAATGACTCACCAACTTTCATTCACATTAATGAGCAATACTGGAGCCTGAAGAGCCTCACATGTAGAGCTGGGACAGAGACCTGAGGCCACAAAGTTAATTCTTGTGCCACCCTGCTGTCCACACACAGCTATACATGATACAACATGTTATATGAGGTCCAAGCACTTCAGCAACTATGGCCAAATCTCCCTTTGCTTTTGAGGATAAGGAGAAAAGACAAACTAACAAAAGATATACTTTCCTATTATTAAATGTAGTTGCAGTATTACATATAGTAATTGAAGCAGTACTTGAAGAACCTGAATCAGTAATTGAAATTTTTAAAGCTGGATAGCGCAAACGTTTATTTTTGCACAAATCAGAACAAATGAACAGAAGTCACTTTATTTATTTTTTTTGATAGTTGTTTTCTGATTCGTGCAGGTATTTGAAACTGGCTGGAATGGTGAATAGACTGAGTTCATAAAGAGAGCTCACTGTTTTCTCCACCATTGATCAAGAAGTTGAGACAATCTGAGGATTATTTTAGAGCTTGATGAGATCTCTTTTGAAACTTACAGGGAGGCTGATATGAGACTTTGTGAGTCTTTTTGCGGGAGTTAAAGAAAAGAGATACAGCCGTAGTCTCATTTTGGTTTGACATAGATGTCATAATTGTCCAGAAGCGATAAACGAAACAGTTTTGATATCTCTTTTCCAATTTTCATTTCTTCTGGAATAATGTACATCTGGTGTTGTCACACTTTTTACAAAGGATGCTAATCTCTAATTGGATAAGCATGACAGTAGCATTATTGTTGCAGTAAACGGCACACAGAAAATGAACGTGGACCTCAGTTTGAAATGATTTGACAGAATAGAGAGCAGAAATTAGATGTGAGGCGAGGGCGGCTCGCAGGAAGGGAAGCCATCTTGTGACTCGGAGCAGCAAGCTGAAAGCGATACCACTAATTTGCTGCCATGGTTACAGCGCCTATCATTATCTGCTGACCCCGCTGCAGTGAACAGAGTGACCGGAGCCGACGGCAGGATGAATGGGCAACTCTGAGCGATCACCCCTGTTTTTCCGGATTTGAGTTAAAGACTCTTAACGTTGGTTTTAATTAAAGCATTAGAGAAATAAAATCCTTTGTAAATACGCTCAGAGGGCCTAAGGAGACAAGTATTCACCCATCTTCAATAACCGCATATCAAATGCCGAGCGAGCTTTGAAACGAGGGTGAGGGTCCAATCACACGCTAAAGGCAATTTACAGGCACCAATCCGCTTAAAGCACGCGGGAGGAAAGCAGAGGAGGTCATGTGGGGAGAACTCCGGAAACTGCGCGCGCGGAATGGCAGCCCCAGCCCTGGAGAGAGACCACAGCACTGCCACCCTGGGCCATCGTGCTGTTTCCCGGGACAGTGTGAGCAGCTTCTCCACTGGCATAAGCAAGGCTGCAGCCATGGAGTCAACACTGGGGGGGATCAAGGTCGTAACTATTATATATATTGGGGTGGACACTGCGAGGGCATTTGAGAATTGGGGGGGACGGGGACGTGTGCCCTAAATACTTATTATAATTTCAGACTTGGACATAAGTAATCTGTTCCACAAACCCTTCCGTAAGCTAAATTGGAACCTAAGTCGGATTTACCTTCACATCCCATTCAAGATATCTTATGGGAAGAAAAGCACATAAGCCAAAAATATGCTAGTAAAACATGTTAAGGGCACATGTTGCATTTAGTGCTTTTAGTGCTTATAGTCAAGACAAGTTTATTATGCATTCATAATGCATAATAAACAGCTATAATATATACCTGGTTATAAATATTTATAACCATGCTCACAATGCTTTATTAATGCATTATAATGTGTAATGAATTTGTTCATAGAAAGTGTTACCGTTCAAACTGTTTTCCGTGAAATTAAAGACAAACTTAAAGCCTAATGGCACCAGCCATCTATTTTTGGCTTTATGGCAGGTGCCAATTGGATATCCGGAGCTAATGGGGTCCACTGAGACCACCAGCACTGGCACTAGCCCTCAAACACTCAACAGGAACCCAGACATTAGCTGTGCTGGTCCTGTACCCCAAGTTCCCGCATGTGACCCAGATCAGCCTCCAGGGAGACACAGTGCTAGGAGAGACCCAGACACAGTCCACTGACCACGAGCCACAGACCACGGGTTACAGACCTACGGGCTGCAGACCACGGGCCACTGTACCAAGCCAGTCATGGATGCTCACCACAAGCCCAACTGTCAACTGCCATTTGGGGACACTTAAAATTGGATGCATTACAACTTCTGCCATTTTAATGATTTAAAGGGGATCTCTTTAATAATAACTTATTTTGGAAGTAATGGCAAATGGTCACGATATCCGAGAAGCATGACATTAAGCGCTGCTGGAATCACAGCCCTGTCACGGACAGCAAGGTTTGGCACTCTCGGGGCAAGAGCTTATAGAGTGAAGCTAAGCAGGAGACAGATAGATGCTCCCATCTGACCCGCCGTCTGCCCCCCCAGCCACAGCCTGACGCACTCTCCAGGCTTATGCAGCATGTATGCTGCATGCTTCCATCTTTCAAGGGGGAGGAGGGGGGACCTCTTCGCCATCTCCAGCTCACTGAAGTATCCTAGAAATTTGACAAGCCTCGTTTTGGAGGCTTTGGGATGCAACAAAGATTGAGGTTCAATCTGACTGAATCTACACATCAAAGACATGACAGACACACAGATGTCAAAATGGTGCATACCGTCAAATAACGTATATGCCCAATGCAGTTTGGCCTCTGCTCTTACTGATGTCAGTGTATAAGATTATACTTAGATGCTCAGGTTATACTCAGATGATACTCAGGGGGTGGTGTGTGGTTCAGTGGGTTAGGCTTCTGTGTCTGTGATCAGAAGGTTGTTGGCTCAAATCCCATGCTCAGCAGAATAGCCACAGCTCTGCTGAGTCTTACAGCAAATTCTTTAACCCCTCCGCTCCCTCCAATGAATGGCTTGACCCTGTGCTATGACCCCAAGCCTTGCTCTCACCTTTATATGTGTATGTACAGTATACCTTAAAGGAGAGTAAGATGGGATGCAGAAAAACACTTTCCAAATGCACTCATACTTCCACAAATGTTAAGTAAATCATTATTTCATTCAGAGTACTAAATCACTGCAGTACTAAAATGATGCTGCTAGCTTTGAAAGCTACTTTCAGTAGGTGCGACTAGGAATAAACTGCTCAGCGATGCATTATATCCTAAATTACCTAAAGCATCATCAAACTTCTCCATATGTAAGTGTGAAGTTACAAATCATGTGATCTGAAAGAAATTTCCAGGAAAAGATGTTCTTCTAAAATGTCATTCGCAAAAAGCAGTTCACAATGAAAGCATTATTCACCGCTCTCAATAATTATTCTTTGGTAAGAGGCGTGAAAAACCCTTTTACCCTGTGAATTGTCTGCTCCAGTCACTTCAAGGAGAACAGACTGTCATCTAGAGAAATTATATTCGTGTTACCTGAGGAACATCCATAGTTAGACAAATTGGAATTTTTATGAAGTTAGTGAAATATTTCTGCCTACTTTCTTTGCCATTTATTTCTCAAAACAAAAATGCAAGGAGTGGATATACGGCCATCACACAGACTGACTAATCTGATCTGTGTTCTGCGGTAAGATAAGGTTACTGTCTGGATGGCAGTGTGTCTGTTGGTAAACTGTACGTGATTGGACAGACAATAGATTTCATGTTAATGGATATTATACTTATAGCAAAGCACCAGTTTTGAGCAAAACATTATTGAATGCTTTTAATAGATGTTTGGAGGTGTATCTACGGCCTAACCCTGAAGATACACTAGCCTGCTATGGACCAGGGACATATAGGGAATGGTGTGGATCATCCTTTATGGGTCCAGAGTGGCTGTGATCTCTGCTTGATCTCTGACCCATGCAGCTCAGCACAACCTGGATGGGACACAAAGAGACACTCAGAGAGGAATTTAGAGTCACAAATTATCCTGACTGCACGTCTTTAGTCTGTGGGAGTAAAGCAGAATACCTGGACGAAAAAGGGAGAACATGCAAGCTCCACACACTCAGAGATTCAAGCCCGCAACCCTGGAGATGTGAGGCACTGCTGCTACCCTGTTTCTCAGCTTAGAACGGACAGCTGTGTAAAAGCCTTTTCTCTCGGGCAGATTTCACATTGTTCCCAGGTTTTCTCAATTCCCTCAGCTTGCTGTCATGGGATTGGATGGCTACCAGCCCCTTAATAATAGGTGGAAAGGCCAAAAAAAAAATAAACTCATAACACCACCAACCCCCAGCTCTATCCATCATTAAAAATGCCTTATAACACTCTATGCCCCAAGGTTATGGCTCAAGATGGGTCATTTTCCTTTAACACCGTGGAGACATCGCAGATAAGCATCCACATGTTTGCCGACCCCTGTTTTAGATTGCACCCAATCGGCAACAGTCAAATCTATGCCAGTTTCTAACTCCAGTCCGTCTGAAAGCTAAATATCCCTGATCATTTATCATTCTTTCTTTATTACAAACTGCAGGAAACGCTCTTGTTCTTATTATGGAATCAATCATTCAACCAGTCTGGTTTCCATGGTAGCTCCTGGGCAAATACAAATCCATATAAGGGCATGAAAATGATACTTGAGGCTTTCAAAGGTGTGCGCGTCTGCCTCAGGTGTGAGATCAAATTATCACAGCGACGCCGTGCTTTTTAGGACAGCCCTGTGCATGTAACAGGTGCCTCCCAAATTTCACACCTCTCCCTTCAGGCTTGACAGAAATGGCAGCTTCGCTGAAAGACTCCATGCCTGAGATCAACTGATCATCTTGTTCTTGCAGGCCTTCACTTCACACCATCATTTAAGCCAGATACAACAAACATTGGAAGTCAAATTAATATGGGAAGGCAAAAGAACAAACAAGGAAAGCCAAACGAACACGGGAAGCCAAACGAACATTGGAAGCGAAATGAATATGGAAATCCAAACGAACATGGGAAGCCAAACGAACACGGGAAGCCAAACGAACATTGGAAGCGAAATGAATATGGAAATTCAAAAGGACATGGGAAGCCAAACAAAAGAACATGGGAAGTCAAACATATATTGAGATGCTTTTTTCTTGGGTGGGGCATCATGCTACCTCCTTTCTCCTGACCTCTCCCATTACTTCTCTCCCCACCCCATTGCTGGCATGCCCCCACCAGCCTCCAGATACCAGGCTGCTGGGGGTGTCCTAATCATTCTTATCCATGGGCGGTCCATTGGACAGCAGGAACAACAGAACTTGTTTTATTCTACAAATACTTCAAGAATCAGATTGCACCCCTGGAATAAATCAAAGTTATTGCCTTTAAGTTATAAATTAAAGTTAGTTCTTAACTATTTGCATTAGTTTTACCCACGTACACAAATCCATATTTTACTGTACCATTAAGTACCCTACTGAAGGTCATAACAGGGCCCCTTAAAGGATTGGAACAGACAGGAGTTTCCATGCTATAAGACCTTTACCACTACTGGCCACCTTACATAGATATTCCTAAATGATAGAACTTTCACAAATCTCTCTTTGTTGAGATGATGTACAGCCTAAGTGGACAGACACGCTGGGTGGAGGTGGACCCCTAATAAGACTATAAAATATTGCTATACTTTCCTAGGAATATGATGCATGCTGCAGGATCACTCCCTGCCCAGCAGGAGCTGTAACCTCACTCACCGAACTCCACCCACACCAACTCCTTCTTCAGCAGCCTCTGGGCTTCCTCTTCCCTGAGCAGGTCCCAAAGGTACACGGCTGCCTTCTCGAACATTCCAGCCCATTCAGCCTGTGCTGCAGAGACTCCATCTGCACCTTCAGCTCTCCAGAGCCGGAGATGGTCCTTACCTATGACGTCGAGGTGGAGGAATTAGACAGCTGCCATAGACCATGGAATCAGAGGACGGGGAAGCCATTCTCCATCTACTGAGCAGAACGGCTGAACACCTGGATATATAACCAGCCGTCCCTGAGAGGTGCTGAGGATCCCTACTGACTGTAAAAATGTAGCCCTCAGGAAATTCGTAATAACTGTGATAAACCAGATCAAGGTCACCCATTGTGACAAAGTGTCATTCTACCCTCATAGACACTTTTCATTATAGTGAGTCGTCAGAAGCTGGTATAATGACCAGTCTTATCAGCTATATATGAAATTTGTCTGGCGGCACTGGGTGAGAGAATCACTGTTAAGTCAAGTGTCCCAGATAATCTCTGGGCCGCCCAGACCCCTTGACCCCCACCGATGTGAAACAGCTCCAGTTTGGCCTCGTGCCTCAGCTGCGAAGGATGTGTGCCCTTCCACACATTTGTGGTCACTGTATGAAAAAGATCGTCCCCTTGAGGTACGGGTAAGAAATGCAGTTTAAACTAAAAAAAGGAGGAGGGGGTATAAACAAAGCTCTTACAAGTTTTTGTTTTAATGAATCAATTTTAATGCTAATTGGATATGATGTCATAGTCTGAGTTTCATCCCTCTTCTAAATTATACATCACAAGCCATTTTTGATTTAAACCTCAAAACCTGAATCGCCGTCTTATCCGAACGACCTCACCCCAGGCAGTCCTGCTGATTCCCAGACACACACAGCCTCCAACATAACCACCAAAAATTACCATATCAATTACCGTATCAGTAAGGACAGCGTGAGGAGAAGACAGATATGCAGAAACACCCAGCACGTTGGCCTGCTTTTGGGGGCGGGGGCAGGCAGCACATCCTCAGATGGAGAAGCAGGTGGAGCGCAGTGGGAAGCACTGTCGTAATTCCAGAGCCGATTCAGCAGGGGCCATGTCCTCCTGTCATCCTGCGCTCCAAGGAAACAGAGTAGGCGGGACCCGAACAGACCACACCCTCCCTTAGACACACACCTGGGCTGCAGGTTCTCCACCATTAACGCTTATCAATAAAACCTATGAACATGCCTATAGCAGGCCCAGATTTCAGAACCCCCCCCCCCAACATGCATAAATCTGGCTGATCGATCTGCTGGCATTGATCCCCCTCATTGGAAAGTTTTATTGTACGTACCCCCCAGCCCCCCCAAGTCAAAAGTTTTTTACGCTGTGTGCTGATTGGCAGATTATTGACTATACATCATATTTAATTCTCTCTGGCTTTTCTTTGGGGCCCCAGGAACAACAAACTGCCCCCCCCTGGTCACTCCTATAAATGTCACTGATCCCTGATTACCAGCCCAACCGCCAGAGATCAGCAATAAAAATTCTAGGCTTTTAAAAATGCAAGGAAAAACAAAACTCTTTGAAAGCCAGCAAGATCCCCTGGAAGCTGACAACAGGGACAACTGCCCCCCCTGGCTGATAACCGCAACATAGTCCTGGGTTGGAAAACTGAAATTTCCGAAATGGAAGAAAATGTTCTTAAATGTGTTAATGTTATCTTCACCGGATGATGGTCCCTGTTGCACAATTCCAAAAATCAGAAGAACACAGGAAACCAGAGACAATTCTAGGATTTTTCAAGGTCACGAGCAAACAAGGGGCCATATTTCCTGCAGAGGGATCAACTTTATTAGCCAATGATATGATTTGAGTGATTGACAGTTGAGGGGGCACTCAGGGGCCAATCAGCTTTCAGCTGGGAGTGACCCAGCCCTTGTATAAGCCACTGCAGGAAACCTCTTTTTGGGGAGAGAGGGAAGTGGGTTATCCTTTTGGTGGGGAGCTATGGAGGTACCTGTGGTATATGCTGGAACTGATGTTCATGTCTATGTACAAATGAAAGACAAAGACAGAGAGACACAGGTATCCAATCACATTGCCCTGCATCACATTTAACCCCACCTACTTCCTGTTGTCCCGTCGCCCTGACAACTAAGGCAGTCAATCACCCACAAGCTAACGTGTAAACAGACAAAAAATAAATAAATAAAAACAAGCATTTCAGGTGGAAGCTTGAAGGTCTTCCAGCTGTGAGGCCACACAGAAACAGCTGGACAGGCACCTGAAATAGGACCAGCAATGTGTGGATCACCGAATGATTCCTCTGCCATCATTTGCCTGGCTGCTGGCTTCCTCCCGTCTGAATGTTAAAACTAAATGGAGCGATATTCTGGTAGTTTAAGCGATGAATGTATTTGAATGAATATATTTGAAGATTGCAGAATTGCACTCAAAGAAGAAAACAGCTAACTTGATTGAGCAATCAGACCGCTTGAAGAATTAATCAAAACGCGAGACAGCTTAGACTCACATGATCTTTTTTTCAGTGCAATGAGGAAAACAGCTTATTTTGGAAATTGTCACACAGCCCAACCCATTCACCTTCACTGGATATGAAAGCTTCTCACAGAGTCTCAATAAACAGGATATGGACAGAAGTACTTGGACTTACCTCTCAATCATCAAATCCAGGTTTTCATTCAGAGCCACTGCCACAGGTGTATAAAATCAAGCATCTAGCCACGCAGTCAGGTTTACAAACATTCCCTTGTTTTCAGACTCATTCACCTCATCTCCCATACGTGATGCTCATTATTGTTGTTTGGAGTTTATGTATATTACTTGTTTTGTATATAATCTGTATATAAATTGTATATTGTCTGTAAATTAGATATATATTATCTGTATATTGTGCATACAGCTTGAGAAACACCATCAGCTGCAACCAAATTCCTCATGTGAGTTAAGATACTTGACCAATAAATGTGATTCTGATACAGACTGATGAAGTTTCCTTCATTTTGTCCATTTTTCTGGTAAGTGGTTATACAGCAACCATAAGAAGTTATGTATTATAAAGCACGTCTGAGTTATAAAGGTGATCTACCTCTTTTTTGTACATACTTAGCTAGACATAATGATAGGTAAAAAGGCTGGATTTATCAATTCCACTGCACTCTAATAAATATCACCTGTTACTAATTCAAAATGTTTGTGAGATTTTGTGTTAAATTGATTTAGCACATACAAGAAAAATCCTTGTACGTGTTTAATTACAGGCACATCCCCTGGATTTTTCCTTGATGCAATGTTGCAGCCGTAGCTAAGTGGTCTGCAGGATGTTGGTTTATAGGGTGTGTCCACTGAATGGAATATCGTCTGTGGCCACTGGGAGGACTGAAGCTGAACATGCCAATCCCAGAATGCCACTCAAACTGAGTGACCCAAAAGGTCGTCGCGGATTACTGGGGAAACAAATGGAAGGCGAACTACCGGACAGCGAGAGTGAGAAAAGTAACTTTCTTGGAAAGAGGACTTTTCTAACAAGGTCAACATGAATATCAGGACCTCATTTTAAAAGAGGGATATCTGAGTGCCGCCTGAAGCAACAGGCCTGCAAGTTGGCCAAAGAACAGGTTGTCGTGCGTGATTTTAGACGGCCCTTGAAGCCTTGCCACGTCAGTGGCCAGCTCCTATTTATGAAGCAGAGGTGACTCCATTTCATCACCAGTCACACTCCCCTCGGACCGCGGAGCTACAACACCGACAAGGCCGGCCGCTCAGGAAGGGCAAACAGGGGAGAGAAGGTAAGAATGTGGAGTAGAGCAGGAAGTCAGGGGCTGGCGCCACACCTTACGTTTAGAGCCACCTTCTGCCCCTGAAGTGCAAAACAAAAATGACAAGGCCCGCCCACTTATCACATTGGTCAGAACTGTCGTCCCATGAACCAATGGTATTTGACTGCAAATCCAGAAACCTGCAGGCCTCAAATTATTTGTCTGATTTCCAGGCTGAAAATAACTCTTCAGATTCATGGTGGTCCCTGCACGTGTGCTTTAATTGGCAATGTCTTTCATGAAGGTTCACATGCGAAACTGTGCATTTAAATGCAAGTTTCCACTATTAATATTTCAGTGAAAAGTGATATTACTTTTCTCACTTTTTATCTCGTGAGAAAGTCTGCAGGATAATGGGAATTGCCATGAAAGCCAGGAGCAATTTTACAGGACACAGAAGACGCTGTGGGGACCTTTGCAGATAAGCGTCATGGGAGTTAGCCCCAGTCTGGCTCACCCCCTAAAATAGCACTTTAATTCACACATTTATAGACATTATTATCAAAGCAGCTTACGTTTTTTTATTTTTTCAGTTATCAGTGTCATCTTCATTTCCTCAGAAAATAACACACTTCACTGAGCCTGCAGTGTCCTCTGTGACAGCGTAATTATACAAAGGCATTACAGTAAACAGATTCTGATTGATGCATCGATTGCTGAATCGACCAGCCTTAATTTAGAAACACAACACATAGAGGCACCATTTTTGCTTGTGTCGGGATGAAAGTTGGCTTATGATTAAGGGGTAAGTTATTTAAGACCTGTCTCCCACAGCAGTTTGTTTCCAAGAACTCAGAAAAACAGCACAATAGATCAGCACTGGTTATCAGGTGACTGGTAATGTTTATTCTCTACTCACTTTCACAACAGATCCCATTCAAACAGCAGTGACATGAACTACAGTACTGACCAGACACTGCAAACAGCAGTGATATGAACTACAGAAAAGACAGTGCAAACAGCAGTGACATGAACTACAGTACTGACCAGACACTGCCAGGAGCACTGATATGAACTATAGTACTGACCAGACACTGTAAACAGCACTGACATGAACTACAGTACTGATCAGACACTGCAAACAGCACTGTCATGAAAGAAGACCAGAAGAAGAAATATCCATCCATCCATTTTTCCAAACCGCTTATCCTACTGGGTCGCGGGGGGTCCGGAGCCTATCCCGGAAGCAATGGGC
>JAODJX010000043.1:13986186-14009868 GCA_026776945.1 Isichthys henryi
GAGTACCCGGAGGAAACCCCACGACGACATGGGGAGAACATGCAAACTCCACACACATGTGACCTAGGCGGAGACTCAAACCCGCGTCCCAGAGGTGTGAGGCAACAGTGCTAACCACTGCACCACCATGCCGCCCAGTTTCCTAAATTGATACCTACAACTTACTCTTCAGTATTCCAGTCCTCCCAGGGCCTTGTCATGCTCCAGCCACCACCGTCGTTCCTGTAGCTCCCACAGACGGCTCTGCACCTCCTTCTGAGCATATCAGACACAGACCAGACAGCACAGCCTGTGGAAGGAGATACTGAACAAGGCATGCTAACACCGTTAGCACCAATCAAAACATTCATTTTTGTCCTTTGGCTTTGAGTTTTACCTAACATTCAAGCAATTTGAATCTGGGAAATGACAAAAGTAATTTGGACCTCAATGTCCCTACAAATACAGAGGGAAGTCTTTACTATGACGCATGCCCAGCTTCAGACACTCTGTTTGCAGAGGGGAAGTTCGGATTGCAACGGAGAGACGGGTGGCGATATTCATTTTCAGTTTCTGCCGCTGTCAACGTTGCTCCAGAAGAAGGTGACATTTTCCTCCTCTGAGGCATTTCTCACTCTCTGGAGCCAGGAACAAGATGCCTGGAGGGCAGCCCAGCATAGCAAACCCTCCTGGACATGTATTCTCCAGTACAATGGTGACAACACCCACTGTTACCCAACCTGGACACTCTGGGGCGCATTGTGCCGGACGTACCGCAAGCCGGCTGCTCCTAACCATGTCAACGCCAACCTTGGGCGGTTTGTCTTATAAATAAAGCCTACAAATGCAGAATCGAGCACTTATTTAAAGATGAAGAGTCCCAGAGCTGGTCACAGCACAGAGCCAAATCCTGACCTGGTTCCACAAGGATCCTCGCTGCTCAAATTAGGGGCACAGTGGGCCGATGGTCTACAGACAGTAGGGCGTCAGTTCAAACCCCAGAAGATGCTTTAAATTTATTTGGCAAAAGTCATGAGGATGTTTTGTTACTAAAGGCAAATGTTAGATCTGTTCTCAGGTGCAGTCAGACATCAGTTACGGCTCACGACTGAAAAGAAACAGAAATCAATACTATTACATTTATTTCCAGGTTATGTTACACCGAGAAATGATGTGACTTGATTATATTTAGGAACATATTTTGTATTATTTTAACACTGTTTTTATTACATATTTTAAAGTAATATTATACAAGTCAGGTCTGTAAACTGCAAAGATTTAAATTAGGACAGCAAAGAGCAGTCGTGAAGTATTCAAAATGCTGGATAAATTGACAAAACATACAGTAGATCACTGATATTCAGGTGTTTTTTTAAAACATCGCTGAATCTATAATGTTCACTGTGAACTACACAGCACAATATTTAATTATACAACTGTGTTGCCACCTTTGTTTAATTCACACTCATTCCATCTCCATCGCATTAATAAGACTGGAAACTTACTTCGCCGTACGGTAAAACCTGTCTTGGTTATGTTTTTACAAGCCACTGACAGTCTCAGAATTAATAAGCAGATTTGTCAGTTTCAGCAGCAGATTCGCAAAAGCAGCGTGTTTGTCAAGTCTCCCAGCCCCCCCCACACTGTCACATCTGCTCTGCCCAGTCTCTGAAGACCTCGCAGCTCCGCACATCCATCTCTCTCCCTTAAAGGACAATAGCAATGGCTTCACTGCACTCATTTTCGCTTATTTCCTCACAATTACTATATTAGGAACCAAATAACACTTGTTTGGTTTTCACAGGTAATCAAATTGGCATTCTAGCATGTAGCATTTCCTGACATTTAGCTTCCGTTCCGTAAGATGGGGCTTCTTTTCTTTTCCCACATGCTGGGAAAGCTGAAGTGACCCGGCCCGCAGGGAAGGGCGAGCCGCACATTGACCCTGAGGTCTGCTGGGGTGTTTGCAGGCACCACCGGGCTCGCCGAAGCTGCAGCTCCCCCCGCAAGTCAGGAGACTGGGTGTCAATATCGGAATGGTGAGGTCATACGATGGGTGACTGCAGAGGCATATGGGTTATGTACTGTAGACTTCTCACCATTTGATCCAGCATCAAACCACGAAAATGGGTAAAGTGTGACACTCTTCACATGTAGACATAAAGGACAAGTCTTACAAGCCACTGTGAATTAAGGGGATTGCTGGATGGGTTTTCTTCACTCACAAACCACTTAATCATGGACGAATGCTGTCAGCGTTGAAAGACCTCAGAAACGCCTAACTGTCAATCTGACCCTCATAACTGAGATTACCCCCCCCCCACCACCCCAAACTTCCACACAAACATGGTGCTTTGGCCTTATAACAAGGGGGTTTGCACTCTGAGAGACTTTAGACAGCCTGGGCCTTGGGGACTTGGATTAAACACAGGGGGTACAGGAGTCAGCTAAGAGCTCATCTACTTCCAGACAAATCTCTCATTTTGGGATTTAGGGGGACAGTCAGGCCGTGTAGGGACATGCTCCTTTACAGCATATGTACAGTGCAGACACACACACACACACACATACAGACAAACATTTCATATATCCGTACCTTTATGGAGACTCCCCATTCAATTCTATGCGCATATCCTATTCCCAACTATGACAACCTTAACCCTACCCAGCCCTAACCTTAACCATGAGTAACCAGTCAAAATACAAGACTTTCGGCATTATTAGTTCTTTGATTGCATTCACAAATTTAAAAAAAATTCAGGTTTATTATGGGGACTGGAAAAATGTCCCCACAAGCTAAAAAGTACTAGGTTTTACCATGCAGTGGACACACACACATATAAAAACTGAAAGGTCAAATGGAAAAAAAAACGTCCCCCCGTTTTTTAAAGGTCAGTTGCAGACTGATGTTCTCACATGTAAATATAAAGATATTGCCTGATATTCAAGGTGATCAAACGTCAAATCCTGGCCCATACATCTCCCAATAAACCAGTTTAATAAATAATAATCAACTGACGTCAGTCGACTAGTCAATGCACGATTCCGCACCATAAATCAAGCAGATGCCTGCCTACAGCACAGATACACATCAAATGACGTCGCTGCTCCATTGGTACAGGTGTCACAAAGACATTCCTCCCAACCACACAGGACTCTCCCTTAAAGTGACTACATGCTCAATTCAGAAAGTGTACATTCTTAATTAATTAGTTAAAAATGTAGGCAACAAGGGTACCGCTCAAACTAATACATCTTTAACACCTAAATAGACTGTCTTCTTGTTCTTCAAATACACGTGAAACTTTATGTGTATAATTAAAGCGTTACGTAACACTTTCCATTTGCAAAGCCACCTTCATTACTTTTTTCCATTCCGTCGGGCCAATGTTCAGAGAGAAGTAGCTTTGGTGTCTGACCTGCAAAGGCTCAGGTTCCACGGCTTGTCGATTCTAAAGGGGGTTGGTGGCCTAATACATGATGCAACATACAGCTGGGGAGGTTTAAGCAGAATGGAGGAATCTCTCCGGTATTTCAGGACCATATATTGAAACTGACTTATGCACCTATTACTGCCTCCATCATTTTTAAAATTGAATATGCTTTGAAAAGGACAGGCCTTGAAGTGACACGTACAGGGGATGAGGGAGTAGCTAGCTATCAGAGAGCAGAGTGCTCAATGCGGGTTTCCTAATAGCACAAAACCAGCCAGATGTATATTCATACCAGGGCTGCTCCACTTCGCCCCCTCCTGGCGTCCCTGGGAATTACAGCCCACGGCAGCAGAGAAGGAAACCCTCCATCTCTACAGGTTTTACACAAAGAAAACAATGCGAGCAGCTGACGCTGGGTTTCCTCAACCCACCGCAGTTCACCTTCCACATGGTTAGGCAACGGTAAATAAAACTATATCTTGCAACATTGGTATCAGAATTAAACTGGGAGACAAAAACACGCGAAATAATCTTGTGACATGCGTTAAACGCCCAAGGTTCTTCTTAGGCAACCGATAACGGAATAAGCTACGTCGACAGGAAGCTAAACTTAATATATCTGCTTCAGGGTCAAACATTCCCTTTATCAGTCAAACTTGCTCACCAACCAGCGAGCTTAGATCACAGCAAAGAATCCGAAGGTGTTTCCTGCTTGGTTTGGGCCCTCAACTCACAGGTAATCTGGGGGCACAATCCAACAAGGACGACTTTACAGCTCAGCAGATTATTGGCTCAAAGTAAACCTCACCTTGGCTCGTGGGTTATGGATTCTACTTTGGGATATGACAAGTCAGCGTGTAAATATAAGTGATTTGGCATCTTTCTGGGCAGTGAACAATGAACTGACCTTTCTGAAAATGAAGTGGACATTTCCCCAAACGGATATATGTACTGATTCAAATCCAGGAATGCTGGAGTAGCAGATACAATGAAAAAAAGCTGCAGTTTTAGGGTTATCTTAAAACCTTTCACTTTCCTGCCTGCAAGGGTTTTTTTTATATACATATAAAAAAAATAAACAAAATCTTATCATAAATTTGCATAAACCAGAACAGACTACGCATAAACTTATTATACAAATTGCATTTTTAAAAAAGCCAGGTTTAGGTCAGGCCATAACAGAAGCCTCCGGGGTACAGCAATTTATTCCCGTTTCCCATTTTGAGAAGGGGGGGCAGAGCCCAACTGGCATACGATGTACAAAAGGTCAAGGCAATTACTGCGTATCGCGGCCAATGCTCGGCAGAGGAGAGGGAAGACAGCGGGCGGGGCTGCATGCCGCTACAGGGGGCAGGTTGTCATGCGCGGGGGGGGGGGCAGATAGAGAGCGCTGGCTGCGTTTCCGCGGCAATCGGCATCCTCTGGCTTTAATGAACTTTCGGCAGCACAGCTGGGACAGACTGCTGCGGAGAAATGGCGCTTCTGAACGTCAGATAACCTACAAGGACAGAGAGGCGGTAGAAAAATAGCAGGATTAATCGTAACGCAGGCGCTAGAACAAACACAACGACTGCCGTCCCGAACACAGCGTGCTCAATTAGCCAAATACTGCATTCAATTACCTACATCTATTCTTTAGCATTCAGGTTGTCGGCCACCAATATCATAATTGAATGTTTACCTCACATCTCATATCTAGCCACTTTGTGTTTATATTAGCATTAATTTAGTCTATAACAGGGATTATCCAAAATAAGACTTACGCAGAACCATTTACAATTCTGACAATTACAAATCAAAGACATATTATTCTTCTGATAAACACTGGCACCCAATTTCCATATTGTAATGAGGTTCATGAAAAAGCTGTTTATTATCTACCTTATTCACCTAGAAAGAATACAATAGAAGCCGACAGACTAACTGTTGGTGTTACAATGACCCCTAGCGGTCCAACGTGGCATTAAAGGTCCTTCTTCGGATCCTTGAAAGCGGCTTCAATAGCTGAACCTGGTGGAGAGCAGAGTAGCGCTATTCCATTATGCTGAGCGCACCTAAACGAATCTCACGCTGAAAGAATACAACAAATCTTAATTTTATCCATCCATTTTCCAAACCGCTCATCCTTACTGGGTCGCGGGGGGTCCGGAGCCTATCCCGGAAGCAATGGGCACGAGGCAGGGAACAACCCTGGATGGGGGGCCAGCGCATCGCAGGGCACACTCACACACCATACACTCACGCATGCACACCTACGGGCAATTTTAGTAACTCCAATTAGCCTCAGTATGTTTTTGGACTGTGGGGGAAAACCGGAGTACCGGGAGGAAACCCCACAACGACATGGGGAGAACATGCAAACTCGAACCCGGGTCCCAGAGGTGCGAGGCAACAGTGCTAACCACTGCACAACCATGCCGCCCCCCTCAATTATTTTAGTTAAAATCGCAGACTACAAATGAATAAATGACCTAACATCAATGCTACAGATTTCTGGTCAAGTTCTACAGGGAACGACACAGAGCACTTTAAGTTTGGCTGACCAGTAGTGGATTCCTAATGACAAATCGATACAAATTAGCGGACATGGAGAGTTACTGCAGGTCTGGCAAGGGCACTTTGTTTAAACACGGTGTACTTTACTTGGTGCTGTTTATTTCAGGCACCAGCTTGATGTCAGCATAAACAGCTCATTAATAAAGCACCTAGCTGGAACAGGGAGCTATCTTCTACAGTCACCGCTGGAACAAAAGACGGGGAGCGATGATTCAGGGGCATTAATGCTGACGCAGGGACTTTAAAGGTGTAGTCATAGAAATATTCAGCCCATACCAAAGAAGCAGATTTTGGTGACATTACACATAATGCATTCAGTAAAAGGGAAAAGTGACCGAAACCATAAAAGACCTTTTTGTAAATATGCTACAATTTACCAGTCGATCTATGTTCCTACCCTCACCTATGGTCACAAGCTGTGGGTAGCGACTGAAAGAAGAAGATCGCGAGTGCAAGCGGCCGAAATGGGTTTCCTCCGCAGGGTGGCTGGGCTCTCCCTTAGAGAGAGGGTGAGGAGCTCAGTCATTCGGGAGGGACTCAGAGTAGAGCCGCTGCTCCTCCGCATTGAGAGGAGCCAGATGAGGTGGCTCGGGCATCTAATTAGGATGCCTCCTGGACGCCTCCCTGGTGAGGTGTTCCGGGCATGTCCCACTGGGGGGAGGCCCCAGGGAAGACCCAGGACACGCTGGAGGGACTATGTCTCTCGGCTGGCCTGGGAACACCTCGGGGTCCCCCCAGAGGAGCTGGATGAAGTTGCCGGGGAGAGGGAAGTCTGGGCCTCCCTGCTGAGACTGCTGCCCCCGTGACCTGACCCCGGACTAAGTGGGAGATGATAGATGGATGGATGAATGGATGGATGGATGGCTACAATGTAAATATGCTATGATGGAAATATGCTACAATGGAAATATACTACAATGGAAATATGCTATGATGTAAATATGCTACAATGGAAATATGCTACAATGGCCAGTAGGAATTTAGCTTAATAGACCGGTCTTCTTAGAAGGATCTCTGTCTGTAGCAGGAATGCGCCTTAAGGCTTAGCTTGTCCTGTCATTACACCCCAACCTTTGCATCTCCCGCCGAGGTGCTCTGAGGCAGACCCTTCAGAATAAAGTCATCAGTCCAACATCAACATTAGGTTGACACCAAAATGAGAGTCAAGTGTTTTACGTTAAGATGCCCCTGAAGTCCATTCCATCGTTCTTCCTTTGGTTTCCCCCATTATGTGAAATAACCTTAGCGTTTGCCAGTTTTGCACTTGCATAAAATGCTAGATTCTGCATTTAGCCAAAAGCAGTATTGGAACCAAAGAAATCCGAATAGTATAATTGCTATACCTTGTCACAAAGTCCATACATTTTTAATGCTACTAACGAATAACCCCTTTTTTTTTTTTTTTTTTTGGCATGTAACCTTGTCGACATCTAAGAACGGCATATAAATATGCAAACATAAGTCCCGGAGGATGTCAGCCTTTCAAAAGCCACCCCCCCCAGTTTGAAGGACATCCTACTCCAGCCCAGACCCCCACCCCCCAAAAAGAAAATATGTGACAGCTTTAAAAACGGAGTCCATCTTAAAGGAGAGACTCTGTTGTGAGGATCCACTTCTTCTTCCCATAATACTCCTTGAATTTCAACTCCTTGCTCGTGAAGATCGATGATCTTTCAGTCCGATCAGCCCTGTCCTCGTTGGTGTAGATCCACTGGCCGGTTCAGGAGACTCAGAGAGGGAAATGTTTACCCCGAGGTCTAGTTAAGTCATTCACACACAGGTAGTGTCCCATTTCCAGACCTACGCTTATTTCCTGGGCATAATCTGTTTTATGATGGATGAACATACAGCATGATATATCTAAGTGTTGAAGGGAGGTTGGTTCTCGCTATGCTTATCTCCAAAACCAGACTCCTCCCATGACCCAAAGACATGCAGTTCTGGAGGATCTGTCACTCCGACTTATCCTTGTTTAGCTGCCTGAGTGAAAATGTCCGGGAGGCAGATCAATATCAATTTGGGTGAATAAGCACTTATCAAACGGAGGGATGGGTGAATCGATGGCTTAGTTAGAGGAAAAAGCTAACATGAACATCTATCTTCTCACTATGTGCTACTATGACCTGGGGAATATTGGCGAGGTTTAGAGAAAAGCAGCCTATCTTCTGTCCTCCAAAGGAAGAACAATAACACGACCTGATCCTCGATGGACTGAGCCCCGTTTATATATTTCCTGGAAGCGCAAATGTCAGGTTTGCCTCCTTTTATGCAGCCAGATGTTTCACTGATATTTCCAGTGACGCACTCAGAAAGAGCCAGGCTGTAGAACACTGAACTAGCACACAGAAGAAAACACTTCTGGGATGAGGAGGTCGATGATCTGAAACAGTTTACACACAAATAAAGTTACATTTGTGTGACAGATGTTGACGTTAAAGACATGAGTCTTAAACTCGTGAGAGGTTCTGCTTCTTCATTAACGATACTACAGCATTGAGGAGCACTTCCAGACGAAGTCATCGAGCATCTCCAAAGAAGAGAAGAATGCTCCCTCTCTTGTACACACTTGCTATAGAAGACTTTCTTGTCTACTCCAAGTGGTTCCTTCTCCAAACTTCGGCGTAGCTGTTTCACTTAATGTCTATTGGCTAACCACACATCATGGTGTCATTCCTCATGAGTGATGGAACCATTTCCATTTTCTCTTGACCTTACTCCTTCTACAAATATTGCCTGGAACCTCCTTGCACATGCACAAGTTAACATAAGACATACGTGTTATTGCATGTCATAAATCGCAGGTTACGACAGAGCATATATTTCCTTTACAACACATAACGATATTTTCAATCTTCTTTAAACTATTTTTTCCTCACCCTTCAGAGGAATCAGCACCTTTATAATGTACCAGTTCCTAATATCCTTTACTGCAGTTCATTTTAAATGCATTTTTAGTTTAGCTTTAATACTTAAGCTACATTTGATTCATTCTTTACTCACACACAAATTAAAAAGGAATTATTAATGTTGCCTTGTCTCTTAAATAAATATAATGGGTAATGCTTGACATTTATTGCACTTTCATAAAGCATTCATAATGCATTCATAGAACATTCATAAACAGAATGTAAGTATATCTTAATACTGTTACATACCGTAACAGGTTTAACATACATTAATATTATACATTATATAACATTATATAACATTATATGATAACAAACCTTATAATTGTATAATCATAGGTATGAATGCGTTCCGAATGTTCTATGAATAAATAGTGAATGCATTATGAAGGTGCAGTTAATGTAAAGTTTTACCATTTAATATCATTACACTCCTTCTGCAGGAGGTCAGACTACCACTGCATTACTATTTGATTACTTCTGTCATCCTATTAACGGTGCTCAGACGAAGCAGCCGCGAGACGCCTTTGGTTTGACATACTCGCATCGCAAAGTGCACGATGCCTCTTAACCTCCCACACTGCGGCAACTGCGACGCTGCAGAAGGAGCTGCGATGTCAGTGCAGACTAGTCTTTAGGGAAGCGGCGAACCGAGACGAGTCAGCGTGTCGGCACCGTGTCAGACCCGTACCATACGCTAGCTCCAGAAACAGCGAAGGTGTCACAGGGAAAAGGGGCTTCGTTTCTGGAAGGTTCTAAGCCTTCAAAGTTCTAAGCCTGTAAACTTGTCGTGAGGCTAGACTACTTTCTGCTCAAGGCTATGCTGGTTCAGCAAAGCCGACTCAATCTCAGCAGTGATAGCAGAACTTAATTTGCATGCAGTCAAGTTTTAAACATTTTACATATTTTCCATAAACATATTATATCTATTAAACACAGGGATACATATCAAACTCCACTAAACACTGTTATAAACTTCTCATACTTAAGTTTATTATCTTGTACTAATGACCTAATTTCAACTCTGTTCTCAGTGTTGCAGTAAAATGTTTAATTAAAGAAATTATTTTTGTCAATGGTATACTCAGGGAACACTAAGGACTTATTACAGAAACAGCAGAGACAGAAGGATCAAAGCGGATCGCTGTATTCAACGACAGATGGGGATATAACCACATAAAACACACTTAAAAAAGCCATCATGTATCCAGATGTTGTCCTGGCACCACTGATCTGTGGGAGAAGTCGAACGTGTGATCTTCCAGGCTCAGTGAAGGTTGGGTCTGGCCCTGACGACTTCTCACCTTGGCCTTGGTGTGAGCTCATGGGAGTTTTACTTACTCAAATATGTTCTGAGGGCAGAAGAAAAAATTATTGGCTCTGAGAGATAACCAATCAGATTGTAGAGGAGGTGGGTTCAAGCAACTAGAGGAGGCAGGACCAAGACATCTGACTGGTTGATCCAGCCTCCTCTAGTTGCTTGGAGCATCCGAATAAAGCTGAATCTTAAGTTAGAAAGGTAATTTCTAGGGAATTCTGGGGGGGAGGGGTTCTGTTGTTGCTCTTTGTCCTGGGCTCATTCAGAAGGGTAGGAATCTCGTCCTTGCAAGAGGAACCACCTGCTAAAACAGGGATCAACCGCTCATACAAACAGGCTTAAACATAAAATCACACTCATCTTCTGATGGCTGCCACACTGGCAGACTTCATAGCGCTCACATACAACCCCAAAACCGAAGAGAGTACAATTACAACTACAATTACAAAAACAATAGAGTTTTGCACAGATTAGCAGGGGAACATTATTCAGAATGTTTCATTTTACAAACCAGCACTGAGAAACACAAAAGCAAATCTTGCAGACCTCAATAGAATCAGGGCTTCTGGATGTCCCTCAGTCTATAATGTTTCCACTAATCAAATAACAAATAAAGATAAAACCTAATCTGTCATCCACATAGGTTTTTTTGGATTGTGGTACAAAAAGATGCATTTGTATATGCATGTAAGTGGCTAAGACTTTAGGTAATTACTTCATCAGATGGAGAGACTTGCGCAAAGCGATTAGGAAACAATGATGTACAGTGTTGTCCACTTGTCATTCCATGTCCTTAACCACTCTGCCACCTGCTGGCTGTCTGGTGAGCAGCCTTTGACTTCCTGTGGAGTCGGCATCATTATTTACCGCTTAATGGGTCACACGGAGCAGGACGTGATCCGTCACAACCTGCAGTTGGAGATCTGCAGGTAGGTGACTACCATATCCATGGCAACGAATTAATGAAATCTCCATCCATCTTCCTTAAGGACGACCAAAATTACAGAGGTCAGGCAGAAAGCGCAGCTTAGGATAACGTTTACTGCAAAACTACCTGAAATGCCATTTTTATCCAATAAAATGACATTAATGTGAAGGAGAAGGCGCTGTACTTATCCACTGCATATCCAAAAAAAGACAAAAATCAAAATTCAAACCAACAGCATAGTACTCCGATGTTTAAAAATGGATATAAGGATTAAACTTGTAAAAATGGCCTTTTTCATTTGAGGCGTGACTTGAAGCTCCGGCCATTATCGAAATATATAATGCAAGGCAATCATTCCTTAAGAGCCAAAGTCTTCTGTTCCCATGAATTTTTAATCTCGACGCACTAAAACACAGAATATAGAGTGTGGTGATGTCACAGCTAAAGAGCGCCTCCCGCAGGACCTCGGACACATCTCATGCATTTATGACCCCCTGAGGAGACCGACGTCTCCGCCCGTGACAGCCGAAGCTTGGGGTCTGTTCTCCAGGACAGCAAGCAGCCAGGGTTCCGGTTACCCCACCTGCTGTGAGGCCCCCACCCCCCCCACCCCCCCTGGGCACACCAACCCGTAACGTCATGTGAGAACAGCGAGCCTCGCTGCAGGAGGGGGACGGACGCTCGGGCCATAAGTCCTCCATCTGTTACCGTAGAGATGAGAGGAAACGGCGGTGACCTCGTGTTACTCTGGCAGAGGAAGGGAGCCACCGACGGGCCATTGTGAAGCCCGGGGGAGACGGAGTCGCACGTCGGTGTCTCAGCATCTGTATCTGCTCTCTCCTTTGCAGAAAATACACACAACCAAAAAAATAAGACATCAAAACTAGCTTTAGGAAATACCCCCTGTTTTGGGTGAAGCGCTATATCACTGCCACCTTAGACTGCTTCGGAAACAATCCAGGTCCATTCTTAAAGGTGCAGGACTTATTGGAATCAAAGTTTCACAAAATAAAAATCCTGAAACTGATAAATTATAGTCATTTTGCTCATTCTCAGCATTAATTTTGTTGATGAAAACTATGGCAAAAAGTTCTATGTTCTGGTGTTTGATATTGTAATATTAATGAAGATTATATATTAATGAAGAACATATTCAAGTCTATTGTTTGGGACTAAATTTTGTTTTTATTTATATTTTATTTAATGATAAAGTTCATAGAAATCCATTTTAGAATTAATAGTGTTTCATGTTATAATCTTTTCAAGTCTTTCCAGTTAAATCCATATTCTTTAAAACTGCATGTTTAATCTTAATGCCTTGAAAATCTTATCTGCCAAAAGGGGTGTGGCAGAAAAAGTTTGAGAACCAGTGGATTAGGGAATATTAAGACACACTCACGGCATTTTAGAGGTTTCTGATAAAAGTTTCAATAATGCTAAAAATACAACAGAATTATATTCATGTTATACAATAAATTAGCTGATAAATTTATGAGCAAATCTGCTTATTTTGTTATCTGGATTCACCTAAAAACAGCATAACACACAATGCTTTTTCATGGAGAAGACAGGAAATGAAGGCCGTGTTTATTAAAAACAGAACTTCTGCTCATAGAGATAAATCTCCACCTTTGGTGGAACTCCTGCTTCCTGAGGAGAAGACTGAATGCCACACAACCCCACTGCACCACCAGCCAGGCCCCCTAGCCCACCCAGACACATGTGAGAGATGTCTAGGACCAGGGCTGTATCTTAAAATTCTGAGTCCCTTGACAGAATCTCACCATGGGACTTCTTGCTCAATTATACATATAATTTTATGTATTCAAATGCCCCTATAAAGTGTTGCGCCCGCCCCCAAATCTACCAGGGGGGTCCCCACAATAAATTTTGCTGATCACAAACCCACTGGCCCACCGGGACAATCCCCAGAGTGTCAAACGGCCAATCCGGGCCGGAATATTTGCAGTCACACACACGCACTGTATCCACTGCAATCCGCAAGTGGATACTGATGAAGTGTTAAAGTATATAATTGAGAAGTATTTATGTAAATAGTCAGAAAAGTAGCCCAGTTTTTTTTTACAGGGACATTTTGAAACTTAATCACCAGAATCAACCGAACCTCTCATACCGGGAGCATCCCCAACCAGGAGAAGCTATTAGAAGATGGATGGATGGATGGATGGATGGATGGATGGATGGATGGATGGATATTACCTGACTCACATGGTCTACAATTCCCTCCCATTCAATAGGATTTATTTAAAAAATTACACTCAGTAACAAAAAAAAGTTAAGCACCCAGACGGAGTGGGGGAAATGTAATGAATCTGCACGTGGTGAAAGGTCATTTGACTGTATTGTAATGATTATAATATCAGATCAAATGGACAACACAGTATGTCAGTAGGGTGTGGCAGCCGCCTGGGCCTGGATACATTCAGCGATACATGTCCTCATGCCGGGAAGTTGCTTGATACGACCACCTGGCCTCATGCAATTCAACAATGCAACCCCTATCAAACTCTATCAAGTTCTGCTAATGCATCTGTGAAGCATCCTCTGTGTCTGGTGACTGGACGTGCCAGGTCCTTACAAACAATTCATTCACATACCCATCACTGGTCTGCACATGTACCAAACTGTTCCAAATTTGACCATTACTCTCTGGATGCTTAACATTTTGTTTTTTATGTTAATACAGTCGTGGCCAAAAGTTTTGAGAATAATATAAGTATTAGTTTTCACAAAGTTTGAGGCTTCAGTGTGTGTAGATCTTTTTGTCAGATGTTTCTATGATATACCGAAGTATAATTACAAGCATTTCATAAGTGTCAAAGGCTTTTATTGACAATTACATTAGGTTTATGCAAAGAGTCAAGATTTACAGTGTTGGCCCTCTGCGATTCGCCCTGGCAGTTGTCAATCAACTTCTGGGCCAAATCCTGACTGATGACAGCCCATTCATGCATAATCAATGCTTGCAGTTTGTCAGAATATGTGGGTTTTTGTTTGTCCACCCGCCTCTCGAGGATTGGCCACAAGTTCTCAATGGGATTAAGGTCTGGGGAGTTTCCCGAAGCCACTTTTGCCTTATAGCACGGTGCTCCATCATGCTAGATAAGCCATTGTTCCTCACCAAACTGTTCTTGGATGGTTGAGAGAAGTTGCTCTCGGAGGATGTTTAGGTACCATTCTTTATTCATGGCACAGGACTGAATGCAGCACTCACCTTTTCTTCTCTGGACAATCTATATTCCAGATGCCCTAAACAAAAGGATACATCAGAGAAAATGACTTTACCCCAGTCCTCAGCAGTCCAATCCCTGTACCTTTTGCAGAATATTAATCTGTCCCTGATGTTTTTCTTGGAGAGAAGTGGCTGCTTGACACCAGGCCATCCTCCAAAACTCTTCACCTCAATGTGCATGCAGATGTACTCACACCTGCCTGTTGCCTGAGCAAGCTCTGCACTGGTGGTGCCCTGATCCCGCAGCTAGGAGACGGTCCTGGCACTTGCTGGACTTTCCTGGGTGACCTGAAGCCTTCTTCACGACAGCTGAACCTCTCCTAGTAGTTCTTGGTGATCCAATAAATGGTTGATTTAGGTGAAATCTTACTAGCAGCAATATCCTTGCCTGTGAAGCCCTTTTTGTGCAAAGCAATGATGACTGCAGGTGTTTCCTTGCAGGTAACCATGGTTAACAGAGGAAGAACAATGATTTCAAGCACCACCCTCCTTTTAAAACATCAAGTCTGCTATTCTAACTCAATCAGCATCACAAAATGATCTCCAGCCTTGTCCTTGTCTACACTCTCACCTGTGTTAATGGGAGAATCACTGAAATGGTGTCAGCAGGTCCTTTTGTGGCAGGGCTGAAATTCAGTGGAAATTGTTTTTTTTTTTTTTAGATTAAGTTCATTTTCATGGCAAAGAGGGGTTTTGCAATTAATTGCAATTGATCTGATCACTGTTCATAAAATTCTGGAGTTTATGCATGCCATCATAAAAACTAAGGCAGTAGACTTAGTGAAAATTAATATTTGTGTCATTCTCAAACTTTTGGCCATGGCTGTATGTTAATTTGCTCCAAACAACGTTTCACTGTATTTGTACAGTGACAATAAACATATCATCTTCTTGCAATTGTTTTTAAAACTATAACCGCTGTTGTTGATATTTGAGCAAAACACGTTAATCTTAAAAAAATACATTTATTTTTGGCATCTCAAAAATTGACATTTTGGTCTGAAAAAAAGTACGGCTTGAATTCTAGAAATTTAGCATGGGACTCTCAGAATGAAAAATCAAAGCAAATAAATTAAAAATAAGACCTCACAAGTCAAACGGCAAGTGCTCATTTTCACCACGTGGGGGGGACGTTGTGCAAATATTTGCCTTCAACTATTTGCTGAACAACAGAGATGAGGCATTGCAGTAAGAAGGATCAGTGTAAAATGGTTGTGCTGCAGTAAGAGGCCTGGATGTGCGATCAATACATCACAGATCCAAGGGAATCCACACTGTAGAAGAGAAAAAGGCTGCTGAGTCCTGGGCAAAGAATCCACCCACGAGGAACAGGTTCCAGTACCAGTGATCAAGCTATTATCTGAAGGGTAATAAAAGGAATGGGGGGAGGTGAAAAGTCTAAAGCAGTCTTTCCCAATCCGATCCTCGAGGACCCACAGACAGTCCACACTTTTGCTCCCTCCGAGCTCCCTGCTAGACGGTGCACATTTTTGCTCCCTGCCGGAAGCTGGGAGAGAGCAAAAATGGATTGGGAAACACTGGCCTAAAGAAATGAAAAATGAGCAGGTACTCTTGCATGACACCGCATCTCCACCCCAACTCAATGGAACAGTGCAAGATGTCATCAGCAGCCAATGAAAAGATGGTTGTGTTCGTTCTCAGTGTTAGGGGAGGACCTGTTGTGGAGGCATCAGCTGTCCTCTGCTTTGCTTATGCTTAAAGTGTGAGGGACTTTCAGTGGACTTTGTGTCCACCGAATTAGGACAATATGGAACTTTCAAAGCTTAAACTGGTCACTAGTGTTTGAACACACCTACCCACAGAAAGGTTTATTTGTACTATTCTCTACATTTAAAAATAATTATAAAAATATCTAAACTATTAAATAACATTTATGGATTATGCAGGCACCGAAAAAGTATTAAACAAAAAAAAATAATTTGTTGGGGGGCAGCTCTGTGGGTTGGGACTCAGAAAGTTGGGAGTTCAAATCCCTGAGTCAGCAGAGTGATCCCACCATTGGGCCCTTGAACAAGGCCCTTAACCCCAATTGCCCCTGGGACTGGCTGACCCTACTGTCTCCTCTACACTAGTTCCATGAGGTGGCCTCCTGAGATGCTTTTCCAGCCGTCCTGAAGAAGGTCCCACATATGCTGAGCACCCATTGCCTGCTTGTCCTTCACTCTCTGGTCAAACTCCTCCAAAACCATTTCTACTCTGTTTAGGTCAGGAGGCCAGCTTGCCCTGTCCAAACCTTTGTTTGGTCCTACTCACATTGCTCACTTAGCAAAGTCTCTTACAGCAAAGCGCATGGATAGATGGCAGAAACACACAATTGACATAAGCACGATGCCAAAGATACTTGAGTAACTTAATTCCAGCTGTTTCTTATCATGGAAGTAAACTGTCAGTTTGTCATGCAGATATTGAGGTCTCAAGCCTTGTGTCATGTGACAGGCCCTTAAACTGGGATGTTCACTCTAGCCAAGACCATAACATACCTAAATAAATGGGTTGTGGAGATGAGACCAGTAGCTTACATAGCCCAGCTGCTCATTTTGGTACCATATTCTTCTAGGGCTCCTTCAAGGCTTCTGCTGCTTGCATTATGGAAGCCTGGTGATGTGAGCGATGTCACACAATGGAAAAACTGGGTAAAGAACAAATAAGCACACAGAAACACCCGAGCAACCAGCTCGAGTGGTTATCTTCCAGGAATCCATTATGATCAAGGGCACTGAAGTGTGGGGGATGTTCTGCCCAATTAGATGACATCTGGTGCGAGGACATCGGCGGAATTCCCCGGATCAAATTTGCTCATTTGTGCACCAACTGAAGCTGTTTTGCTTGAAGTATCATATTGTTTCCACAATTAATCCCAGGGTCTAGTTTGTAGTGATATGATACAGTGATTCATGGCTTTGAGAAGCAGGTAAATACAATGCAGGCTTCTTTCCCTGGGAACAGCAGGGGAAACTGAAAACTTCTCAAAAACAACAAAATTTGGCATAAAATCTATAATATGATATGAATATGGTGGAAATCGAATGAGGGTTATTAACATAACCTTTCCATAGAAGGTTATTTGTGAATTTACCATCCATCTATCTAACAACTATTTATCTGGCACATGGTCATGAGGGTCTGGGGCGAGTCCCAGGTGCCATAGCATACAAGGCTGGGGAGCACCCTGGATGGGATGCCAGTTGGTCACAGTTCATATGCACACAAATCAAACTATGGACAATTTAGAGATGCCGGTTCATCAAGATGCATGCCTTTAGACTGTGAAGGGACACCCACAAAACACAGAGTGAATTGGGGAACTTTTGGCAGCATTTCAATATTAGATTATCCAAGCAATGAATGTACAGGTTTTTTCAGTTCTTGCCAGTATGTCCTACAAATAATTAGCTCTTGACGTTATCACGTTCCTCTGGAATTCACCATATTCCATCTTTAGAAACAGAGGTAAAGATCTTAGGAACCTTTATAACACTTGTTTAATTGGCATTTGAAGCCATACAAGTAGAACACAACACCACACTGCAACAAAAAAAGGTTTCAAGCTGATATGTTTACACTTATATTACGCAATGCAATTCCATAACGACAGAAAAATCCTGATGTTGAAACTGAAATTCTTAGAATATGGTTGAGATATGAAAAAAATCCTCATATTTTCAGGGTCAGCATCCGTCTGTCATTGTCTTTCGTGTCTTCTCCCCGTTTGGCCAGCTGGTGTCGCTAGCCATCCTGTACTCCCTGTTGTCTTTAGTGTTTCCTCTGTTCCTCATTGACTGCATGGCTCAATGATCTGAGCATGCAGTGACCCGTAAATCCTGCCATTGTATGTTCTAATCTTGCCTCCTCTGTTTTTGATATTTTGTAGAATTTTGTTCCCTAGTGTTTCATTTGTGTCGGTTTTTCTAGTTTCTGTTTTTGTGATTTGTATTCAGTTTTGGTTTTTTCTTTCGTGCCCCTGATTGTGTCTTTTATTCCCCAGTGTTAGATTCGGTTTCCCTGTTTCTGTTAATTTCTTAAGTTCCGTGTTTGATCCCCCAGTTCCTAATTTTTAATTGTTCCTAAAAATTTAATTATTTTTCACCTGTTGCCTGTTCTCTTGTGCCAGTCCTTGTGTTCTGCCCCCTTCCTGTTTGTTTAATTGTTTCATGTCTCATTCCTCCTGTGTCGTTATCTGGTTCGGTTGAGTATTTAGGTTCCTTTATTAGTTCAGTTCCTCAGTAGGTAATTGTATGTAGTGGAGTATTTCAATTGTATTGGGGATGTTCCCCTATGTAGTTTAATTTTTGTATTTTGTTCCCTGCCTGCCTGCTCATTGCTGCCATGAACTTTTTGTAGTTAGTCTTTGTTTGTCCTATTTTGCTATTGATCGCTGTTTTGTTTTGTATTGTTTTCTGTGTTGTTTATAAACCCCATGTTCCCTGAGATGCCAGTGGTTTGTCCACCTTCTTCCCAGCATGCACCAGAACCACCTGATTCCTTGACATATATATTTTAAGTATGTGCTCTGTGGGGTGTGTTTATTTTTTTTGTCCATTTTTTTGTATGACACTTGGACAGTTCTGGGGCATCCGGTCACATCTGTGTCCACATACAAACTAAATTCTGAAAGCCACGCGGGGGCAGCATCGCACACTGCGTCGCCACATCACTGTTTATCTAATGCAGTCAGTTCAAAGTTTTCAAAGTCTGTCTTAACTGTCATTTTTACAATGAGCATGACTGTTGTTAAACGTTCTGCTATTTTGTTTAGTCTGTTCATTAAGGTCTTATAAAAACAAGTTAATCTCTTATTTTTGTGTTAATTTATATTTATATATTTTACAGCTCTTGAAAAACCTAGACTACAGCATACTTTTACTTTTTTTCACTCATTTCTCAATTTATGGATGCATCTCTGTGAATTTTATATAGACATATTTGCAAACTGCAGCCTGGTTCTTCCCTGTTTCTCATTAATGAAGGGCTTCTTCCTGGCTTTATGGGATTTCAGTCCTGCTTCTAGGAGCCTGATACGAACTATCCTAGCAGTGCTCTTCACACCTGCACTTAATGTTTCCCATTCCTTTTCAGGGTCAGTTGATGTCATCCTCCGATTCATGAGAAACTGTCGGATAAGTTAATGGTCGTCTCTGGCATTAAAAACTCTCCCGCCGTCTACCTGATTGGTTTTGGTCACTCCCAGTGTCTCCTGCTTCACGTTGTTCTTGTGTACTGCTGTCTTAGTAACGTTGAGCAACCTTCTGCTCAGTGAAGTCTTCTGCCAGCAGAACCAAGTTTAAACCAGGCATCCCATCCAGGATGTGCCTCAGCCTATGCTGCCTGAGATTCACTCCAAGGCCCCTGTAACCCTAAGCAGGATAACTGGTTAAAAGATGAATGGATGGATATGTAGATGGACATATTTTTCTTTTTTGGTTTTCCGAAAAGTACTACAACAACAAAACTCAACTACACTCACACATTTCCCTCAATATGACTCACGTATTACAAGAACTGTATCTATATTTATCTATTTACCCAGTCAGTTGAAACATGACAATGCTGTGGTTAGACCTAACACACTGGCCCTTATGTGAACCACGCCACCCTAACAAACTCGTAAGTCAAAGGGTCATTTAATGGTTAAGGGCACGTAATCATTCTGGAATGTTCTAATAATCTGAAGACGCCTCCGCAGTTTTACCATGGAGGGAGCAGTTAGGTGACAGTACAGTTTTATGGGTCTAAACAGCTAAAACTGTAAGTTACAGAATAAAATCAGACACAAAGAAGAATAGCATTTAAATGAGGCAACAACATGACATATACTATGACATATGAGGGGAAAAAAGCATGTTCTAAATCACAGAAACATCTTTAACCTGACTGTCCCAGGCTGTCACCAGCCCATCAAGCCAAAACAAGTCAATTTTGTTAGTGTGAACTTGTTTACCTCTTGATAAACGTTTTGGTTTCATTATCCCTGTCTGACTGGGCAAAGCACATCAGACTTTGTCCTCGGTATGTATGTAAAACATTGGATTCCCATTAATTTCATCCAAAACATTGTAATTGGTCAATGAAGAAAGGTCAAAGTCCATCTGAAACTGAAGCCTAATCTCAAAAACCTAAGATTAATGTACTAACTCATTTTCTATTCTGGGTGGTATGGTGACTAGTACTCCATGGTTATAGGTTCAAATCCCAAATCTGCTGTATATGTCAGGGTCAGCGCCTATCCAACCCTGCCCTTCGTGTCCCGTCCCGTTTGACCAGCAGGTGTCGCTGGTCATCCTGTCCTCTTCCCTGGTTCTTGCTATTCAGCCGCAGTGTACCTAGTCCCTAGTGTGTTTGCTCTGGTCCCCGGACTGCTGCATAGGTCAGAGGGCGGAGTGTGTAGGTTTGATTAAGAATTATGTGTTTTGTTTGGGGTTTTCTGTTGTTTTCGGTTTTCCCTGGTGTGATTGGTTATCAGTGCTTTCCTGGTTTTAGCTGTTTTTGTATTTAAATTGATCCCTTGTCTTTTGCTCCTTGTCCTCATTTATTCAGTTTTCCTTCCTTTGCTTATCCTTTAGTGTTTGTTAATTCTCCCTAATCCCCAGTGCTGTTTAATTGTAATATGCCACACCTCTTCCTTGTTTGCCTTGAATGCTTGTGATTGGTTGAATGGTTATGATTCTCACCTGTCCTGCATTGTGTCTCGTTAGCTGTGCATTTATGTGACTGTTCTGTGTTTGTTCTTTGATAGATTGACGTAGTTGTATGTTGGTGTCATGATACTGTGTTGGAAGTTCTGTCCCCTAGCCAGGCCTCAGGTTTTTTTTTTCCCCCGTCAGTGTGATTGTGTTTTATTTAATAAACCCCTTTGTCTTAAAGCCGTAAAAGAATCATCACGTTTTTCCTGTCTGCACCATGGTCGTCACACTATATGTGCAGACTTCACATGTACACCTCAAACCCCTAGTGTTTCTGCCCCTGATGGACAGGCATCCCATGCAGGGTATACGGAGTGTACGGGGTGTACGGTGTATATGGGGTGTACGGGGTGTACAGGGTGTACGGTGTATATGGGGTGTACGGGGTATACGGGATGTACAGGGTGTACGGTGTATATGGGGTGTACGGGGTATACGGGGTGTACAGGGTGTACGGTGTATATGGGGTGTACAGGGTGTACGGTGTATATGGGGTGTACGGGGTGTACAGGGTGTACGGTGTATATGGGGTGTACGGGGTGTACAGGGTGTACGGTGTATATGGGGTGTACAGGATGTACGGGGTGTACAGGGTGTACGGTGTATATGGGGTGTACGGGGTATACAGGGTGTACAGGGTGTACGGTGTATATGGGGTGTACAGGGTGTACGGTGTATATGGGGTGTACGGGGTATACAGGGTGTACAGGGTGTACGGGGTATACAGGGTGTACGGGGTGTACAGGGTGTACCCAAACCTTGTGCCCTGTGCTGTCTGGAATGCCCCCCAGTCCCCCTAACCAGGATAAGCATTTGAAAGATGTATTTTTCTTCTCTGCTTTCCCAGCTGGGGGGGGGGGACACACACACTGAAAACTGGTCTGGTGTATTTCAAATGAAGGTACCCGGAAGATTTCATACCTGGCTTCCTCGATGTGACCATGCGAGTCCTCTGCAAGACTGGCACAACAAGCAGTAATCCTTAAAAATTAGCCACAGCATGACAAAATTCTGAAGTAGGGGGAGGGGAGCTTAATACACTTGTAGCAGACAGAGGATGTGGTGGGGGGGAGGGCCATCCACCCGGCAGGGCGCCCACTGCACACTTTAACCGAGTGCCCGTTTTACTGAGTGTCTCCCTGATAACAGACGATTCGCAACAATTTAGAGATTTTTTTTACAGAGACAATTTACAACAATGTACAGAGAATTTGTAGAGAACACCCCCTTCCTTTTGCTATCTTAGCAAAATAAGATACTAGTAATAATAACGCTATCTGAATACTGCACCTTTCATTTTCATTGACATTTTTAAAGGTCTGCAGACCTAACTGACTTAACTAATTGCGGTAAAGCGCTTCTTCACACATTGTCCCTTTTTTGTCAACAAAGCGCTGCAGTGTTTCCTTCGGATCCAGATCAGGCCGGTTGTTTCCCACCCTGACTGCTTTTCGAGCAGTTCTGCAGACCGCTGAATCGCAGGGGGTTTCCTGGGAACTTGTTATTATCGGGAGACTGACGGTGCAAAACACCACGTCTATACGATCGCCTTTTGCGAAGGGAAGGAGCCGCTGCTTTCGATAACAGCCGGTCCACACGCCAGGATGGACCTGTGCAGCCCCTGTTCCCGTCTTCCCTTCCCTGCGTACGTGCATCTTGCAAACGCAGCGCTGCGACACACCCACCCAAAGCCATAATAGCCCGTGACCGTGTGCGCGCCCAGAGGGAGGCATAGGTCACACGAGACATTTTTCCTCATCAGATTCAAAAGGTTAAAAAGAGAAAAACAGGGTCTGCTGACAGATAGCGAGGAATGCGTAAAGTTGTTTTTATTGTAACTGTTTACAGAACTACAGTATGACTGGCAGTCTCCCCATAATCATGTAAAAAATTAGCTGAAATACACTGCACACACACTGAGAGTGTTTGCCAGTTTTTTCATGCATGATGCCGTTGGCAAGTTTATATCTTTATGGAGACGTGAATGAAATACCAGAAACGCTGTGGAATTGTAATTCCTGAAAATTAATCATGTTATGATTATTTTATATTAAATATTGTGTATTCTATTTCTTGCTGTATTGACTATATTTATTTGCCCTGTATAAGCAATTTTGACAGCGTAGTGGCCAAACGGCAGTTCTACAGTATGTATATTTACATATCGCGGTCTGTAGCAGCTTAAAGTTCGTCTTGTGGGAGATTTTGAAGATCTTCGACGCTGCTCATTTTATAATGCGTCTGCTAATCCGATTAATCAAACGCATCTACCATTACTCCGGCGACGTATAAATCTCAGCTGAACAAAAATGTAACCCTTGGGTTCATTAAATACTAATATTGTGATACACAGATATTAAGTGAAAATGCTAATTGAAAAGAACGAAGACGTAGCTACAATATTATTACAATATTATTAAGAGCCATTGTGCCAATAAACTGACCTCATTAAGCAGCGTATTGTCTGGGTACTTGAGCTGTGGCGTGCAGATTAATTAGAGGAAACCACTAATAGTCACTTTGATGAAGAATTCCATCCATTTTCCAAACCGCTTATCCTACTGGGTCGCGGGGGGTCCGGAGCCTATCCCGGAAGCAATGGGCACG
>JAODJX010000043.1:14025718-14039686 GCA_026776945.1 Isichthys henryi
CCTCCCTGCTGAGGCTACTGCCCCCGCGACCCGATCCCGGACCAAGCGGCAGATGATGGATGGATGGATGGATGGAGATGCTGCACCTGTGACAGCCAGCAACCCCTGATCATTCATCGGCCTTCATAGTTAATTGTAAATGACATGGCCAGTTTTTTTTTCAATATTAAGCATCTGTTTTGCTGTTAAGTTTCTATGAGTAATTGTATATGTTAAAGAGAGAGCTGGAAGATTGCTGTAAGTTGATGTCTATTGGCTTATGTCATGATGACAGACCTGGAATTCCATTCAAAAGAAAAAAAAAAGTCGGTTTATAATTTTTTTTATTATTTACGTAGGACCGTGGTCAGGTATTCTTACTAACCCAGACTTAATAATGTACATTTAAAATTATAGGGTACAACAGAAAAACATCAACATCATAGGCAAACTATGCTTTTTAAAGGGTTATTTTGTTTTCTTTCAATTATTGTAAATGTTTGCAGGTGTAACTTTTACGATTATAATAAGTATAATAATTGCATTTGCTTTCACTTTTATTTAGCAGAAGCTTTTGTACAAAGCAGGGAAAGGCCTGTAGCACATTCCAAACATTTTGAGGGGTTGTCTAGGCACAGGTCCGGCTAGGCTGAGCTTATGATGAATGACTGTTTGATGATAATGATACATTACTTATGACCCTGACAGGGTTAAGCAGTTAGATCTTGATGGATGTATAGATGTGTAATTAATTTCTTACAATATCTGCCCCCTGCCCTCCTCTCTGTCTGCTACCTGGTGTCTCCAACCACATCCTCTGCCTCTCGGTTGGTTCTCGGCCTTGTGATTTCGGTTGAGCTCTAAGCTTGTTGTTTGTGTGCTTTTCCTGTGTACTCCCACCCCCGCTGCCCCCTCGGCCCACAATGCTGCAAACAGCCGTAGTGCGTTGGGGGGGGGGGGTGATTTTCCTGACCAAAGCATGACGGAGGCCTTCACCACACAGCTCTTCACGGACTATTCTGCCGCAGTGTCCATTTCAACACGGGCAGGTTTCGGGGCCAGAGGAGAACTGCATTTGGCGGCAGAGATATTGAAGAGATTATGCACCCCCGCCACTCCAGTGCATAATCTCTGGTTCTAGCTGTGTCTGTCACTGATCTTGGCCAGTCCCGATGGCCAGCAGTCATCTCTTCCTCCCCGTCACACGTCACCATGCGTACTGTACAGTACGGCAGAATGGCAGACGCTGCTGTTTACATTCTGGCCTGCAGATACACTGGCACTGCGTCAGCATCTCACTCCCAGCCTGTCTGTAGCTGTTGTTTACATCCTGCAAGGCCTCATCTCCGGATTGAGCCGGCTGAGACAGGAGACGTCAGGACTTTGGGCCAAAATGTGCGTCTCAGCAGAGCGGATAGGAGCTGGTGTGAAATCGGCAGTGTGTTGTGACTATCCGGATGTTTTCCTAACAGTCCTGGGGGTACCTGGGCTGGTCGTACCCAACCCAAATCGCATCGGCTTCTGATGGCCCCAACGGTCGGTCTTGTTTCAGCAGGTGACAGGCTCTCAGCTGCCTGAGCTGGGAAAAATCACAGCGTCCTGGTCTGATGAGATTTTCCGGGCCTGTGCTCTCACTCTTTGATATACCGGTGTGGCTTGCCACCAGATTTACAGTAAGATAAGTGCGAGTCTGTAATGTTTGGGTTTAGGTGCTTTTATGTTCTTGCTCTGGCGCCATATCATAAAATTTTCTGTTTTTCAAAACACCATTATGGTAGGAAATTTTGAATTTCAAATTGAATATGACCATTGTTTATTTTGAATAGTAATGCCAAGTACACTGTAAGCCTACTTCTGAGTGGTCTGTATGTAGATTGTATCCTGGTATAAATGAAAACTTTTCAATTAATAAGTAGCTTTTGGTCTAAGCTAACAAACACATGCATGCACAAACGCACACACACACGCGTTCGCGCACACACACACACACACACACTTACAGTGAACTGGACTTTCGCACTGTCACTAATCCCATGTGGCTCAGGCAGGATAATTCATTAACCCCAGAAGTTTGTTGCTGTTGCTCTCGGGCCCCCTGGGTGGGGAGAGAAACAGCTGCCACAAAAAACACATTCGAAGTTTCGGTAGTGGGATCCGAGCCGTCATTTGAGTAATACTGTAAAAGGTTACCCCTGGTCTGTTTTCACCCATAGATATGTGAATGAAACTTTAACCAAAGATACTTTAAATGAATAGGATCTCTGTGCCTGACAAAGGGGGAAGTGGCTGCCCGTTTTTAAGTGAATGGCATGAAATAAGCAAGCGATAAATGACAAGCCAACATGTGTGGATCTGTTATAGCGCTTGTAGCCCGGCCCCCATCACCTCCCCCCTCCTGCAATCCCCCACTCATCTGTTACAGAGACGAATGTGTTTACTGGTCGGCATGCCCCCGGTGCCAGGCCTGCTAGTGGCTCGGCGGCCTGCCTCACGCACCGCACGTAGCACGATCATTAGAATGCAGCCTGTTGGGCAGGAGGCCAGCAGCCGCGGGATTTATGTCAGTTCACTGCTCTTGCAGGCAGTGGCTGCGCTCCCGGCAAGAACATGGTGCATGACTTGGTGGGGGTGGGGGGGGTCTCGGGCCCCCTAGACCGCCCATATGGGGCCCCTTTGCCAGGCGGCTCGCAGGGCCCCAATGTGGCCCCCCACTCGCTGGCTCATGCGCGCCAATGCGGCCGCGGAATGTAAATACGCCGAATGCCGTGTTGCCACAGGTTGCGTTCGCGGCCGGGCCCAGATCGTGTGCGTCAAACGGCCTGACTGACGCAGGTTCTGCCCGCGGCTTGAAAAGGTGGCCCGCAATCGCGGTGATCTCAGCCCCCCAGTTCCGGGGTCCCTTTGAAAGCGGTCGTGTTACTCGGGTGGGGCCGCCCTCCTTCATGCCCATTGGACCATAAATGGTGGCCAAAACGGAGCTCACCGTGGTCGGCCCAGCTCCAGACAGAAAGCCCCCACCCTCACCCCCGCCTTGTGTGCGCAGGGAAGTGGCCTGGATGTGCTGCTGTGAGCCAGAGGCGGACCCCAAACATCCTAGTGTCAGGCTGGGAAAGTCGTCAGCGTGCGCCTCCGGGTCCAACACAAGGGGCCCCTTGACCTGTGAGCTCAGACTTAATTAAAAGCTTGTCCGCTTCTCGGTCCTCACCGTGCCGGATGAAGTAGGCCTGTCTCTCGCCCGAGGGTAATGGGGGGCCTGCATTATTTATGATTATTTATCCAGAGTATTTATCATGCGACCTCTGTTAGCAGTAAGCAAAATACAAAAAAGTAAGATGTAAAATGGTTAAAAAAAGAGCATAAAATAAGTAATAACCATGTTGTTCTGCTGTTTTATTAGTCGCATTCCTGGCTCTGTCGCATTCCTGTAATGGCGTCTTCTGGCTGAACAGCAGTTAATCCCAACACCTCTGTACCCTGACAGATAGCTTAGTGTACAGGACAAAGAGCATTGCAGGCTTGGTTCTTAAAACCGATCTTTATTATTTAAGATTCCTAGAGTTTTGCTTGACCGGAGCGGTGTTATGTATCTTGTGCACGATTTAACGTGTGTGGGATTTAACGTGGGAGACCCACGTTTGCAGTTTGACAGACAGTCCAGCTTAGGCAGGTGTTTCTCAGAGATGTGCCATGCGGTTGATCCCGGGGTCACGCCTGCCTGCCCAGGCCTCCCACTTCATGCTGTCTCCCGCTCCTGCCGGTGTATGAATGCCTTGTTTTTAAATGGCCAAACAATGAAAGCAGAAAGTGATGAAATCGCGGTGAGGGGTTATCTGCCATATGGACTGATGCTCCATTCCGATGATCACTAATGTTTTCCACCCAATAACTGAGCCTGGGCCAGAGTTCCTCAAATGAAACTGTTTCAAAATTAAGGGGAAAATTCCAGATCCTGGTGCATTTACAGATTTATAACCGGCGGGGTTGGAACTGCACATATGTGCTGACATTATTAATAACTAAAATGTGTAAACAGATAAGCGAGGCCACGAGGTACACACCTGTTTGTGCAGTGCGTGTCTCTGTGAGAGATTCAGAGTATCTGGTTGTACCTAAACAAAGCTGGTGATCACCCCAAAACAAGTCTTGCAGAACAGATTTACCTTTACTTGTCTTGGGTCTACAGTGAAATGGGCTTTTTGTGATGGGGGGCGGGGGACGGTTCCTTTCTCTCGGAACGGGAAATAGAACCAGGAAGCAGCGGTTCTGTATTATTGTACCGGTTTATTTTAGTAGCAGTCAGGTTTGCAGTCTGCGTGCTCATTGGCTCAGGTGGGTGGGGGGGGCGGTGGACAATGGCCAACGTACACAAACGTGCACAACAATGCTCTGCGTGCGGATGCGCGGCCTAGCGATATCCACTGCCCCGCCCCACCCCGCCAGCCGGGCCTTCCACACCCTTATCTTGGACTTAAAGGAACCTCTAGGCAAAGTGGTGCCACTTAGGGCGGGTTCAGGAGCTGTCGGGGAGGCCCTGAGAGGCGTGCGATGGAGCGCAGGCTGCCAGCTCGCCCTCGTCCTCCTTCAGGTGATCGGTGGTACTGTAGTCTCGTCTACTGAAGAAATAAGTGACTGATAAAGCCATTGTTTTCCCACCCCAGATTTCAACTTGACAAAACATGACAAAATCCAGAAATCTCTCAGTGTTCAGTATTATAGCGATGGATTGACCTCTCCACTGTGCTTTTGTGTTATTCTACGACCCAGCTTTTAATTATCTTTTATTTGTTTTTTTGTTATTTTTTTTGTAGGCAATGGTGGCCTGTTACCCAGGCAACGGGGCAGGATACGTGCGACATGTGGACAACCCAAATGGAGACGGGAGATGCGTCACATGTATATATTATCTTAACAAAGACTGGGATTCCCGGGTATGTGGAGTGAGCATTAATCACACTCTTCTTTTGTTTCTGTTTCCATAGGTACTATTAACCAAGAATAACATCATATTGTAATAATAATAATAGTATCATATAGCTCTCCATGTTGTAACCTGTTTTAAAATCTACATTCATCAGTGTGACTGTTTGTTGCAACCGGTGATTTTGTTCCAGTCGGTTTGGAAATGACAGTAAGCAAAAAGCTTAATTAAAATAGAAAATGTCATCAATTTCCGGATGCAGAACGTCACGACAGCCTGGTGTGAGAGGACACTGTGGGTGACATATGAGGGGTGACAGCTGGGGCACTAGGTGACCATGACTGGGTATAACCAAAGGGGGCACATTTGTATTTATCGGTCTGCTGGAGTGCAGGGATGGCGACCCAACACGGTGCACCTAGCTGCCCTGAACTGCCTGCAAAATGTCACTTTAATTTCCCATTGACATCACTATTGGGTCCCTGAGCAAAGCCCTTATCACCACCAGGGACAGGCAGACCCTGCTCTCTCAAATTTACCTTTCTTTGGATAGAAGTGTCTGTTAAATAAATAAATGGAAACACTAAACTACCAATCTACCAAAAAATATTACATAATCTCAAATGTAAATTAAAATGTTGCCCTTCGGTAAAAGTTAATTATCTTAAATTGAAATCAATTCAACTTCAGCAGAAACACCTTCATTTAAATAGTTAACTGTTCGTGGGAAGGATGAGGTCGCACTGCTGTGTTATTGACCATTAGTGCCTGTTATCAAAGTCACCTTTAAAACTGATATTGCTGGGGCAGGTGAGAGAATTATTGGTAATTTTAGTGCTCAGTATTTTCTCCGGAACAGAAATCAATGCTTTTTGACTCTACTATTACGCTACGGTTACACACTGTAACCACCATCATAAAAACGTGTTCTGCCTAATAAATAAATGTAAATACGAGTAACATTAAATTGGGAAAGCGGAGAAGCCCTGCGGAGCAACGCCTTTACGGTGAACCTAGCGGAATCGCCGGGACCGCCTGAGTCGGCACTTCGCGCCCCGGCTGCAGGGCTGCGTCAGAGCCGCGGAAACATCTCCACCGGCCTTGGAAAGTATGTGTGGACGGGCGTGAAATTACAGGCGGCGGCAGCGGCGGCCCCGCTTCACGCGCAGGCACATTCCGTACCCGGGCCGAGTTCGTGTTCCGGGTACCGCCGCGTGGCTCCGTAATCACGTAATGCTGCAGGCAGATAAGCGGCACGTCACATGCGCTTTCTATTTGCAGGGCGCCGCGCTATCGGATGCCCACCACCGGGTCAGCCCTCTAATAGCAATTGTAGTCATTGGCACCCAAAGGGGTACTAAACAGAGATATTTGGTGTTTTATATTATTGCGAATGTGTTTCTAATTAAAAAGCACCCAATGAGACTGCTTGTCAATGAACTTTCTAACAGTTCCTTTAGAACTATAATTTAGATTTCAATTTAAAATGAATGTTTGAAATTCATGTTTTACTTAAAACTACTGATTGTTTCTAATGTGATTATATATGTATTTTATAAACAAATTAATACATTTATAGAAACAATAAATTTGCAATGTTTTTACTGTATTAAGTGTCCCATTAAGTGTACATTTTTTCTGTGATAAATGTATACGGTATATGCAAGGACAAATAAAATATATGCAATATCATCAAAATAAGAATTAGCAAAATTTAACAGATAGAAAATATCAGACTAGCAATATGTTTATTATATTTTATCATCTTATTTTTTTATCTTCTATTTATCCTTAACTTTGCTTTCTGCTCTGAGGGAAATTAATTTCCTTGCCTGCATCTATTGCTGTATGAGGGTGACCATAAATCCTGGGATTTTGCATTGTGTCATGTTGACATTTGCTTCCTACAATCGGAATACTGTCTGTGTGCATTTTTGTGTTTTGTGATGCCTGTCTTTGCCTCTGGCCCTCGGTGTCCTCTTTAGTTGTAAAGCAAAATATGGCCACCCTATAGCTGTGCGGTATACATTTCTGCATTTGATAAATAGACTTTGATTGATTTAGGTTCTCTGTAGTTCCTGCTGTACTATTACACTCGCTATGTAATTTTAGATGATCTATGAATTTGTGTTCAGTGATGCTTGCAGTCCGTCCTGTGTCGATGGATCGATGGAGTGGCTCATGGCTTCTCCTTTTATCAAATGCGGTTTGTGTTTCCGTTTGTCATTGTTTTCTCTCTGATTCAGAGGCCCGACTCACAGCCTAAGCGCTCTCGGGGGGTGCGGTTAAAGTGGCGGTCCAGGACTCCGCTCTCGCTCCCGCCGCGTCGCCCGGCGGGCTGCGTTTCTTGCGGGACCCGTTGCTTAACCAGACGCTTCTCGGAAATGCTCCCGGTCGCTCTGCGAGTATCCAGCTGCCTCTATCCAGCCACGGTTCCAGAGAATGCTGCTGGTCAGTCTGCCAGCATGTTCGGGCCGTTATCTCTTTCTCCTTCTTCCCGTTCATCCTTCTTTATCTTAATAACCAGATCCCAGGTCCCCAAAGTGGAGTATAAAATCAGACCAGACCCTACTTTTTCTTTAAAAATCTATGCATTTCCCAGTTTAACAGTTTTTTTTTTCTACTTCTTAAATGTTTCTGCTCGTAACTTTATTCTTGTGGGTCAAAATGGAAGTTATACCTTCAAAGCACACTTCACTGAAGGCGTGTATTTTCAAGCAATATTTTTGAATGACCAAAGAATTAAACTTTACATGTGTGGGTTATGTTTAATTTCTGTATCCTTCAAATACATGTTCGTAGGCCAGGGCTCGCAAAATGTTTAAATCTCTGGTTGCCCTTCCGACAGACATTCTTCAGATTTTGGTATCCCAAAATGAATTTTGATGATCCCAAATTTTAAAAAGACAATTTTTAAAGTATACATACTTAAGAAATTAATAATGGGAAAAAAAAACCTTTTAATTATTTAGTAAATGCTTAATGTTGCCATTACATGACACAAATAATATAATGATAAATATGTAATAGAAAGGTAATAAGCGTGAGATTTATACTTATGCTAACCCACGAACATGCCTACACCAACATATTTTGCCCACACTTTAAAATCTTCAGTTTTTGTACCCAGCTAGAAATACAGAAATTGAACCTCCAGACTTTTAGTTGCTTTCATTTGCTACAGTTTACCTGCAACTTTAAAAAATATCATATCAGACAGCAGGTAACTCATAACCATTTTGCTTTAGCTATGCATGGGTCCCATCCGGTAATATCTGTTTTCACTTTATATCGTTTGCTTTGAATTTACTTTCATACAATGTTATTTTGCATCACCATATGCAGTGTATTCAAGTCAAATTTAAAAAAATAAAAAACTTTTTTTTTCACCAAGGGGCAATTTGAGAATATTGTGTATTGAATATGAGTGGTGTGATAATAAAGTCATACATGTCTTTAACTTTTTAGATTTAACATTCTCGGAGTACACTATTACCAACAATGCATCAAGATGGTGCCACAAGGCGATTGTGAAATGAATAAACCCTCCTAGGATTAAACACCACCACTAATAGCAATGTGCTACTATATAGAGTTATGCGGTAGGCAGCTACACTCCCTAGCGGACAAACAAATTAAGGACTCAGTGGTCAAAGTTTTTCGTCCTAGTAGCAAGTCAAAAGAGCAGAAAAGGCGAATAAAGGAGAGAGTTTGATTTTACTTAAGAGATCATTTCTGATGAACAGGGTGTTGTTACATTTTAGTAGCTCAATGGGAAAACTTAATTGTCCTGGGACATCGAGCTAGCGATGGTGTGAGTCCTATAGGCTTTGGGCTGAAATAGCTGTAGCAGTTTCTCAAGGAGGTAAAGCGGTTTCTGCTGACAGACCTTTTTTTATTACACTGAAACTGAATCCACATGAAATGACTGTTATGTTGATATTTGAGTTATCGAAGCTTGAATCCTTAGTGCTTTGTATTCTGAGGATACTGTGGTTGAATTTATTGATATCATTGTTATGATTATTATTCATCTGGGTCAGAGTCTAAGTTACAATCCTAGGTAGATGTCTAGCTTTCTAGGCGGAAGGATAAGCAATAAGTAATCTTTCCATGTCTTATAGGTGTTAGAGGTGTAAGTCATTTCCAAGGGGGAGTGGCACAAAGCCCTTAACATATGTGAGTCAGTGACACCAAAGTGACCCACTTTTGGGAATTCTTTTGGTTGGAGTAGATGATTTGAGTCACACCATTGAAAAAGCAACCCCCACCACCACATCCCAAGACCAGCTACTCCTACACCCAGAGGTGGACAATTCAGGTCCAGAAAGTAAAAATCCAGACCAAGATTTTGTTTCTACCAAACAGTTGAGTATAAAAAGTCACAGTCACAGAGTACTCAACTGGTTGGTTGAAACAAAACTTTAGTCCGGATTTTTACTTTCTGGACCTGAACGATACTTCTCTGCCTGCATCTCCCAGTTGTGTATATACCAGCAGTGAGACAGTTGTAGCACTGCCGGTTCTGTCTCCCAGTTGGTTGTTTCCCGACCAGCAGCTTTCTCCACCTTCATCCCTCCCGTTACATAATGGCATGGCCAGTGAATCCCCCTCCCTCATTTCTGGCCACAGGTGCCATCCACTCAAAAAAAACATTTCCTCTTCCCTCCCCATGTGTTCCTGTTAATTTGGAGAAGGGCAGGATGTCCTTGAACAGGCAGATTGTAGGGGTCTGCAGCTGTTAGCGCTGCCTGAGAATGGAAGTGGATGGGATTTGCCAAGGGGCAGCCATGTTTGTTAAAGGTCTCTGCTACCCTGAGCAGGATAAGCGGTTGGATAGATGGATGCTTGGTAGTGACGGCCAAACGGTGCTTCATGAACCATTTGCTGTATTTTTTTACCCCACTAGGTGGTGCTCTTTGCTTTGGGGTATGCCCTTTTATGAACAGAGAGCACCATCTAGTAGGTCAAAAAAATATAGCAAATGGTTCATGAAGCTTCATTTGGCCGTCACCAATGCTTGGGTAAAAGGTTTATCAGGTTGCAGAAGTGAGACTTGTTTAACTGGATAAAGGTGTACCACACTAACTCGTTAATTCTATTGTTTGTTTTTCCCAGGAACATGGAGGTCTGCTCCGGATCTTCCCAGAAGGGAAATCCAGCTTTGCCGACATTGATCCCAAGTTCGACCGGCTGCTGCTCTTCTGGTCGGACCGGCGCAACCCCCATGAGGTGCAGCCCTCGTATGCTACAAGGTGAGCATCGTCCCCACCACCACCAGTCATGTGCTACACTCCACATTTGCTTAGTTTAGGAGCTGAATAAATCTGCCTGTTCACCAGATATGTTTGGAGGGGTTTCAAGATCGTGCTGGCCAGCTTTCCATACAACAATCACGTTCATATATCATTGGGGTGGCTGGAATAGTGCGTAGTGTGCATGCTGCTTATTATTTCCAGTAAAACCACTACCCTTGGGTGTTCTTTTAACTCCCACTGCCATAAAAGGCTTTGCTGTCTGCCAGATGGGGAGGTGCTTTCTGGGGTGGGAAGGCGTGGTCATGATTACTGTCTCCTCCAATCAGGTATGCGATAACAGTGTGGTACTTTGATGCTGAGGAGCGAGCCAGAGCCAAGGAGAAATACCTAACAGGTACGTCACCCTGGGGGCCTTCAGCTATGAAAAAAAACCTCATATTTACACTCAGCCCAGATAATCGCAGCTTTCGGTTTGGATTTTTATCTCTGTCTTGTACAAACTTTATGCCAACACACAGAGTTAGAATATAATGTAGCTTTCATCTGTCTATTTAATCTATTTTATCTGTCACTGTTACTGTAACTCAAGTTGAGTGTTGTGCTAACGACGCAAAGTCTGGGGGTTCAAATCTTGGGGATCATATATAAATTTTATTCTGTCCTCCACTTTGGAGAAAAGATTCCAATAAATGAATAAATCTATGTAGTGTTATGTGGTTTGTCTATGTAGCGTTACAGATCATTTTAAGTGTTTATAATGTCTTTGATATATAACTTTAGAGACACTCATTTTTGTTATAAGCATGTTATTTTGGTGAACATGAAATGTATAAGCACCACAAGCAGGTTTCCACTAGACACACAGGTGCAGAACGACGTGTTTAGCTTGGAGGTGCCTGCAGGATAGCCAGGGTGTCTCCGCACGCAGTACCATGGTAACCGAAAGGGCGATGACCCCTTGTCTTACAGGTGGCGGAGAGAAGGGCGTGAAAGTGGAGCTAAACAAAGCAGAAGATTCCGGCTCCTGAAGAATGGGGATTGGGGGGTGGGGGACGGGCTAGACTTTGGAATCCAGGCAAGTCGTGTGAAAGGCAACGGCAGGATGGAATGGACCTGCCTTGGAAATGGAAAGCCACACGTTTATTCTGAACCATCGATCCAGCATGGATATCCACACCCTGACCTTGAATGATGTTGTGATGTCATTGCACTGTGCACAAGCCATTTTTTTTGTGTTTTACCCGGAATGCTGCTTGCATGTAAGCAGACCAAGGCAGAATGTGCTTTCGGGGGGAGGGGGGTTTGTTTGAAAAGGTCGAGCGATAATCGTCAAGGCTGAACGAAAGGTGCAGTTTCGCACGTTCACCTCAGACGGTGAGTTAAGCTGTTTTCGACAAAAAGTTTCTCGGTCTGACCGAAATGGGGAAGGAGGAGAAGCGTGGAGCCTCGTGTGTGACGCGAGGATCGGCTGCTCTCGGACTCGCTGGGTGATAGCGAGTCCATGGCCTGTAATGGCCACCATCACGATCACCGGTCTGCAGCTGCAGACTTAAAGTTTATACTGCCAGTGTTGCATTTTTTTAGAAAAAATGCCTTTTGAAATGTATTGTGTATCTGCTGGCTGATTGGCTTTATTTCCTGCTCAGACCTAATCAAATAAATGTGAATAATAATTTTTATTCGTATGACTTTGTGTTTTTGTTTTTAACTGGGTCTTTCAAGACCTTGGAGTGGATATTGAAGGGCAAATGGACCCATCGTTTAATTTGTACTGCGCTCTTTCACCCCTGGAAAGGAGAGTAAATCCTAGACCCACATCGCTTCATTTTTTTTCATACTTGTTTGGTGTTGGTGGTAATTTTCAGCAGGAGTGGATGTTGGTCAAGGTAATGTTATGTGCAGAAAAATGGTGGAAAATTGCACAGTTCACAAAAACAAGCTAATAACATTTAAGCAGAATCAATAAATGTTCATTTTTGCAGGGAATTTCCAGGATTCTCAAGGTCATTAGATATTTCACTGCACATTGATGATTTCCTCCCTCTGGAGTTTCTACAGAAATGTGGCCAGTTATAATATTTCAGTTATATTTGGAGAAAGATAATCTTCATATCATCAGTGAAATCTCCGTAGGGCAGTGGGAGACGCGTGCCAAGAACATTGCTAAATTCCCCGTGTGATGTAATGTAACACTACAGGTGTGACTCCTATATTTATGAGTATAAATATTGTTATAATGAATTATAAGGGTGGAGTAAACTCAAACACCCCCAGATGCAGTGGGAGCGACATTTCCAAACGCTTTATTTCTGAGCTTGTTCCCAGTGACAACAGTGGCAGCTTGAAAATTATAATTTGTCATTCACAAGGAAAGAGGTTGATAGATCTTTGGGAAAGTTTAGAGAAAATTAATCCAGTTTAAATCTGGAGGAGTGTCACACGGAGGTGTTGATATTGTCGTGAGGTGCAGTATAGCCCTAAGATCCTCAGTAGGTCAGAGGTTTGCATCCCTCCATACTGCCGTCAGACTGCAGCCTGAAAGATTTCAGCTTGGGACGGCCGGAGTTTACAGGTAGAGCTCCGTACTCTTTGCCACAGCGACACAGATGCAACTGATCTGCAACGTTCTCTAAACACATAGAGGACCATGATGTTTCCATAATGTGCTCACAGAGTCGGAGAAGCCACTGCGTGTTGGTAAGATTTCACTGCAGTAATTCTTGCTTGAGCATAAGGGGAGGCAGACAGGCGACAGCCAGCCAATCAAAGCCAGGCATCTCACTGATTCATATTCCAAGCTCATTTTCTAGTTATAGAAACATTAGTGCATGTAAAAGGAACCAACACTCCTTTAAGAACCATGCTAGTGGAGCAGTTTGTGAACATTTACCATATCATGATTCATCATTCAACAGTAGACGCCACTGTAATGGGATGAGTTGACTAGCAAAGAAAGGTGAGTTTAATGTTTTTGGGCCCCCAGATTTTTCCCAAAACTCAATAGCTAGTTAATGCAGAGTCTGAAGATTGTAGCTGGTTAGCAGAACATGCTGCATCAGCATATCTTAAATAACTTTAGTTAATATTTAGTGTGGTGACAGTTTGTGGCCAACCAGGGGGCCCCAAGCAGATGTGTTTTATGAGTGATGGTACTGTAAACACCACCGCTAATAGCAATGTGCTACTACATAGAGTTATGCGGTCGGCAGCTAATGCAGGAATACTGTGTGAAATGTCATTCCCTGAGTGAGGATTGGGCTACGTGCTGGAATGGTAGAGTAGGGCTCCATCTGCCCTTGCATTTGAGAATCTTTTTGTTGTTTTAGCTCTTTGACGAGGAATAAAACAGTAGCCACACATTTACTCAGAGAGGGTATTCTACTGCTATTACAGTTAACACACATTTACACTCAGCTGTCAGTCACTTTAGAGAACAATATCACATAGAAAGTGACATTTAAAAGTCTCAACATTGAGATGGCACAATGAGCCCTGTCATGTGAAAAGGGAGTCATTTGTCCAGTGTCACAATTTCCTTTATGAGAAAATTTAAGAAGATGTCACAGTAACCAGAAAACTGCAGTGGTGTGTGTCATCATACTCTAGCAAAGGCACTTCATTTTTCCATGACTGATAATCCCACACAAGGTCAGGGTTAGGGTTAGGGTCAGGGTTAGCCTGTAGCTGTATCAGGAAGCACTGGGGATAGGGGATACCCTTAAGGCAGAAATACACCTGCTGTGAGCTACGTATGCGTATCCGTACACAGTTGCGTTGTTAACGTTTGTGCTGATATACTTGCGTCCGTACTGT
>JAODJX010000043.1:14064345-14079072 GCA_026776945.1 Isichthys henryi
TGCTAAATTGCCCGTAGGTGTGCATGAGTGAGTGTATGGTGTGTGAATGTGCCCTGCGATGGGCTGGCCCCCCATCCAGGGTTGTTCCCTGCCTCGTGCCCATTGTTTCCAGGATAGGCTCCGGACCCCCCGCGACCCAGTAGGATGTGGTTTGGAAAATTAATGGATGGATTATTAGCTGGAGTGAGAAGCTGAGGGATCTTACCCTGCGCCGCTGGATAAATTAGGTGAAATGAGTGTTTATAGAGGAATGACGGAAATGCGGTGTTAGGTGGTCTTCATTTTATAATGAGCATTTATATACAAAACACACAAATTGCCGGTTTTTGTATCCTTTTGTTTGGTATTGTCAGATAAGTGATCTTTAACTCTGCATATTGGAGTTTCCCCCCCCCCACATTCACTAGTATTTTATTTTTGTTTTAAATTTAATGGGCCCTTTTGATCCTTCTGAAATCCCAGTTATGACTTTCCTATAAACAGCAAACACTGGATCAGGATGTCTATGCATCAGTCAGGTTCTCTTGCTCACTGAGCTCCATCCAGATCTTCTCTACCCTTCTTTGCTTTATTTCATTAGAAGAATCCCCTCCTCCATTTTCCATTCAGCTGACTACATCAAGCTGATGGTGTGTGTAAAATTAAGTTGGCGCCTCACAGGTTTCCTGCAAAGTGTGTTTTATTGATGATTCTCGTCAATAATGCACCAAGATGCGAAATACAAAAAGCTGAAGTGAAAATGTGACACTTCCTGATTTTTTTAATTTTTTTTGACCTCCTTAGAAAAAACACAATGGACCTTTTCATAAATCAATCACCACAGTCAACGGAACAGCATCATAAATTGTAAGTATCTCTTTCATCCCCATACTGTAATTGCAATTGTGCCTGGCTGAAAAGAAATTATAATTACCACAACGATTAAACATTCAAAGGAAAAAAGTGACATTGAAATGTCTGTTAGAGGAATGCTTCAAGTGATGAAATTAAATAAGAAGTTATTGTGCAAAACAACTGAGAATGACAAGTCTTTGAAGTCATGACGAGCTTCTTTCCATGAGTGCACGCAGTATCTGTACATGTCCCCCCCCCATTGGGGGGCAGGGCGGTAAGAGGGTAACAGTTGCAGAACCCCCCCCCCTTGGTTGCATTCTGAGGAATGTCTGGAGCTTGTATTATAGCGTATTACAACGTGCAAAACCTCTCCATCCAAATCCACCTCTTTTCCCAGACTGACTTCTCCATGGAAACCAGTTTAAGAGCTAGCATGCTGTATCAATGCTAATTCCAACTGCGTGTTTTCCCACAACATCACACGTGCATGCTTGTGTGGAAACATCTGTATTATCAAAGTTATTTAAGAATCGTTCTCCGAAAAACAAAATATGTTGAACCCTGCGACCTTTACCGAAGGGTAATTTTTGTACAAAACTAACCCATGGCTTAATTTTATAAAAGTTTTCCAAAGTCTTTTTAATTACCTTCGTCATTTTAGCGCAGCTCATTTTGATTCGTTGCTTATGCCGAAATAAAAGGTAACTTGAAAAGTAAACAGATGTGGGATGTCAGGACGCCACTGTCAGCCATCTCGACTGGCTCAAATGCCTTTACGTCAGAGCGCAGCTTAAAATGTGTCGCACGATTAAATGAGTAACAGATCTATTAATCAGGATAACTAACGTAGCTTATACTTAACCCATTTATACAGTTAGGGTATTTATTGAAGCGACTTATGAAGATGATGCGAATGCTTTAATCTGGCCGCTGGTCTCAGGGCGGATGCGGTGTCTCTCCTAAGACAATTGACTACTTTCTGATTTACCATTGGCTGAAACGGTGCTATTGACATCGGTTGTGCGATCTGAGTCCCTTTGCCAGTACATCCTACAGCCTTTTTCCTGTCTCTCTAACTAAACGAATCCCAAGCGAGCTTTGAGTGTAACCTGCCCAGGAGTTGTCCTGCCATGGGGGGGGTTTACACAGGATGGTGAGAGCGCCCCCCCACGTGCTCAGAGATGGAATCTCTGGGAATTTTCTCACCATCCCCACCGACAGCCTGCAGCTAACTTGCAGCAGGTTCGGTCCAGCGCATTGTCAGATTCAAGTACACCAACAGCATACCGTCGCAAGAAACAACACAAAAGTATGAATACGTAAGGCTGCGGTTTCGGGTCTACAGCGCCTGTATGCCGAGCTTATGATCTGGGAGTGCTGGTGGAGATGTCCAGAGGACATGGGGAGGCGTCAGTAAGGATGCAGCTCCCCTGAAGCTGTGCTCAGGTGGGGGTCCTCTGCTCCGATGTAGGCAACAAAGCCGCTGCTCTGGCTGCCCCAGTCGTAGCAGTCGGTGGCCAAACTGCAACAGGAAGTGGGTCATGAGCCCAGAGGAAGTAGCACCATCCTAACAAATGGATACACTAACGAAACAGACACAGTCGTCTGCTAGTGTGTCTTATTTAGCCACTGACAACGCCTTTTGTTTGAGTGCATGAATGCAGCGTTGTCTGGAAACAAATCTGCTCGGCCCGTTGTGAGTCATCCCTTCCAGTCCAATCGGCCAATTTCCCAGAAGCCTCATAGAGTTTGGTCTGAGCCTGTTTCCTTGGTAACCCACCACCACTCAGCGCTGCGCCGGTGGTACTGCGTGGCGCGTCGGCTGCTTACCCGGCCTGAACGCCCTGGGGGATGATGCTCCACGCCAAGTCGTCATCACTGTCGTAGCGCCGGGGGTTGTCGAAGAAGTAACCCCTGGAGAAGACGTGTCCAGGGATTCCGGAGCCGCTCTGGAAAGACAGTCAGCGCTTATCACAGCCCCAAGACAGCGCTGCAGCGGGTCCCCAGCTCCCTCTTACCCATCTGCAGGAACGTTTCATCATCTTTTACTGGGAAATCATTTTCTCTTAATGCGTGTGATGTGGTCATGAATGTCTGACCTATGGTTTGTAGCGTGTCAGGTTATGCTGTCCAGTTCTTCCCAAGTCTCCATCTGAGTAAAATAAAAAGATGGAGCAGCTGGCGTGCACAGCGGCCACCCTCGCTGACCTCCCCCGGACCAGTGAGCAGCTCCTGGCACGGAGTCAGCCACACGGCCTCACCAATCCTTTGGCCCCCGGCCGCCGCAGGGGGGAGGGGGGCCGTGTGAACAGATGGGTGCCGTGGTTTCTCACTGCTTTTTTCCTGGACTATGATGCTGAGAATGATCTTCAGTGAGCCGGCAGGCTCAGCTGCTCTCGGTCCACTGAGCTCTCTGTCCACTATTCCCAGTATATACATAATGTCTTGTTCTCACCGTTTCTCTGGGCTTCCCGTCCGCAAGCACGCTGTCTAAATCGTCCGTGGTGCGTGGTTCAGTGTGTGACCTTGTGCCTTGTGCTGCCTGGGACTGGCTCCAGGCTCATTGACTGAGTGGTTTTGGAAGTTGGATGGATTTTTCTATATATATATACTGCATTACAACCTTCCGGTAGATAATGGATGGAGGAATGAGAGCCGCCTATTGTGTTGCCACATACAAAATGTGTTATGAACTAAGCATCGTTTCCCATGTTCTTAGATATTCAGTACCAGTCAAAAGACATCTACCCACAGAAAGGTATATTTGTACTATTAACTAAATTTAAAGATAATTATAAAGACATCACAACTATAAAATAATATAATTGGAATTATGTATCGACCAAAAATAATTGTAATAATGTTTGGGGGGGCAGCTCTGTGGGTTGGGACTCAGAAGGTTGCTGGTTCAAATCCCTGGATCTGCAAAGTGATGCCACCATTGGGCCCTTGAGCAAGGCCTTTAACCCTTATTGCCACAGAGACTGGATGACCCTACTGTCTCCTCTACACCAGTTCCATGAGGTGGCCTCCTGCGATGCTTTTCCAAATGTCCTGAAGGAGGTCCTGCATATATGCTGAGCTCTCATTGGCCACTTTTCCTTCACTCTCTGGTCAAACTCCTTCAAATCAGTTTCTACTGCTTTTATACCAAGTGGCTAGGTCATGTGATGCAGCACTCTATCACTGTCCTTTGTAGGCAGCTTGGCGTGTCCAAACTTTTGACTGGTACTGTACCTCATAAACAACAGCATCCACGACGTCGCCACTGGGGCTGGGACAGGCATGCTCACCCTATCCTGTGCCGGCCTGCGCACTCGGAAGAAGAAGACGACCAAGGAGGTGGGCAGGAGCTCCCACACGAAGAGGACGACCCCAAACACGATGTAGCCCGCATCTCCCAGGCTGGACTGCAGGTCAGCCTGTAGGGGGACGGATCGTGCCGAAAGCCAGAGAAATGCAGCTCATACAGGATAGCTGTAGGTTTCAGCGCTGACACCTACTGTTGTTGGATGCCTGGGTATATTTAACATTAAAGGCTGTATATACGCAGGACGCATGGTTAACCATGTCAGTGAATGAATATGCAGTTTCTTGCTCTGTGTGGGATGCGCTTGCCTGTGTTTGCCTTTAGTTTACAGTCGCGTCTCATGTACTGTAACTTAGTAGATAGTCAAAACTGTACATTCCAGATGCTGCACAGATGAATCGTTGCGTCTGTGTTTCCCGTGTGTGTGCCTCTAGATGAAGTTGTGTGTGACTTGTGATGGCCTAGCGCAGTGCTTCCCAGCCTGGTCCTGGGGGACCCCAGACAGTCCACGGTTTAACTCCCTCCCAGATCCCTACCAGCAAAAATGTGGACTGTCTGGGGGTCTCTGAGGGCCCAGTTGAGAAAAACTGGCCTGGAGTCTTATCACAAAGTGTATATAGCCCTAAGGCTCCAAAATCCCTACAGCCTGAACTAGATAATCAGTTACTGAGAATGGATGGAATTAAACATGTTAACAAATACAGTCAATATATTGGAAATAATTGATTCATTTACCTGGTCGGACACGTTGTACCAATCATAATCGAAGGAGTTGATGGTTTTGATGTTGGTGAGAGCCAGGACCACCAGGTTGTAGCAGGCTCGTGATGCGTACAGGAGAATGACCGTGACCCCGATGACTGTCACCTGGCACACTGACGTCCCCTACAGGTACGATTTAACCTCAGTCCACAAGCTCTAGCCATAACTGACAGTTCCCTAATTTAAAGGCACCTAACCACTTAAATATCGAAAGTGAAAGTAAATTAACTTTATAAGAAAACCACTAACTCCAGCCAATTATAGAAGTGAAAATGTGGGACATTCCAGTCTTCGTGGGCTATAAGATTTACTGCCCTCTATGTTTTGGTTGTTTTACTGTTGTACTTTATCATAGGAGTTACCTTGGTCTACTGTCTATAAGGACTGGTACTTCCCACTGCAATACTATTCCTCAGTAGGTTTAACGGTCACCTTAGACTCCAGGTAGATGTTAGCCAAGGACATCTTGGCAATTTTGTAGAGGCACAGGGAGAGAGAGATGGCACAAAGCACGAAGAGGCTGTCGTTGATGGCCACCCGCACCAACACGATGGTCTTCACCTCCGCGCTGGTCATCTTCACCAGCAGGGCGCACGTAAGGTTCACCACCAGGAACACCAGACTGATGCCTAAGAAAACCAGGTACAGGGGGAACCTGGGAGGAACAGACAGCGCTCAGAGTACTGCGGGTTTGTGGCAGATTTCAGGTCACACTTTTAGTAAAAGTCAAGACTGCCTTGCTGGTTTCTCGTCTACACTAGTCTGAAGCCCCTGGATTGCTGCACAAGCCACTCGTTCATAGCATTAATATTTCATGCTCAGATAAATGTTTGAACGGTTCTCATGTAATGGCAAAAAGTTATCTGACACCATACATCTATTTGACCTTAGAACTGTTACGTATCTGATGGGAATCTGCAAATAGGTATCTTTAGACCTGAGGTTGGTGAGAATGACGATGGTTTACCTGTACTTGAGGAGTTCTGGTGAATACTTAGACTTTGCTTTAAAAACAACCTGTTTGAGAGAGGAAAGGCTATTTTACTACAAACACGTCTCTAAATGTGCTAGAATTTTTACAGTCATTTGAAAGCTGCACAGGGAATCATGGGAGCTGTTCTTCCTATAACTCAGGGTATTTACTGTAGCTAAAAGTACTCTGAAGTATTATTGGCACCTTTGGTTAAAATGAGTAAATAAAGAATAATATGTTTTACGGTCAAATACCTTAATCTCACATTGACAAAAATGCAAAATCCAACCTTCAACTAACATACATTCATTCTAGATAAAAAATACTTATAAAAAAATACATTTCTTAGTCAAATACACGTACCAAAATTACTGCTTGCAGGGGTGCCACAAGAGATTCTGGGCCCCATGAAAGCATATTATATTGGACCTCCAACCCAGTTCCAAATATTTTGGGGCCCCTGTCACTCAGAGGCCCTTGGAATCATCCTAACTTCCCCCCCTTTACGCCACCCCTTCCTGTTGGCACATGTTATGTGTTACTGTTTTTTAAAGGGGTTTAAATGACCCCATGACCCCAACAGGAATAAGCAGTTTGAAGATGAATGTACGGGCTTAAATGGTTGTGACAGTGGCGTCGCATGACTGGTTGGGGGTGTCATGGGAAACAACTGCAGTCAGAAGATAAATCAGATATGAGAAGAAGAGAATTTAAAACAGTTACATACTTAAATTAACCCAGACCCCAGCTTTAGATTCTGTGACACAAGCGTGAGCCTGAAAGGTACGTTATGATTTATTCTTTGTTTCCAATGCCCTGATGGCCCTGTATTAATGACAAGCTCATAGTTTTGTTTACAAAAGTGCTTTATACCTAACAAGGCAATAAATTAAATAATGTGGGAATAGTTAAAAACCATCATTTCCTGGTTTTTACCAAATCTCCCGTCCCCAAACCAGGACATCCAAGCATTTTCTGTTGCGATAACCGTGTCCTGTCCTGACAGTTTTTGATGGCTTTGTTACTTTTTTTTGTAAGGTTCTGAGGAGTATGGTGAGTGCAGTGCAGGGTGTTAAACCTCAAAGGTGTTTCCTGTGTCTATTTCAGGTCAGGTCTTTGTGCAGTCATGTGACTGACAGGTGTTTGAACATTAAGCCATCTGTCACCTCTGAGGGTGAAACTAATTTATTTTGGTGCCATAAAAATGAAACACTTGTATCTGTTTGTGTCTAATATATCTTGGAGTTACAGTTTTAAAAAAAAAAAAAAATCTTTTCCCACCGATGTAAAATAAACTTTGTTTAAAAATCCTGTGCTGTAATTAGGCCTCCTTCCAGTTGCACTAAACCACCACATACTGACATACAATAATATGGAATCTACGTTTAAGAAACCGGTTCCATTTTCTTTATTTAGATTAACAAGTCCTGAGTATGAAAAACTGCTGAGTCATGGCAGCTAATTATCTCTCAGTAAGATGAAGGCTGTCACCTGCATATTCTGATTGCTCAGTAGGTCTGGTCCTCACCCTCCCCAGCCTGAGCTAAGCCCATTTTCCTGTGGATCAGTCATCCCAGTGTGGCGATCAGTGTGCTGATGTCAGCAGTTCATCAGCCCCTGAAGGCCACTCTGTGAATGTGGTGGGTGGCCTTCAGGACCCATGCAGCGTATCCCACCACGCTCCCTAGGGGCTGTTCCCTCCACATTGGGCAATGCTCCCCATGCTTTAGGGGCCGTTCCCGCCGCATTGGGCAATGCTCCCCATGCTTTAGGGGCCATTCCCGCCGCATTGGGCAATGCTCCCCATGCTTTAGGGGCCATTCCCGCCGCGTTGGGCAATGCTCCCCATGCTTTAGGGGCCATTCCCATCACTTTGGCGCTCCCTAGGGGCTGTTCCCGTTACATTGGGGGACGCTCCCTAGAGGCTGTTCCTGCCACGTTGGGGGACGCTCCCTAGGGGCTAATATACATACATAATTCTCAATGGTGCACACAGTTCACATCTAGCACGCCCGGAATGTTCTGCAAAGGGTGGCACATTTGGCAGGTGCCCGAAGCCATAATGAAGACAGTCAGAGTGCCTAGTACCCCCGCGCACCGTGTGTGTGTGTGTGTGTGTGTGTGTGTGTGTGCGTGTCCGTCCGTCCGTCCGGACCCACCTGAGCAAAATAGAGGTTCATCAGGCTGAGGGTGAAGAACTGCAGGCAAACGGGGCAGCAGTAGAGCAGCCAGAACGCAAAGGGTCCCAGAGCGTTGGCCGTCACGAAGCTCCTGAAGTAGAAGGAGAAGAGGACAGCGCGCAGGGCAGCCCACAGCAGGCAGAGGAAGAGAAACACCGTCTGGTAGCTGAAGCGCTTGTGCCGGTATCGCAGCACCAGCCAGAGCTGCACGTAGATGAAGGCAAACAGCAGCGAGTAGAAGATGGTGTAGGCCACAGTGAGGCCCAGTTTCACGTAGGGGGGCACGGCCGGGCTCAGGGTGGGCGGGGGCAGCGACTCGTTGGCCGCTGGCTCCCCAGCCCTCACCAACGCCTCCATCAGCCTCCTTAGTTTCGGGTGGCGCCCCCACCCCCGGCCCCCCCCGGGATCCTGCCGGTGTGCGCTGGCCGAGCTCCTGTCAGAGGCGCCAGCCCGAGAGAACCGGACTCCTCTCCATCGCAGCCCGAGAGCGAGAGAGGGGAAGAGAGAGGAAGGGAGTGGGAGGTGGAGAACTAGAGGGAGGGAGGGGGGCTGGGTGAGCGAGTGAGCGAGCGAGTGAGGAAGCAGAGCGAGGGGAGGGAAGGAGGGAGGGGGGGCTCGCAGCGAAAATGAAAACAAGCTCACTTCCTGCTGCAGCTGAGAGCCTGAGGCCGCCCCGCTCGCCGTCCACCACTCTCCGCTCACAGTGCCTGGCAGGAAGAGCCAGCCCCGCCCCCTGCCCGCCCCACACCCCGCACGGTCCTCCTCCGCCTGCTGTACGGTTCCTTTAACCCTCTGCTGCCATTCCTGTCTTCCTGAGAGAGCCCTGAGCCCACAGCTGGCGATCGACGGCGAATAAAGGGGCTTCTGTCAGGGGAGGAGGGCCTGTTCGCGGGGCTGGACCACGGTGCCCCGAGTACCAGAATTATCGCTTTCTGCCCGCTTTTTGGGCTGATCGTAAGCACAGTCTGGCACTGTCGCTTTTCTCCTGTTAATGTCTACACTGTGTCATCCATCCATCCATCCATGCATCTTCAGACCATTTCTCCTGCTGAGGGTCATGTTGTATGTTATACATTGTAATGAATAATAATACAAATGTAAATTCCCCTGCATGGTTCCATCCTGTTTGCCTGCTTACAACCACTCTCATGGCTGTATCTCCAGTGCATTCCCTGTATGTCACGCTAAGTGTAATTTGCAGGACTGCGGTGGTTTGCATGCTTGGCCATGAATCGCATTGAATCGCATTTTCATTTAGGTGGCAGGGTGGCCTCACACCTTCCAGGGCCGAGGCTCTGGTTGGAGCTGCAGCTCTTTGCTTGTGCATGACACACACAACACAAAAACATTAGATTAGGAGGCTTCCTCGCTCACTACCCTTTGTGTGTGTATGGTAGCCCCATGATGGTCCTCCGCCTTGTGTCCGCTGTCACCTTTGACAGCTTATAAATTCTCCCCTAACCCATAATTATGTCAGTAAGGGCTTTTATTTTGACATCGTCCCCATTATAAGCTGCTGTGCCATGATCCCCCCCACCCCCCGTGTAACTTTCATAGCTTGCATGACCTGGGCCTAGCAAGCACTGGATCTTCAAAACCTTCATCTTCACTTTTTCTTCCCAGTCACCAATTCAGGCCTTGAACTTTATTATGATGCTTTAACTAAACAATGAGACTGTATTCTGTGGTGTGGGGCACGCCGGCCTGCTCAGCCAATCAGCACACAGCCCTCTCTGCATCTGCGAGAAGCTGTGGAACCCAGCAGTTATTTGTTTCCTGCACCCTAATAATTGCCTCTAATAATTTTTCTAATTTAGTGATTAAGGGTTTCAGGGACTAATAATAATTCGTCAGTTCTAGCACAGTGGCCTATATCCATAAGCCGGATTGTTTGCTTAGCCGGAAACTCGCCGGATTTAAGGTATCCCCATTTAAATGGACTTCATCTTTTCATTTAGATTTAGCCCAGACTACCTTTAATCTGACAACTTATCTGGCTAAGCAAGAAATCCTGAGGCACACATGCCTGTCATTCATGCTGCCCAGTTTGTAAATAGTAAAACCTGGTCCCTTCGCGTTGGTTTTTAAAACTAAATCATTATCATTTAGCATAACAAAGACGCTTGTTTTTCGATGACAGACAATTTAAGCTAAATGCAGTTACGCAGACTCCTCCCACTGAGGGACTGCTGGCATTTCTTTATGCTGCATTTAATACGTCAATGTTGGGTGGGGAGGGGGTCACCGATCAGCATTCGTCATTGCAGAACACCACTGAAGCAGGCATTTCCTTGGATTTTGTCATGTTTCAGAGGGCTCTCGGCTCTCAGAGGATTCCCACGCTGAGGTTTACGTGTGTGCTGTACTAGGGCGTCATGGAGGGAGCCCTGGAGAGCAGATCTGGGTGCAGGGGGCCGTAAATCACCGAGCGGAACCAACCATCTGCAGGTTCGCTGACGTCACGCAGACGTCTTCTGCTGCTGTGGATGCACAAACCTGGAAAGATTTGCATTCTGAAGAATTTTTCTGTCTGATTTCTTCGCAGGACTCTGCTCTTAGATAAACAGCATTCTATGCTGTCGGTTGTGGGTGGGATTTTCACTCCTGGCCGTGTATGTGGAGGTTGCATGTTCTCATTTGAGTGAATATCGTTTAGTTATACCAGCGTCCTTATGAGGTCCAGATGCTATACCAGCATCCTTATGAGGTCCAGATGCTATACCAGAATCCTTACGAGGTCTAGATGCTATACCAGAATCCTTACGAGGTCTAGATGCTATACCAGCGTCCTTACGAGGTCCGGATGCTATACCAGCGTCCTTACGAGGTCCGGATGCTATACCAGCGTCCTTACGAGGTCCGGATGCTATACCAGCATCCTTACGAGGTCCAGATGCTATACCAGCGTCCTTATGAGGTCCGGATGCTATACCAGCATGCTTATGAGGTTCAGATGCTATACCAGCGTCCTTATGAGGTTCAGAACCATGTGTACAAGTGATTTGGTGCATCTGAATGACCCTTGCATATGACATTGTGTGTAACTGTGTGCCCTGTGATGGACTGGTATCAAATCCAGGTTGCCTCCTTAGACTTGAAGACTTGATTTTATTAATCTGCTTGGGGTTGAAATTTGTTTGGTCCAGCAGCAGGTAGACACCTGTAAAGAGGATAAAAAACAGTTACAATAAGGGAAGAGGTATAAAATGGATACAATAATATAAATACACACTAACAATGAAATATTAACAGTTCAGAACAAACATATACATACATGCATACATACAATTACAATATTTTGTTACAATGTTATTTGTAATCATAAAGTGGTATATGACAGATAAATGTTACATTGTATGCCCGCACTAAACAGTGGGCATTATGAATTTTATGGGCATTCAATATTTATACATTAGACATATTTATATCTTTATATGCTGGCTTGCAACAGAGTCTGTGCAAAAAGACATAAAGTAATGCTGCAGGAATGCTGTAAGAATGTATAAATAGGTATAAATAGGTCACAGACAGCTGATTGGGACGTTAAACAGGCAGTTGGTATGAAGGATCTTCTGAAGAGCTCGGCTCTGCATTTGGGGAAAATGAGTCTCTGACTGTGAGAACCCTCCACCCCCCCTCCTTGTGCCTGGTGATACTAGGGAAAGACTCCAGGCTTGGATGTTGCAATCTGGGTTCAGGAGGAACTTCATTTAATTTAGATGTGTACTATTCATGGCTGAGATGATTATACAGTTTTTGCTTGACTTGATATGACAACACAACTCTCTACCAGATATGTGATTATAGTAAAGGGATGGAAATTGAATTATCTGATGTTTATTTATGACATGAGCATCTGAGCATCTTGGTAAATGAGTGTTTCATAGGTGATTGTTGAGCAGCTCACTAACTGCTGAACGCTAAAAACTTGGGTTGCCACCTCAGTTCTTTAAAATCCCGATCACTCACAGAAAATATTACACATAGCGATGCCGTTCCAAAAGTTTGTTTAGGTCTGTTTGATAGGGATATTGATAGGAACATTCCTTGTTCTGGAATGAAATTTATTTTTTTCAGGACAGACAACCAAAATCCAGGGTGAGTCCCGGAAAATCCTGGATGTGTAGCAACCCGTACCAAATGCACTAACTGGCTAATCGCTAAATGCTAACATGCTAATTGCTAAAAAAGGCTAACTTAATAATTGCTAAAAAAGGCTAACTTGCTAATCGTGAAAAGGAAGCTGGAATATGCCAGACTGGGCTTGGAGCAGAAGGAAGCATGACACCAAGGACCATTTATCACGTTGGAAAAATAAGACTCTTGCATATGTTGTTCTTCTAAATAAGGGCAGGCAGGGCACTGGCTTGTAGTTTCCCAGGCGAGGCACAGATGTTTAACTCTGCTGTCTGGGAATTATGGGTAAAAAGGGTAAAGGATACTGGATTTCGACATGGCTCACAAACAGCATTGCTTGCAGAGGAGTGCCATGCTGCTTGCCAAACTGACTGATGAGATGGAGGCCGTGACCCCAACAGCCACGATCCCATAATGGTTAGACGTGTGTTTGTTTTATTCCCATGTGATTCGGTGGATCCCTCCAGTTGATGTCATCAGACGTCAATCTAAATTGCCTGTGATGTGTAATGTTGCGTGTATGTGCCCTGTGATGGATAGGCATCCCATCCAAAGTGTGCCCTTGCCTTGTTCCTTAAGCTGTCTGGGATTGGGTCCAGGCTTGCAGTGACCCTCTACTGGATAAACATTTGGAAGATGGGATTTTTTTCTAGTCAAATGATTTCAACATAATGCATAAATAGTAATAGCCACTAGATGGCGATAATGACTATAATGGAATCTATCTCACTTAAGTTAGCCCTGGAGAGTTCTACCTTAATTGTAATTAAATGCATGGATAAGTGATCCATTCTGGATTTAGCCATAACTGTGATGTTTCTAGAAAATAAAGTGTGTCACTTTATGGCAGGGCTCAGGTCTAGACTGGCCATCTGCCATTCTGGTCATTGATGGGTTGACTAGTATCTTGAGAAAACCCCCCCACCCCCAGTTGGCAAAATTCATGGTGGGGTTGAAGGGGACCCCAGAGTCCCGCGGTGATTTTTAATCCCTGCCCAGGCCAGTGTGGTGTGTGGCTCAGTGGATCAGACCTCTGTGCCTGAGATCATGCCTGAATGTTGCTGATTTAAATCCCGGGGTCATTTCAGAGTGATGTCATCACTGGGCCCCTGACCGAGGCCCATAACACCCAGCTGCTCCAGGCACTAGCTGACCCTGCTCTCTAAATTTCCAGTTCCTTTGGAAAAAAGAATCTGCTAAATGCACATAATGTAATGTAATGGTACAAATGCTTATTTACCGTCAGGACAAAAACACATTAAATAGGTCTGAGTTTGCATTGCTCACTGCTGACGAATACTGAGACGTCGTCTTGGACTTTGCCTCTCTATCACAGCATGCAGAGAACTTTGGCCCTAGATCACAGCCTGTAACCCTCAGCTGCACCAGGGACTGGCTGATCCAGTCTTCTAATGTACATAGCTTTTGGTAAAAGTGTCTGCTAAATAACTAACTAAATGCACCCTATCTGAGGAGCGGTAGGTTGTAATATTGCATGTTTCGACTCAGACTAACAGGGAAAGAATGTTCTAAATGACTGTACGCCATGTACTGTAATTATATATGCTGTAAGTATGTACATTTTAAGACATTGGGTCTTATGTTCTTTTAAGAAGGTCTGTGTGACTTGTGAAAAAAATTGTAGATCACCCTTTGACCGGGCCTAGACGTGCCAGGGATTAAAATTACAGTTAAAATGAATTAAAAAACGGATTAAAAAAATGCATATATCCAGTCAACAAGGAACAGACCCAAAAAGATTATTCTCTTTTAAGGATGACAATGAACACAGATATTACCCACAAGCAAAATGACATGGATAGAATATATTATCTAGAATTCATGCAGATTTCCATATGTGTGATAAGCTGAGGATCGCAGCGAGACGTCTTCATCCTCATCCTATACACGTGATTAGATCGGGCACAGAGATTATAGACCTTCCTCCTGAGTGCATTGTCTTATGCTACATCATGGATGTCACTTTCACCACTAGACGTCATATTGACATGTTTAATTTCATCACAGCTAATCACTTCTAACGATCTGAAGTGTGTACGGCTGACAAGGTGAAATACGTGACTTAAGAAATATGTAACTTAAATTAAAAGTACCCATAATCCTTCAGTTTGACCAAAAAGCTAACGTACTGAATGATACAGGAAAAGGAAACATTCTTACTCTTCTAATTAGAATGAAATGTTAAATTTAATGTATCATACTCTTATTCTACGTATTCTTAGGAATGTGAAACGTGAAAAATGTAATCTTTATCTAAACAGGAGGGAGAATATTAAGAGCAGTCAAACAACACACACACACACACACACACACATACACATGTGCACACACACACACAAAGCACTGGAAACTGAATATATATTCCATCTATCCATTTTCCAAACCGCTTATCCTACTACTGGGTCGCGGGGGGTCCGGAGCCTATCCCGGAAACAATGGGCACGAGGCAGGGAACAACCCAGCATGGGGGGCCAGCCCATCGCAGGGCACACTCACACACCATTCACTCA
>JAODJX010000043.1:14084966-14096396 GCA_026776945.1 Isichthys henryi
CCCCCCCGCCCGCCATCACCCCCCCCTTAACCCCCCAAGCTCTGGGCCAAGGTTCTTTTTCTTTCCAAATTGCCTTTTTTTGTTTCCAGCGGGTTTTTTTTTTACCCCCCCCCCCCCCCCCATCAGCTGCAGACCCTCTGGGACGCAGACACGCAGGGGAGGACTGGATGAGTGTTAAATCCTTTTTGGATGCTGTGGGAATTTTTGAGGAGCAAACTGAAGTGGTCCACCTCTACCAGATGATGTAGAACCTCCTCAAAATGGCCAGGTCGTTCATCTCCTGCTGATCTGTTTTACATAACAAGTACTAGACCCCCTCGACAAAAAAACACCCTCTATATGCGTGGATTGTATTAGGGGGGTGTTTATAATTAGCCAGCTGGTTTCAGGTTTACTCTAGTGTGAGATGTAAACAAAAGACCCAGTAGGACTCGACTTCTTGCCTAAGAACCTAAAGATTACATTTCATGTGTCAACAGGTCAATTTAGGTCCAGATGTATTGAAGAGGGTCAACCACAAATCAGACCAAAGCCTTGCTTAACGCTTAGGAATCCAGAGAACATGTGTAGAAAATGTCTTGGCACATCTGGAGGGGGTGGCATTGCAGAAAGTTTCTCACGCACTCCCTCACCATGCTGTAAGATAGGCCTCTCTCTGTGTTTTGTCTAAACTTGCAAACCTTTTTAGTCTCACACCAGTCTTCAAGGGTATTGGTGGCTATAATGTTCGCCTTCTGTAGCCTGATAGCTTGTCAACAGCCCAGACTCACAAAAAGTAAGTAAAAATTGCATCCTACTCAGCCATGATGGGTCTTTGCTGGGGATCTTCTGGAATATTCTTTAGTAAAGCACCTCTCAATTATATTTTTCTCTGTAGTTCATGTCCTATTCATCGGAGATTGTCTTTCATCCAGTAATTGGAGAATTGAGCATTAATATGCACTTAACAGTTCTACCAAACATATTAGGTCTACATGAGATTTGCATGTTTTTGAAGGTTTTTATTCTACAGTTCTGTCTATAACACCATTAGTTCTTTTCATGTTAATATAGTTACCATCAACAGTAAATTATTCTGTAAATAAAAGGCATAGACAGGCATCAATAGTCTTTTTCTGAACTTTGATTACTGATATGTTTAAAAGATGACAGTAAAGCAGAGGATTTTAAAAGGGTGACATCATTTGAATGTTGATGATAAATTTGGAATGAGGCAATGCGGCTCAGGCTGAAACGGGCCACTTTTTTCATTAAGTCTGTCTTAAAGGTGTATGCATTTTCCAGCACAACTGCTTTTCCTGGTCGGGGGGACTGGAGCTTTTCAGGCAGCATAGGGCATGAGGCTGGGGTACATGCTGGATGGGATGGCACCCCATCACCTACCCATCCTATAGGCAACATAGGCAGCCACCTAGGGCGCCAGTTTCCAAGGGGGCACCGACTTACCAGCCAATTCCACATTGCTTTGGTCTGGGGGTGCTGGCAGTGAAGCGTGCCTCGGATGGCACATTGGCTAGGACCGGTACTGAGCACTGGGCATTTTACACACATACACTATGGGCTATTTAAGAAGGCTTGTTACCCTAACTACATGTCTGTGGACTGCGGTAGGAAACCAAAGTGCCTGAAGGAAAGTATGAAGAGTGGAGGTATGAAGCAGGAGTGCTATCCTTCGTATTTCAACATATTTAGAGAAACTTTATTAAACTCCAATGTGCAAATAGTGTCAAGTCAAAGCATCCAATAGTGCGATTAGGAGACAGATATGATGTGTGATGTTTATGCTGTTTGTACCTTACAGCCATAGCCGGACTGGAATTAAATATTGGACCTGGACTTTAGGGTCCCCCATGATGACTAATGTTAGGTGGGTAAGGTGGGTTGGGGGTTCGCACGGTAAATTTTTCTGGTCCACATACCCTTCAGTCGGGTCATCTCTATTCATAACCTAATGATGATGAAGGCTACTTTGAAATCATTTGTTTGTCCTTCGTGTATCTGTAAGTGCTCCGCCGGTTGCTAGTAAGCAGGATAGCCCCCGAAAGCTGTGCCAATACCATTCAAGGTCACGGATTCTTTCGCAGCGAGCCGTACTGAGCGCGTTCAATGAGCCCACATTACAGCTGTGCTCCCGGGGCTGCCGTTCGATCCTTTCCTTCAGGTTCTCTATATGCACGATCGAGATTTCTACACAGAGCATTCATGTCCTAGACAAAGGCAGGATTCATCACTGTAGGGCCCGCCCGTGAAACAAAGGACGCCATTGTCGGACAACTTTTCAGAGTTAACAATTAATGCGGTTGTTTCCTCCCCAAATTTAATGCAGTTCTTATGTAGCCCAGCGAACCTCAGGCACCCGTCATCCCCATGGTATGTGATGTCGCTAGAGGCCGTCGGCAGTATGTTGTTACAGACGGCATACATTAATTAGCAACCTATGTCACTCCACACAAAGGCTGCTTTCTGGTGTTTCGGACTATGCCAGTTCTTCCGCACCAAATGAATTGTTACCATCTTAAGACTTTTTAGCTTGCTACAAAAGCACACCTCATACGCAGTTCTAGGATTTGACCCTTAGGACAAAATCGCTAAATGGATTTAGATTAATAATTATTAATGAAGAGTGAGACAAAACGGGTGACTGAACCCGCCCCCCTCCCAAATAGGGTCTAGAATTGTTTATGGCTCACCTACTTATCGTATAGAAATAAGTGATTCTAACGGTGTGATGCTTCTCTTCCCAGCTGTGTCTGACGGAGGATGTTTATTACATCACATTTATTTGCAGAGTATGGTGAGGCTCCAAATGGGATGACACCTAACTCCTAAAATCCCCATATAGTGCTTCTACCTTCCACTGAATATTATATGGTAATGAGCATGCAGGAATCCAGGTAAAAATGCCAGCAAACCAGGCATACATGCTCTGTGAATGAATCCACTTTAGACTAGGAAGTCACTCCTCCAGTCGAACGGCCTTTGTCTTTTAATCAGATTTCCACATTGCTGTGAAAGCCCCCCATTGAAAATACCCATCGGCGCCATTTAACCGTGGAAGCTGAGATCAGCAGTCATGACATGCTGATGTGGGCCATTTTTTTAGGGCCAACAATTTGAGGTACCCTTCTGTTGAACTGGTCCTGCTGAGTGTCAACAGAAAGTTCTTAGATTTCCATTTGAGCCATCATGTGTGACTTGTATAACAGATTTTTTCCATTTTCATGGGTGTTGACTGTTGCAAATTGAATATATGACTGCTTACCCATTGCCTTTTCTGCTAACATATTGCTTACACCATTGCATTTGTCAATATCATCCACCTTGCCTTAGAGCATAATTGTTCCCTTTGTCCCAGTGATGCCTGCATGCATAATATTTTGGCCCTGCCATTTCATCAACCAATCTGACGAGGTCGCAAATCGTAGTGTTTGTATACCTTGTTTACACTGTCTAGCTTGCTGCACTAAAATAGCAGAACAATGTATTAATTCTTCAAAATGATGACATGGAACAATCTCTGCATGCAAAATGTGTAGATCAGGTGTTCACACCAGCCGGAGGCTGCTAATCTAGCTGTGTAAACACAATGTTCCGGCAATCAGTTAGACAGTGGGTTGTTACCACAGACAAGTTTCCAGACGTTCAGGACAACACCTGAGATACCTGCTGAAAGGTTTATTAGCACTCACAGAAACCTGGAGCGTTTTTGTACTGAATATGCATAAAGACTATGGGGGACTGGGAAGGACACATTCTCATTGATCTTTGGGCTTATGTCGCTGTCCTTCTTTCAGTAAGGTGCTTGATCTCGAAGACTGAATTTAGTTGCGTGAAAATATATGGTAACATTTACCATGAATGCCTTATCTATAAGAATCTATGAAGACATTCATAAGAGATTATAGTAACAATTGTGTGATGGGCAGAAATACTTAGTAATAATTCAATTACTACTGAAGTACAAATTGTGAAAAAATCATGAATAAATATAGTTGCTACAGGAGATTAAAAAACTGCACCACAGTTCATTAATGATGAACGAACATGTTCAGTATTTCACTTGACTTAATTTGTGGTTAATTAATACATAAGTAATAGTATAATACTATATTATTTGTGCCATGTTAAGTGGTGCCAGATAAAAAAGCATCCATAAAGCATTATAAACATGAAGATAAATATTTATAAAAAGCGATAACACATTATAAAATAGTCATGTAATGATGCATTATGAAAGCTCAATGAAGCTCTCTTCTATAGTGCACTATAGATACCATCAGTACAAAGCATCCTTAATTCTTATGCCAACCATTATAATGGATTATGAAGGAATGTATAGTACATTATAGATGAGAGCTTCATTGAAGCTTATTTAGTATATAATCAACGCTATAATGCCTTCTGACTGTCATTCTGTTGTGATGCGCTGAGAACACGACGGGAAGGGATGCACCGGAATCCAGAAGTTAGGGTAAACTGGGGATTTAATGGAGGAATCACACAGGCGGGAGCACAAAAAGACCTTAGCGATCAAAAAAACGTTAATGACAGGACTGGGGAAAGACTAACAAGGAAGCACTTAAATACAGAAACTTAATCAGACAAGACAAGGAACAGCTGGTCGCACGGGGATTCCACACGTGGTTAACGAGGGGGCGTGGCACACAGGGGGAGTGACACGATCGGGATGTGATACAATAGAAGATGCTGTAATGCTTTGTTAATCTTCATACTGATCATTATAATCCATTATGAAGGTATCAATACTGCTTTATAGATGACAGCTTTAAGTAAAGTGTTACCAAAAAGTATAAATAGGAAATTGCATTTAATACAAGTATCTACTGAGCACGCAGTACTGTTGATCTCATTCATGTACAGGAGTCGGATATACCTTGGTATAACCACAAGTCTGTGTGCTTTTTTCAGATCAACACAAATGGGTTTGTTGCCACAGCAGAGCCAATGGAAGAGTCTGAGTACCTGGGGAAAATTCCCACCTCTTTTGGCATGATTGCAGCAGGTCTGGGGAACATGGACACCAGCGATGGCTTTGGCAAAGTCTTCTATCGCAAGGACACAACACCCCAAACCTTGCAGAAAGCATCAGATTATATTGCTAGGGCCTACCCAGAAGATGATGAGGTTGACCCTACCACTACTATAGTAGTCACCTGGGAGAATGTGGCAGCCCAGAATACTTTACGCAGAGGAGACATGCTGGATATCAAGGTACCAACACTTTTAAACTCAGCCTTCGGCAAAGTAGTACTCCAGCCTTCAACTAATGTTAATATCCATCATCTCCCTGTGGTTTTTGTAGAGGAACACCTTTCAGCTTGTTGTGGCATCAGCGGACACTGCCAGCTATGCAATTCTACTATATCCAAGGGATGGGTTGCAGTTCTATTCCACTACTGTAGGAGGCGAGAATGAGTTCATACAAGTTGGCTTCAGCAAAGGAAAAGTGACCGGCTGGTTCACATGGCACCAAGGACCATACTACCGTGTCACTACCAGCAATGAGGCATCTGTTAAGGATCTTCCTGAGTAAGCATTACATTTCATACTTACTTGAAGATAAATTTATACTAGGTAAGATTTGTTTGCTTAGATGTTTGTTTTCCCGTTATTTTTCTGGCAAATTTTTAGTAGGTAGCTGCAATGATCTGATCAATGCATTATTGGTCTCAAATGTGATTATTACTAATATCTTTCTTTTTTTACATATATTCAGCTGATCCCTGTAAACAATCCATTTTTTTCTTCTCTCCTGCAGGAAGACAAACTGTGGAACACGAGGGGTGTGGGTGTATGAGATCGGAACTTCTCCTTTTTTCACAGTAGTGGCTCCTGGTGAGGTCACTGAGTTGGTTGAACCGTGGGAAAGATCTGACACAGAGGAGGGGGAAGTGGAGTTAGTCACAGAATTCCCAGATAATTACCCAGGACTACAGCACATCTCAGAGTGGGTCCCATCAAACTGGGATCAGCTGTCGACTCACCCGTCCCCAGACAATCTGGAGGAGACCCCAACTGTACCAGTCCCTGAGGTTCACTATGAAAATCCACATGAGAGCCCTTCCCAGTACGCAGAAGCATTCCCACCACAGCATCCCCATTACCAGCCTGAAAATCCACAGGTAGTGGTGGTGGATGAAGGCAATATCAATGTAGATGGTGAGTGTGGCAAAGGAGAAGGTATTGCTACTGAAGAAAAATCTGGTATATTAACGGATAAAGGTTATAGCTCCAAGAATTCAATCTATTCTCTAGTAAAACTGTTTAGCTATGCAAGTGGGCGTAAACTTTTGGTTTGGTTGATAAACATTTTTTAAGAGCTGCTAATGAACAGAAAATGACAACCCGAGGTCATTTTTAGGGTGTTTTAACGTTGACGTGACCTCACTGTAACCAGCTAACCTCACATTCCTCTCCTTCCACACCTGCAGTGTTCTCCTACAACTATGAGACCTGCGCTAACAGACAACACAAGTGCTCCATCTTCGCCGACTGCAAGGACTACTCCAGTGGCTACTGCTGCCACTGCCGGCCTGGGTACTACGGCAACGGCAAGCAGTGTGTAGCTGAAGGTAGGACCCCCTCGCCATCGACTCACGTATAGACAGACCCTATAATTCATGGATGCAGTATTCTCGATATGCTAAGACATATCCCTTAACAATCAATAATCGTGTTTCCTTCTTTTTGCAAGTTTTGCCCAGATTATTAGTAAATTTCCTATAAGTCAAAAAATGTGTTTACATGAATGGATGTTACACAAATGATACCATTTTGCATCCTGCAAGACTTCAACCAACCCAGAAATCCAAGACTCGACGACATGTGCTACACGTCGGCTAATTCACCTCAGGGTTTTCTTTGAATGTTTCCATTAAGGGTTTTGTTTTTCAGATAGCATCTTCAAAATACACAAAATCTTGGTCAATGGAATTGCCACTTATGATGTTCAGAAGATATATTTCAGTCCAGAATATAAACCTGATGCAATCAGGCTGCACAGGAGTTGCCTGTCATGTCAGCATTAAGTTGTATTTATTAGATTTCAATGGGAGTGAATCAAGTGTTACCTGTCCATCTCCAACCAGGTAAACCTCAACGGATGAACGGGAAAGTGAGCGGTAGGGTTTTCCTGGGAAATTCTCCGACACCTCTTGTATTCAACAATAACGACCTGCACTCTTACGTGGTGGCCAACGATGGACGAGCCTATGTGGCCATCAGCACCATCCCCTCCAACCTGGGGCCCTCTCTCCTCCCCCTCTCCTCCTTGGGCGGTATCATTGGCTGGGCCTTTGCCTTGGAGCAGCCCGGCTATGAAAATGGCTTTAGCATCGCGGGTAAGCTATCCTGCTGGCTATTAAGAGCACAGTTAAAGGTCTGAGTAGCTTATTGTCGTCCTTTCATCTTGTGTTTCCTCAGATCTTTTCTTTTCACATGATGTCTAGTTTAGAAATTCCAAGCCTTCTTCCTGCTGGAGAAATCCACCATGTTTGTTGTTCTTCTTTACAAACCCCTAGGAAATGCTGCTGAAACTCATTCATTCCAGTGGGTTGCTCTTCTCTAAAGTGATTTCTTTGAAAGTTTACTGCGGCTAGAGTCAGACCAAATTAAATCTGGGGCCCACCCTGGTGAGCAGGAGGTTCTCCATGAGCGGTAACATCCGTCCCCCTTGCTTTGCCATGACAGGCGGGGAATTTACACGCCAGGCGGAAGTGACCTTCCAACCTGGGAATGAGAAGCTGACCATCAAGCAAGAGTTCAAGGGCATCGATGAACACGACCACCTGGCAGTGAGCACGGAGCTGGAAGGCAGGCTGCCAGAGGTCACCCTGGGCTCCACCGTGCACATCGAGCCCTATTCCGAGGTCTACCAGTATAGCAGCAACAGTAAGACTCCTTCCCATTCGTTACATCCCCAATCCAGCTCTGTTCTGCAACCTGAGCTTGAGGAAATGAATACATAACTTAACAGGCATGTTTATACCCTTTCATCATCTTCAATAAAGCCCCATATATCTGTATGTTTTTTACACAAGTACAGCAGTTGTGGTTCTATCATACTTGGCGCACTGGGCAAAATCGAAGCTGAGTCTACAGATGTGAAGTTGCCCTGAGGTGCTCCTTGAACATTGCCCCCCTTGGCCATAGCCCGTCTGGAACAATGAACGCTGATCACATCCTTGCCCCACATACAGTGATCACCTCCTCCTCGGTTCGGGAGTACACAGTCACCCTGGTTGATGGCAGCATCCAGTCCAAGTCCTACCACTGGCGGCAGACAATCGTCTACCAAAGCTGTTCTTACAGTGATGCCTCTGCACTGGCCCATCCCACCCAGCAGCTCAGAGTAGACCAGATCTTCGTGCTGTATGACGAAGTCAATCAGCTCATCCGCTACGCCATGAGCAACAAGATCGGCTCCATCCACAGTAAGCTCTGCTCTTTGTGACATTCTGTCTGTCCCAGCTGGAATTTACTGCCTGAAAAAAACTTGCATTGAATTCTGTGGTTGAGCTTGACTTCGACCTCAGAACCTCACAGCGATTGACTGCTGAGTACAACTTTGTGACTGATGTGTTTTGTATCTGTAGGAATCCTGCCAAAATAGTTTAAAGTTACCTTTATTCCCAATGATCAGACCCCTGTTCACATGGTCAAGTGGTTGACCCAAGGAGGCTGTGAAGGACCCTGTTTTGGCTGTGTGTAGGTGGACCGGTCGAGCAGAACCCCTGCTTCACGGGCAGACATGGTTGTGATACCAACGCCGCCTGCCGCCCGGGCCAAGGAAACCAATTCACATGCGAGTGTGCAGCTGGCTTCACCGGGGACGGACGCACGTGTTATGGTGAGGCGCTTTCACATGGCCGCCAGATCTGTGCACAGCTCCTGCCAGCCATCGTCTTAGGTGATGCCCAGGATCACGTGACCAAGTAACCGCCACATATCCAGCATCCAGCCCCTGATCCTGATCAGGGCCATAAGGTCACATGTTAGATGCATGTTTTCCTGAATTCCTGCGATTTTCTTGAAAGTTAATGACATCAGTGTGTGTTTGTGTGTGTGTGTGTGTGTGTGTGTGTGTGTGTGTTTGTGTGTGTGTATGTTTGTACACCAGAGTATACATACAGATGTGTGTTTACATTGAGCCTGGTTTCCTCCTTCATCACTTCCTTAAGCATGACCCAATATTTTTTTCCCATTTAGTATGTGACAGTCGCCATTGACTCTCGGATCTGTCACAGAAACTTCCTCTCTCCCGGTTGATGAAAATGAGCACTGACCACAACATTCTTCATAACATTCTGCTTAAACAGTAGAGATCTGAATCCAAACGTTTCTGTTCTATCAAAACAGCTGTTTTGACGTGGGATTTAAAAGGAAGGTTTAAATGGAAAAATGATCAACGTGGAAACAGCAAACAGATAGTTTATTTTTTAATTAAGGACCTATAGTAATGGACTGTAGTTCGATTAGATTATACATGGGTCCAGTTGACCAGTGTCAGGTTTTACCGTGGTAGAGCACAATGTACGAGGGCATTTGTCGTCCACAGACATTGACGAGTGTAAGGAGATGCCCCGGATCTGCGGTCTTCACGCCATCTGCAACAATCAGCCCGGAACCTTCCGCTGTGAATGCACCGAGGGCTACCAGTTCGCCAGCGACGGGCAGACCTGCATTGGTCTGTATGCGTGTAGTCGCACGTGTAGCTATGTGTATTTTGTCATTTTTTTTGGGGGGGTTGGGGGGCTGTTTTTGTCTTCCCCTTTCAAAGGGGGGGTTTGGAAGCCAAAACTAGGATCTTGTTTTGGTCTGGCCCTGGGTGCTCAAGCCAGATAGGGCCTGTGTTTAGAGCAGCCCCCTTTATGACAAACACCTTTGATGTTTGTTGTGTTCTGTTGGAGTCACGTCCCTGACTCTGTTACCCCTGTTGAATTTCCCACATGTACAGCACTTAACTATTAAGTGTGCAGGAAGTGGAGGCGGGGGGGTGGGCACAGCAGACAGCAACACTGAGCTCTTGAGCTAGGTCCTTAACTGGAATTGTTCCAAGGACACTGGCAAACCTTGCTCTCTGACCCTCACTTATATGTCACTTTGGATTAAACGTGTCTGATAGATAAATGTAATAAATATCTGTGCATCTGTCTCGGGACCCTGGAACCTGTTCTTCGAATGGTTTTGCTACTGCTAATAAAAGCAGGAGCCGGAGTAACTGCCATCCTCGCTTTCTTGCAGAGTCGGACCGCCCCATTGATCACTGCCAGGCTGGCACGCATGCCTGCGATGACCCGGAGCGAGCACGCTGCATCTACACAGGGGGGTCTTCCTACATCTGCTCCTGCCTGCCGGGCTTCGAGGGCGATGGCCGGACCTGTCACGGTATGTCCTGTGGATGTAGAGGCAGCATTCATTGAAGGGGATTTCACATTGAAGGGTTGCCAGATTGGACTGAAAAGCCCCCGAACCTTACGGGTTTTTCACAGAACTGAAAATCTCCCAAATGGCATGAATAGTTAAACACTGGTATGCAAGGAAACATCGCTGCTTGTATGTCAATAATTTCTGATGGAGTAAACAAACTGTTCTAAGGAAATACACTGAAAGCCACACTGATTTATGCGTAAAATGAAACAAACAGTTGTAGTTTTTGGACATGTACCATAGGAAAAGTGAGAGCATTTTAGGACCTTAAGATAAATGATGCAAATGGTAAAATGCTGGATTGAAGCTGGAAGCACATTTATGATATATTTATGACACTTATGTAATTAATGTTTATGGAATTTATTTGCTGTGCATGCATGGTTCTGTATTTGGTCTGTATTTATATATTGTAAAGAAAAAGACGTATTGTTTTTTAAAAATGACATTAGAATCCTCACTCACTTCACTGGCTGCAGATTACAGTTAGTTCTGGCCACCCAGCCACTTATCATAAAAGCAGTTATTAATAATTGGCTCTCAGTGGGGCATCCGGTCTTTCTGGGCAGTGGAGTCAGACCCAAACAGGTCACTGGGGACCCCAGCCCTCTTTCGCAGTCAAAGGATTTCAAAAACTTTATTTGCCATTTGCTCATGTACAGATGTACTAGGCCTTGGAATTCTTGTACGGTTCTCAGCCAATGCAAAGAACAGTAAATACACAGAGTAACAGAAATACACACAGTAGATATGCATAGCAGTACGCATAGTGAATACACATAAATACACATGATAACAATAAATATAACAAATATAACGAAATGTAAGTACAGTCTCTGCCAATGTATGAATAATTATGTACCCATGTAATAAATATTGGACATGTAGATAGGTTGTGCAATATGTGGATATGGAGAAGGTTCTGGCAGTGTGTATTTGTGTGAGTGGTAATGGCGGATTGCCTTCAGTTGTCACGATGTC
>JAODJX010000043.1:14096412-14116500 GCA_026776945.1 Isichthys henryi
GGAGGTGGTGGGGGCAGGGTATTTTATTCCAGCACGAATGTCTCTTGTCCGTGGTCTGACAACCGCTGGAAAAACACTGTTGTAAAAACACTTCCTGTTTGCTCTAATTCTCTTGGGTTGGTGCTGTTTTAGTGGATGTCTAGAGCTTCTCCACCTAAACAGAGAGTAGCCAGGGTGGTGCAGGTCACTGAGAATGACCCACAGCTTGTTCCTGGCGGGTGGAGGGGAGCTATGCTCCCAACGATCCTCTCTGCTGTCTTACTGCACCTCTGGGGGAGCTTCCCCTCCCTGTGTGCGATACGACTCCACCACACAGTGATGCCTCTGGTGAGGATGCTCTCCATGAGACCTCTGCAGGTGCCTCCTTCTCAGTGGCCGAGGTATTTTCTAACCAGCTCAGGTCGTTGCTGATGTGCAGGCCCAGAAACCTGGAGCTGTTGACTCGTTCCTCCTCCGTACCTTTAATCCACAGAGGTTGCAGAAGGGGAGCCTTCTTCCTGAACATCTAGTACTGGCTCCTTGGTCTTTTTGTTTTCCTCCCCACAGGCAAGCGTCTCACGCACCAGCTACCTTATAATGCTGTTAATAAGTCCTATGATGGTTGTGTCATCTGCAAATTGTGTTTACGGATGGATAAGCGATATGAGTATAAAGGGAAAAGAGTGCAGGACTGAGGCAGCAGCCACCAGGGACTCCAGCCCTGACGTTAATCGCCCCTGCTTTCCCCGGCGCAGATATAGACGAGTGTCAGCAAGAACGTTGCCACCGGGCAGCTGTATGCACCAACACCCCGGGAGCATTCAGCTGCCAGTGCCGGCCCGGTTTCCATGGTGATGGCTTCCACTGCTCCTCAGGTAGGTTTTGTTTTGGGGGGGGTGCTGTAGGGCTTCCCCACATACCGACACCCCCCCCCCCCAAAATTTCATTTGTGTTTTCTTGATACGCCACTAGCGAATGTGTCCGCACGTGTTTGGATTTCTCATGGTTCCTGGCCCCAGGTTTCATAGAGGCTGCTGTTTATGCTGCAGTGGTTTAGGTGGGAACGCTCTGCTCACAGGAAACATCCCAGCCGCTCTCTCACCGTCCTGCGCTCTTAAACCGCCATTCTGCCTCTTAAAACTTTACACTGTGTGTCACCTCTGTAGGCCCCTGCTTTCCAGGAAAAGCTGGTGTTCAGCTGGTATGTGTCGTTGGCACGTCTTAGTGGGCCGTGCGAGCACACTTTGGATTCACGGTGACCCCCCCAGGCTGCAGGCTAGGTGCATCTGGCACCATGAGTCAGGGGCGCTGCTAGAGATGCCATCAAAGAACGTTATATTGGACCCCCAACCTAGACCAATCGAATTCTGCTCCAGATTGTCCTAAATCCCTTCCCCCCTTCGACGGGTCCCCTCCTATGAGTGCATCAGGCTCTGGCTGCATTAATAAGGTCCTTGCTTTGCTCTCTGTCTGTAGTTTCCTAAATGGGCCCTTTCCTGTCATAAATAGGCCCAGAGGTGCCTCAGTGCCCTGTCTGCTCCCCACGAGGGGCAGGCTACCCAACAGCAGAGTACTTAAGAGAGATATACCAGTAAGGAGTGGCATGTGGGATTCCTGGGGGAGGGGAATGTACCGTGTTAAGTGGAGCGCATGAATCTGTACTATCGCAAAGCCGACAGCCCCCCTCCATCCCCCCCTCCCAGAACAGGCCTGTGATAATGCGAGCCTCAGGGAACATGGCAGAGCAGAGGACCAGAATTTTCCGGAATTGCACTCTGCTTGAGGCCCGGGCTAGGAGTGTAGGGGCTGGCCCCCTCTCTCACAGCTGCTTAGTTTGCTGCGGTACTACATTCTGTGTGCAGTGTAGCATGTACCTTTCAGCCAAATGAGCTACGAAGTGGTCTGTCCTGCATAAACATTTATTTTCAAGTCATATTACACATAATAAAATGCAATGAATTGGCTTGTTCTTCTAGTGCTTTCCCTCTTTTTTCATTCAGCTCTATCCTCTTTCTTACTCATCTCGTTTGGATACATCTGCAGCGGCTTTACTTTGCAGTCGTTGACGACATGACATCATAATGGTGTGTTTCTGTGTTTATTGTGAGGGAGACAAGGTGACAGGTGTTGTAAGAATCTATTATGATTCTGTAGGGCTCAAATGCAGAGTACGAGGCCATCTGCAGAGTCATCGCAGTCATGTGCTCTCTGACGTAGCCGGTTAGCTTGAAGACGTTTATTTCCTATGAAAAACACATGGATCGTGTGATTAGCTGTTTGGTTATATGTTTTTTCGTTTATTAAGTTAATACGGTAATCGTTGACAGGCAGAATGTTTTGAAGAACATGTGAAGCATTGTAGTATTGTGGGTGAAATAAACAGGCAGGATCCTTTCTCTGGAAGGCATTTACTGGTACTGGTGATTACTGGTCTGAGCCTTGCTGATTTCCTAGCCTTCCTTTACCTGTGAGCCAGGTGTGAAGCCTCTGGCCAATCAGAATCAGAAATTATTAAGCTAACTACCTGGGAGAACTGAAAACAAGGCCTGGATTTGGAATTGAGGACCAGATTTGGTGTTGATTAGAGCCTCTAAAGAGGCTCTAACTCTCACTCTATAAGCATCTCTACCTAATAACCTGCTTCATGCTATGACCTATGACCATGTTACGAAGTGCCTTTCCTGTCTCTCCAGCCCCTGCAAAGACGCAGTGTGAGCAGCACCGGGAAGCCGCCCTGTCGGCCTCCTCCACGTTCGGCCCCCGGGGGCCCCGGCCCATCCCTGGCCAGTACGTGCCCACCTGCGACGCTTTGGGCCGATACGAGCCCATGCAGTGTCACCACAGCATCGGCCAATGCTGGTGTGTGTACCAAAATGGGCAGGAGATCCCGAGCACCCGCACCGGGCCGGGCAGCGTGCCCATGTGTAAGTCACTGGCCTGTTGGGAGTCCGCCTTCCCCCTCTGACACCATGCACCCAGAGCGGCACGTCTGCAATACTCCTTTTGGCTGCATTTCTTGATGCCCCTCAGCTCAGCTGGGCTCTCCCTTGCTGTTTCTGCCTATTAGGCATTGACCAGGTCGTCCCCACACCGGTGGGACCCACGACCCGGCCTGACATCACTCCACTGCCACCGGGATCCCACCTGCTGTTTGCCCAGAGCGGCAAGATTGAGCACGTTCCTCTGGCAGGACATGGCCTAGAGAAGAACCAAGCCAAGGCCCTGCTGCACATTCCGGTAAGTTCCGATTGCCACTGTTTGAATGGTTTCAGCCAGTTCACCTACTTCATAGGGATCCTCATAAATAATTTTGAATGGAACGGTCTTTGTGGCCGTGGGCTACGAGGTTCTGCTCTCCGCTGGACATGTTTGCTCACCTTTGTTGAAATCCACTGTGTGGTCAGATACTGACATGAGAGACCAACGTTTCCAGAAACATCCATCCCCGATGACTGCCAAAGTGTGTCATTGGCAGCCTCACCAATCAAACCCATCTAAGAGAACCATGTGAGGCAGATTAGGAGGAACGGGGGCTGGACACTAGTTTAACTAAACATTTGCTCTCCCTGAAACACGCTCAGCCAGGTGAGAGCAAGCTTGAGGGTCACAGCACTGGGGCGGCCAGCATGCAGTGCCACTGGAGCTGGCGATTAAGGGTCTTGTGCAACAGGCACTATGGCAGCAGACCTTCTAACCACAGTCACAGAACCAAACACTCCTAACTCTCAGAACCAAATTTAAACCAAAGATGGCTGTTTCAGAAAATGCGTAGGACAACAGGAAGGGTGACTCTCTTACCGTTTTCTTTGATCTCTGTGCTTTGTGTCAAAAGTAACATTAATTCACCCTTTGAGAGCAGGGGAGGTAATTCTGAGCAGCAGGATAATGTGGCATAATAGGCTGTATCGGGACTGGCAGCTCAGTTCTGTCCGAATGACATCCGTGGTTCCTTGGGAATGCTGGACTTCCAAAACAACAGCTTCAGGAAGCGAATAGGTATCCGGTCCAGTGGAGATGTGATGTGATGTATTGCACCTGGCTTCTGGCAGAATAACCATCCACTTATATAAGTATCTAGCAGATGTGGGAAACTCTGCTGATTGGCTAAGACAGTGTGATATCGTGATAAAAGCAGCCAATCAAGAGCTATTATTACATGATAGTGTAATGACCTACAAGCTGGACTCCGAAGTTCTTCTGGTGTGTTTCAAAAATAAATCACAGCCCCAGCCTCAGCAATACGGGTCACCGGACACGCTAAGCAGATGTTTTAATTCTTCTGATCTTGACCATGTCCTGGCGATGAACATCCCAGCGGGGAAAGACTCTTATGAAATGTGCATATATTTTATGGCTCAAGACAGGTGTTTGCTGTACAGAGGTATTTAAAGATAATATTTTGGGGGAAATTATGTAAGAGAATGATGAGTGAGTCACTTTGAGGGTCCTTTCATTAAAAGGCCGTATTAATTCCAGTCTTTGAGAGGGATTGTGTGGAATCTTTCAGCAGGATGTTATTAAAGCTTTCAAACTTATATCCGCTTATTAATTTTGATGAAATAGTCATTACAGTCAGACTCTTCTCTGGTTTTATTTGATTCCTTTCAGCAGTGAGGAATTCAAATACTATATTTTACTCCATTGCAATCTTTTTCATGACACGAAATTCGTATGAAAAACATAAGGATCAACCATGTACTTCAGACCAGACTAAAGTGCAGAACACAGAGAGGTTGGGGTTTTCCGTGAGAGATGAGTTGAAGCTAAACATTTATACAAACGTAGTGGCACTGTAACTTAATGGAGATCTTGCTTACTCAATGGCTGCTACTCATTCTCACTGTGGAGATGAAGGTTGCATGATGAAGACTGTAATACAACTACAGCTGTACCAGATCAGCTTGGGGTTTAGTCTAACAGAGCCTGAAAAGTGACTCATTTGCGTTCACAAGACATATTCGATTTCCCAGAACTTCCACAAGAAAAAATATCCTGGGTCCTAAGCCCCTCCATATTTGAGTATAACAAGGAAGCAATAATTGGAGCAGAGGTGAATGGTTGAGTACTTTGTGACAGTGTCTTCCATCCATCCATTATCCTCCGCTTATCCGAGGTCAGGTCGCAGGGGCAGCGTATACACAATTAGTTTCGTTGAAACAAAACTTGGTCTGGATTTTTACTTTATGGACCTGAACTGTCCACCTCTGAATGGGGCTGTCCCTCCACCACACAGACCGTGTTTGTCCATTCTTTTCCTGTTGCTCGAATGTGTTAACGGTGTGTCAAAAGACCTGCTGTATGCATGATGGGTAATCTGATCGCAAATAAATCTGGTGAACGAAAGCGTTCTTCAGGACGGTCATGGGTGATTGAGGGTCGTGGGTGAAGGGTCTCACAGCTGGCGTGAGATTGTTTCGTGCTCTGGAACAGTTGCACCCACTTGAGTAATTTAAATGATGAATGTACAATCTGAAAGCTGATTTTTTTTAGATTAGATTCACACGTCGAAGGGGCCAAGCTTGACATTTTGGGTGGACAGGAGGTTTGCAGATGGCCCTGCTAAGGAATGAGCAATGGGACACTTAGATCACTTGCTTGTTTCTTTGTTAGCAAACATTTATGCCTGAATTTTTTCCAGCCACGTGTATCACTTTTGCTTACTTAGTTTGCTTTATCTGAAACTAATTACCATTCCCCACAACACAGTCTGGCTGGTTTCCTCATCTATACAGTGACCTCTAGACATGCTCTCTGCCTGTTCTTAACTAAACTATGAGAAAAAACAAGTGCTTGCTTATCCTGTAAAAAAAAAACTGATAAATAAAACTGTCAATCGAAACGGACTTCGCACAACTGCTGATTCCCAGGACAAAGTGGTCATCGGTTTGGCCTACGACTGCGTAGAAAAGATGGTCTACTGGACAGACATCACAGGACCATCCATCAGCAAGGCCAGCCTGCAGGGGGGAGAGCCCATCCCTATCATTCTGACAGGTGGGCCTTCATCGTACCACACGTATGTTAGGTGGCGGAAGATGTTTTGAGCTCAGGGTGCTGCAAGTTGGAACAGCTAACATCAAGATAACAAGCATGAATACATAGGCCACAATCACACACATTGCATTGCGAGCTAGTTAACATAATGTTATATTTTTCATTGACGAAAACTATAGTCATAGGCAATTTCAGCTTGCCTACAGTATTCAGACACTGCATTACCACCAACTACCAGAGGCAGTGCTGAAGCACCTTCAGCAACGGTACTTCCAGCTCTACTGAAAGCCAGCGTGTTTATTCATGTATTTTTTAATTTTTTTATTTTTGAAGCTCACCCAGCAGCTACTTTTATCAAATGGAACATCGTGCTCTTTCCATATTTCCAGCCAGGGAATTACTAACCCAAAATTTCAGTTGAATGTAACGTTTTTTTGACGGTTGGGATGTGAGGTGTGAGTTCTTGTGACGCCCATCTTGATCGGTCCTTGCTGGCCTCACCTCTCCCCTCAGACCTGGAAAGTCCAGAGGGGATCGCTATAGATCACCTGGGCCGCACAATGTTCTGGACGGATTCCATTCGGGATGTGATCGAGGTGTCGTCCTTGGATGGGAATCAGCGACGTGTCCTGATTGACACCGACTTGGTTAACCCTCGTCCCATAGTGGTGGACTCAGCACGTGGGTATGTGTTACGTTTTCTTACACCTGGGGAAAATCTCAGACCCTTTACTGCAGGGTTGTGGACTGTCTGATGATTAGGAAAGAGATAGTTTTTTGAACCTCCCGTCCAGATCATCCCCTACATTATTAACATGGTATGATCCAAACCAGGTATCTGTACTGGGCTGACTGGAACAGAGAAGCTCCTAAGATTGAAGCTGCTTATATGGATGGGACCAACAGACGGGTGCTGGTGAAGGATGACCTGGGGTTGCCCAATGGCTTGACCTACGACCCCCAAACCTCCCTGCTATGCTGGGCTGATGCGGGTGGGTTCCACATGTGGAGAACAGATAGCATGTTCAAAAGAATGAATGGCTTGATCACGTGACTCTAGATTTAAGTTCCTTGTTTGGCATGTGAAACATTATAGCATTTGAGCTCATCAGACTGTGACCCAAGGATGGCACAGTGCCTCAGTGGGTAACATTGTTTCCTCTCACCTCTAGAGTTGGGAGTTTGAGTCCTGCCTCCTTAGTTTGTGTGTCTGGCCTTTGCATGTTTTCCCCAAGCATTGGTAGAAAGTTCAGGTCCAGAAAGTAAAAATCCAGATCAAGATTTTGTTTCAACCAACCAGTTGAGTATTCTGTGACTGACTCTTTATACTCAACCGATTGGTTGAAAATAACATCTTGGTCTGGATTTGTACTTTCTGGACCTGAACTATCCACCTCCGTTCCCAAGTCACCTAGGTTTCCTCCCGCAGTCCAAATCTTGGATGTGTACTCCAGCTGCATTCCCTGCGCTACCTAGGATAGGTTCCAAACCCCCTGTGGCCGAGACCAGGATAAGCATTTAGAAGACAGATGGACATACTCAGCAAACAATACGCCAGTGTTTAGAGAGCCTGTCAGTGCATTGAAGCTTATGTTTGCAATCTTCGGCATTGTGTTTGCTGCCTTTTATTTGAAATAAAGACCTCAGTGACTGAACTGAATGTCAGGTCATTGTTCTGGAGACAGTTCGCCATGTTGTTCTGTCTGTTATATGGGAAATGAAAATAATCAGGGGTGTCCTTTGGAATGTAGGTACCCACAAGGTGGAGTGCATGAACCCAAGCCTGGCAAACCGGAGAAAGGTGGTGGAGGGCATCCAGTACCCGTTCGGGATCACATCCTACGGAAAGAACCTCTACTACACCGACTGGAGGAGGTAGTCACATATGCTGACAAGCTGCCAGTGAAGAGTCTTAATTTTTTAATTTAGAATAATGCCTTTCAAAAGGGTTCAGTTTTCCAAACTAGCCTTGGGAAAGTCTCATTGACAAGAATGTGTGACCTTTCCTGAATTTCATGAGTGAAGAGACAACAACAGGCCCATTCAGCAGCCGCACGGTGTTGATGTGGAAAGCAGCTTGAACGCACTTCCTTACGAAGAAGCTGTTAGCGTCATGGCTAACAGAGAGAGCCTGTGAGAAGGCGACTGCGTTTGAAAAGCGTGCTGCTTCATCTAGGCTCCTGACTGCTATACTAATTCAAGGAAATTTATCACGTGACTCAACAGTCCCATAAATGGTTTTTGGCTTAATAATAATAGTCAGTCTTCTACTTGAAATACAAAGTTCAGAATTTACCCTGCCAACAGCCAGTCCCTCCAGACCAGATGAAAGGATAAAATGGCAAACCAGACTAAAATGCAGAACACAGAGAGGTTGGGGTATGGATGCATGACCTAAAGGTTGTCAGTTAAGCAGAGCCCTCCTCATGGACTCTCCACCAAGGTACTTAACTGGAATTCAGTTGGACTTCAGAGAAACTCTCCAGCTGTACAAATAGACCCCCCCCCCAAGTCTTTGTTCTTACTGATGCATATGCATGAATAATTAGATAATCATCTTTAACCAGGCTGTGTGAGGGTGTTATCTTTAACATAATATTACGGTTTGCTGCTATTCAGAAATGTCAGGCTAAGAGCGTCTAAAGCAATGGTAACTATTCGCAATTTTCCAGTTTGAGGGCCAAGTGAGGGTGACTCATTCTGACTTAACCTTTATGTCGTCTGCGTTGCACGTCTCTGGAATTTTATTTATAATTTTTTAAAGTATAACTCTCCTTACTTATGACATCTGTTATATTTTCACTTTTAATGTCTTAATTTTTCTTTCACAATTTTATTATGGCGGAGTTGACCACTTTGCATTTCACTGCAGGTTACAGTCTGACTGTAGGCCTTGAATTTGACAAATCTTTGAATGCTTTGGGGGTGGGAGGTTTTTATCACCTGCAAAAACATGGAATCAGATCAGTTATAATAGAATAATAATAATAATATCTCAGGGGTGCTCATCATCAGACTGGTCCTGTTTTCCAGGGAAGCGGTGATGGTGGTGGATCGGCCCGCTGAGAAGAACACGGACGAATTCGTACCCCAGAAGCGCTCGCGGTTATACGGGATCGCCGTGGCCAGTGTCCAGTGCCCAGCTGGTATGGACGCCTCCCTGTTTTTTTGCTTATTTATGCTACTGTGGGATCTGGGGATTTTCAGATACAAGATTTGGGCTTCCTGAAATCAAGTTCTTTGTAGTTTAATGAATATTAGTCCTATGTGATTAGGAGAAATAGCCAGGAAAGAGAAAAAAGTTAATCCATGGCTAAAACATAGAACTAAGGTTCTTTTACCCTCTGGCTGGATGTAGCATGTAGATGGGGGGGGGGGGGTACTGCTGGCTGTAGGATATCTATGAAACATCTGGCTGTGAGTGGTTTAAGCCACTCTGCCCCTGCCCCCTCCCCTTATCTGGATGTAATTACCAGGGAGTTTGGAGAATGCAGCCTTCCTGCACATTAGCGTCAATGCATTGTCCTATTCTTGCTGTTTGTGTGAGGCTTTCCCAGCCTGATGCTGTGTTTATACCTTAAGGCTTCCCAGGATGCAAAGCAGAGCTCTTCAAAGCAGCACACACTAAACAGTCATGACTAATAAGTCTGCTTTGCACTTCAGAACACAGTGTGGAACGTTCAGGTTCAGAAAGTACAAATCCAGACTAAGATTTTGTTTCAACCAACCAGTTTGAGTATAAAGAGTCACATTGACAAAGAACTTATCTGGTTGGTTGAAACAAAATCTGGATTTGTACTTTTTGGGCCTGAAGTTTACACCTCTGATAAGAGGATTGCCATCTGGCTTTCTGAGATGGTAAATCATTCACTGGCTGTGCGAGTGAAGAACCATTTCTGTCTCGTTAACAGCTGGGCTTGGATGTATTTTGTGACAGGAGTTTTAGGAACACATTTAACACTGACATTTTCTCCACAGGGCAAAACTACTGCAGCGTAAACAACGGCGGCTGCACACACCTGTGTCTGGGCACCCCGACTGGCCGCTCGTGCCTCTGTCCTGATAAAGCTGTGGGCGTGAGCTGTGTGGAGGAAGAGTAGCATAGGAGAGTTACTCCTCCTAACCATAGCCTGGTAGAAGCAGGCTATCTGTCAGTATAGTTATTCAAAACTGAATAAGTAACAGTGACGGACTGTTTTAAAGTGCCTTAAATTTATAACAGAGTTTGTCATAAGTTCCCTTTCTCCGTTTCACTATAAATGGTGCTTATTTTAATTGTAAATAAATTCTGCGTAAACCTATTTGAAGATCTTTTTTTGTGGCGCTCAGCTAAAATAAAAAGACCTCAAGCGTCAGATATTACTGTGAATTTTACAACAGAACGAGAGCGGAGTGACTGGGGTGACGACCAGAGATGGAGACTGTGACGTCACACGCAGCAGTACACCGATGCCTCGCGCGACATATGCTGTATATGCAACTGGTGTGTGAGTGAAGTTTACATTCTGTACAGCTATCCAAATAAAACAACTTTTTATACAGAACTTTGCTGTTTATTGTCTTATTTTAAAGATGCCTTTGAAGACGAAGACTCTTGAATGAAAAAACAGCAACAATAAAATGTTCAGGCATGGCATTATTATATTAGCACTTATACTTTATTGTTTTAATTAGTATAATTACATAATTTTATGTTTATTCATTACATCTATCCACCCAGGACATCTGGGCATAAGGCTGTGAACCGGCTGAAGCTAATGCTAGCAACACGCACAATTACACACTTAAAGCAGAATTGTAAATATTAAAGACTTTTAGTTAGATGTGAGCAAAACTATATTTCATATATATATGTATATATATAGTGTGTGTGTGTGTGGTCCCCACAATGTAATAAAAAAACCTTGTTTTTTTTTTACATTGTGGGGACCATTTTACAGGTCGCTAGAAAGATCTGTGAATGCATTTGAAAAGACAAAAAAGTCTCGTATTCTGTTTGGTTACTTATGGTTAAGGTTAAGGCCGGGTAGGGGTTAAGGTCGTCATGTTGGGAATAGAGTTTTCCCCATAGAAATGAATGGAGCGTCCCACAAAAATATAATTACAAGCCTATTTGTGTGTGTGCGTGCGTGCGTACGTGTGTGTGTCCGCGCGCGCGGCAGAATCGAGTTATTAAAATCCGGCGACAAGTAAGTAACAAAAGTTAAACACTAGGTGTCGCTCTCCACCACCTAAACTTTTAAGACACGAACACATCTTCCGGAGTTACTGTTTGTTTGAAAGCGACTGTTCGAAACTGATTGATAATACCAAATATAACGTATAACGAATATAACAGTTGTAAAGGTTTGACGATTACAAGGTCCCCTGAGTGAGGGACCCTAAAAAGTACAACGTAATTGGATTGATCTGGGTTGGGGGGCAGTATAAACTTCCATGGGGCCCAAAATCTCTAGTGCTGCCCCTGCCTCCACAACACAGGTTATTTAGGAAATCATATGTAAAAAAAAAAAAAAAAAAAAAAAAAGATTAGAAAGGGATAATAGGGGAACATTGTTTTTCGTTCATTCAGTTTCGTGTTTAAATTTAATTACGGTAATTCTTGGACAGTATACTTCACTACCCGGTGTCAGGTGCCAATTAAAATGTATTCTTCAATTACTATTTGGATCTAGTCTTCAAAAAACAGGACTTAATAGCCATTGAAAAAATTCACAAAATTTAAAACTGCACTCATTTTTTTAGTCTGTGTTGTAGCTGGTTAATCATTTGTGGATTTTAATCATGAGCAGAATCAGAATGATTTTGTACATGAACATGAAATGTGTACGCACAAAAAAGGCATGTTTCTGATATAAGCGAAACAAACTGTACTGTATGAAAATGCTACGGATTTCTTTTAGTAAAGATTCGCTGTCCTTAATTTATAAATGTAATCGACATAGATGTGCTTCACGTAAAACAGTTAAATGAAATGATTGATATGCGGATTAGCCCTTCCAGCCAATTGGATGTAAGAGGCGTAGCTTGTGGGCGGGACTTCCTGTCGTCTTGAATTTTGTGTCAGTTTCACTCTGGCGGATTAATGCCCCGGTGTCTCCTTAGCCTGCGAGCGGAGCTGCAGCAAAGTCCATGTTTTACAATCGGCGATGCCTTTTTAGTACTTTCAAATGCACAGAGTGTTAAGGTGAATCTGGGAAACGGATGAAAAACACAACTTGAAACAGTTAAGGCCATTTCTTTTGGTGTAACTTGTCAAGCTGTCTGGACAGGTAACTATATGCATGTACCTTCTTATTGGAATAGAGGTGTTTGCCCCGCTTGCCACTCTCCGTGATTTTAGCTGTCTGTCAGTAACCACGTTTTATTGTGCTTGTTAAAATGCTGCAGCGTCGCGTCTCCTTAGCTGCTGGTACAGGCTAAACTTAGGAAGTCTGTGCGATTTTGGGGGGGGGGGTCATTATTTGTTATCGCCATAAGATTATTTTAGTGTTGGACATGTGAGTGGGCGATCGTTGCTTTATCAGGATAACAAACCACCTTACAAGGATGGGCATCACTGAACACATGGGACCTCCTAGAGTAACTTAAGCTGGTTAATGACATAAACTAACACTTTCATTACAGTATGGTTTAATGAGCATCGCACCCGGTTATAAACCCACTTTGTAACTGTTCTCGCTTTTATCGTCACCGAAACAGTCCTACTGTAGTTCTTTGTACTCCTTCATTCATAATCCAGCTTGCGATCCGTAGGACGTGCTTGTCTTGGGGCTCCTGGGCACATGGTGAGCCGTCGGTTCCTCCCTGCTTATGGGCGTCCATAAGGCGGGGGCCGCAGGTCTCAGGACACTGGTCGGTGCCTCATCGCATGGTACCGCTGATGGTACCGGGGGGGAGAACTATATTGAAAACCTTCAAGTTATGGTTAAATGCATTATGTGATGAAGTCACAGATCTCGTGGTATTATTGTGGTTTTATTACTGTGGTATTTATCGTGCTTCCAAATGGCCACCTTTTCTTGCTGGATAACAATGCATAGCTACATAAAGAGTATATAAATATATGCAGCGCTTTCAAATGGAACTTTAGGCAAAAGCTGAGAAGGGATTTTATTTGGGCGTTTCAGCTCATATTGCCGTTCATGCCTCCTGTACTGAGCTTGACTAAGTTAATCTAGTCATCCTTTGTATAACGTGCCCATTCTTTGTCGAAACACATGTGCCTCAGTCCTTGTGGTCCTTAATTTAGAATTTTTTGGGATTTAACCCTTGAACCCTGCCAAGGGCCAAATATACAAATTATTTCTTCTGATTGAACTCAAGTAAAAGGTTCTTATGATACTGTGAGTGATGAGGACATTTGATCAAAAATCTTCAGCTCTAGCATTGCAGTTCATTGTTTTAGTGATTCAGGAGCAAAATGCAAGCACTGTGTGGCACCATAGCTCTGTTCTGTTACCACACACCCCCCCTGGGTTTGGGGGGGGGGGACTTTAAGTATTACAGTTTTCTCCCAAAGTCCAAAGACATGCACTGAAGCTAATTAGTGTCTCTAAATCAGCCATATCATGCGGGTTCCCTGTTACTGAACTGGCATCCATCCATGTAGCTCTGCCTTGTACCATGTGATTCCTGCCCTGTGACTCTGTACTGGATAAAAAAATGAATATACAGTAAGAAAGATGTATGGCCTTACAGTATTACATGGCTTCTGGGACAGCACACTTTTGTAGTTCCAAAACCACAATACAAGTAAAACTTATGGGAGTGCCTTATAGAGTTAGATGAATCCATTTTGTTGCTCCTTTCTGAAGTATTTTTAGCTTTCTGGGGTTTCAGGGAATCAGTAACTTCAGCTGAGTTCTGTCAAACTCACTGCCAGAAACTCTCCATTGCAAAGTCCAGTTATATTGGGTTTCTTTTACTGCAAAATATCTGTCACGGCCAATCAAGTCCTTCTGGAAGATTCACCCGCAGTGGAAACTGAGTGAGGATGTTCCCCCAGGCAGCTGGGAATGAAGAGCCTTCTGCTTTGACTTGCCATGAAATATGAAGCCCATCTTAACCAAATCAAGGAATCGCACAGCTGTCTTCCCAATTATGGAACAGAACGGTAGTAGGTTTTTAAATAGTTTTTCCAGACTTTTAAAAGCTGTGGTTAGATGAGCTGGTATCCCGTAAGTGTGTGTCCTTTGATGGACTGATATCACATCCAGGGTGTCTCCTACCTTGTGCACTGTGCTGCCTGGGGTGTGGTCCAGGCTGACTGTAACCCTGTATTGGGTAGGTGCTTATGGGGGCTGCTGTTTTTTATGTTTGGCTTTGTTTTTGTGCAAATAAATATGATTCAACATGAGAAGTTCAAGTAAGTACGGATGCATGAGGTAGTGCTTGATGGGATCCTGCCTTTTCTGTCCCTCAACACTGATAATACCTGGTAATAACACTGGTAATAATCTGTCCCCCAATGCTGACGGTGAAGTGATGGACGGGAGTTTACTCATGGACTTGCATCCCTCAGGTTTGACCTTGCATGAACCGCATCCATTTTCAGCAGTACGCATCGTAGGACTGGCAGATGGGATCTGCATATATATGCAAACTGCTCCCGATTCTACACTCAGCAGAAAGCAAAGTGTGACATAATTTACCCTGGGTTCCCTGCAACCGGATCGCAATGATAATCCTATTACCCAAGTCTGAATTGATATGGGCCAGTAAGCAGTTAGTATTTGCTGACTAGGTGCAAAAGATTACAGACACTAAATGGCCAGATTACTAGCTACACCTGCTTGCTACTGTGAACATATTGTTCCTCAAAATGGCAAATCCTGCAGCTGTAACTGAATACAGACACTGCAGACAAGGTCAAGAGGTTGACTTGCTGTTGGAGCATTAGAGTGGCTTAGATTCCTGATCTAAACAGATTAGAATTTAATTTGAAGAATGAACGCACAACTCATCTACCTTTGAACTGGTGCTGGTATCCACAGGGTCTCCTACCTGATACTAGGCAGGTATACCCGATAAAGTAGCGACTGACTCTAGATATATGTCTAATGATCTAGAGGCTGTGGAACGTTGATGTGTATGTGAATCCCTGTGATTGAGTATGAGCCCTGTGATTGGCCGGCATCCCGTGTATGTCCCCGCCTTAAAAACTGCGCTTCCCGGGATTGGCTCCCGGATCACATAACCCCGCCTTTATGAAGCAGTTATGGATAATGGATGTCGGAGGTTTATTTAAATCCTTGTTTTGACTGTTCATTAGCAGGTTTATTTCTGCCACCGTGATCCTTGCATTAATAATAATTACATTTTATGAAGTTGCTATGAACTGACAATGAAGGACAATAATTTAGAAACCATGTTGAGCTCCTGATGCTAATATCCATTAGTGCTTGAGGGTTTCTGTCTGTTGTTATTTTTAATAGTCAAGTTAACAAGCCCCAAGTTACAAGGTTCACAGCAGCCATCTACAGAGCTCTCCTGTGATTGGTGGTCACTCTCAAGAATTGTGGTTTGTTACATTTTACGATGACTGACAGCTTAGATCATGGCACACTGGTGGGGCTTTGATAGAGGAAGAAGAGGGGAGGTCAGGTTGTTTATGGTGACAGTCCTTCAGCCATGTGTTTGTGTGTGTGTGTGTGTGTGTGTGTGTGTGTGTGTTGCTTAATGACGGGGATACGTTCTGAAAAATGTGTCATTAGGTGATTGCGTGGTTGTGCAAATATTATAGACCACACTTACACAAACATAGATGGTATCACCTACTACACACCTAGGCTATATGATGTAGCCGGAATAATAAGTATAGTAAATGCATAAACCAATAACAATTATCATTATCAAGTGCTATGTGCTGTACATAATTGTACATGCTATGCTTTTACTTGAATTCTATCGCAGTACGTCTGTTTACACCAGCATCACCGAGTAATGTGTTGTGCTACGATGTTACAAGGGCTACGAAGTCACCAGGCAATAGGGGTTTTTCAACTCCATTATAATCTTATGGGACCACCGCTGTAAATTTGGTCGTTGAAGAAACAACATTATGTTGTGTCTGTGTGTGTGTGTGTTGATGTTTAGTTAAGTTTATGAAATGCAACCACAGGTAGCCCAATGTTTCCCATAAAAAACAATGTGTTGATATATCAATGCTTTTTGTAATGGCTACAATGTTCTGGCTACTTTAGGTTACGTAATATTTTTGACATTTTGTAGCTGTTAAGTGCTGCTTCTTGGCATTAAACCAGCAATGTTTCAAATGCAGATGGACAGATATCTTTCAGTCTAAAGGTCATTGCAGTGCTTCTTGAACACATTTGGAATTTCGAAAAGATTCACTTCATGTCAATTAAAATGAAAAGGCTGCCAGCTCAAGCCTCATTAGGGCGTCTGCAGTCATACCATAATTACTGAAATCACACAATCAGGCGCAGAAAGCGGCTGCTCCTTCAGCTTTAGGTGGGTTATGCACGTTCTGCTAGCTGTGTGTTTCCCCCGTTCTCTCATTTTTATTATTTATATGTGACCCTTGAAAGCAAAGTGACAGGTGAATATTGAATGTTGGGTAAATGTGAAGCTATTACAGGTGTCAAATGGTCAAGAAGGGTTGATGTTTCACCACAGGGTCTTGTCTTTGTACTCATTGTGTGTGTGTGTGTGTGTGATCCAGGAGTGTTTGCAGCAGGTGTATGTTACGGCCAACAGCTCATCCCTCTTCCTCCCAATGTGCAACAACAGCATCATTTCCTCTTTTCTTTTGCTTCCTCCCCCAGCCCCTAGTTGATCTTGTTTACTCCAGTGTTGCTTAGGTGATTTAAACTTCTGAATTTTTAATTTCTAATTTAATTTAATTAAGGCCTTTTTGGGGGCCTTACGCATTCTAGCATCGGCTCTGCATCACCCAGGCCTGATCGGATAGGCCTGATCGATCAATGTCCGATTGATTGATGCACAAATGGATTCCTTTACGTCTCAAGTTCCAAGCTTCCACAGCCTTTGTGGTCCTTAACCTGCTTCTTGCTCTATTCAGCCGTTGCGACATTTCGTGACAGATCTCGCACAAAGACCCCTTTTTACCGATACCTTGTTTTTACTTAGCTAACCGCAAGCCTCAGTGAGTCAGTGCCGCTCGGCTCGTGGTGCCATCACACAGGAACACGCAGTTACACGGTTGTCTCTGCCTGGAAAGTACGATGACCTTATTGGCCATTGCAGTTATGTAACGGTTTCCTTTTCGTTACGATTGTGGCTTTTTTTTTTTAATCGCATATTCATGCAGCATTGCATTACGGTCACTGTTTTCATTCGTGGGAAAAGAGCCTCCCATCTAAAGACAGCGTTTCATATACTGCAGCAGAGAATCTTCTGCAGCTCAGGGTAGATGATGTCGTTTTTATGGATTGTGGCGAGATGCAGTCAGATCCTTTTGGATCTAACCTCTTGCTTGTTCCTGCAGTCGTCCTTGTTCTCCTAGCCTGGTTTATGGCAGACCTTGCTTACCTCAGTCTAACAGCAGTTTGCTCTTTCCCTGTCATTACTCCAAAGCAAACTAGGGCTTAGCATTTGTTTTTATCTCTCTACAACCCCCCCCCCCCCTACACACACACACACACACAGTGACCCCAAATAAATTTGACCTTACAGCTCAATAGGAAATCTGTGCTTGTTTCTTCTGCACAGCTTATCAAAGTCTGGGGAAAATTCTGTTTTTTATATTCCTAAAGGTTGCAATTTCAAAATGTGTCTGCACCCACCTCAACCCCCCACAGAGCTCTCTCTGTTTTTTTCCATCACCTGCACCCCCATGCAATTCTTTCATGCATCCCCGCAGTTTGAATACCTCTGTCTTAGACGCTTGTACTTTATCAGCCTTATTGCCCTATGATGCAGAAATTCAAAGTGGTGTCTACTTCAAGATCAGAATAAGGTCGGCTGCTTCTATTTACAAAGAAGGGGTTTGGAGTAGAAATCAAGTCTTTGCCACAAAAGGAACCAAAGTGTTTTGTGAAGCTGAAAGGTCAGGGTGGAGCTTGGTGGTCTTTGTAAGCAGTGTAAGGATTCACAGCCCTTTCTGACAGGCTTCTGTTGACATGATGCAGTAGATTCTGCTTTGTGGCTGGAATACTGCAGTTAAGTGGAAAGACTTTATATTCTAGGCTGAAGGAAATGACCCTTGCTAGGGGATTTTATTAGTAAGAGAATGAGTCCTGAGCACTGTGTGGATGGTGAATCATGCCTTTCGCTTTTCTCTACAATCCCGTATGCACTCCCAGTTATTCCTGCTTCCGTGTGACTTGTCATGGGGGTTTGGGGTCATATGGCTCCCAACAGGAATGGGGTCGGTCATGAGGTTGGTGATGGTCATGCATGTTGTCACACTTCCCCTCTGGCCATCTCGCCAAGCCCCATCATAAATGTGGTGCAGCAGTGAGCCCGATTATTGCTCATAGAGCAACAGTCAGTTTCAAAAACCAGGGGGATCAAATAATTTGTACCAGGTGTCGTATGTGTCATGTACTCTTTTGTACTTAGAGGTGAGGAATACACTGTATGCCCCACATTACAAAGCTCTCAGGCGGTTAAACACATTTTTAATATATTGTTGGCCTTTTAATTCTATTAGGAAAATGTTTCTTCCAGTAAGTACTTTGCAAGATATTGTTATTAAGGTTAAATCAGAGGCAGTTGTAGATGTCTTTTTTTTAAGAAAGCCAGTGTAAAGCACCTTATTTAGATTCATATAACTTGTGTGGTAATGATTTTATTGCTGTCTGTGTGTATTTAGTTTTTAGTTTCCTTTTTTCTGTCCCCCTGCCTGCCTGTCTGCCCCCCTGCCTGCCTGTCTGTCTGCCCCCCTGCCTGCCTGCCATTAACCTTTGTGTAACCTACCTTTCACTATGAATACAGCTGTTTGCAGTGGGTGAAAATTCAATTAACTACATACTGTAAGTGTGTTGCAACCATGTAAGTGATGGTCATTTGTTTGGTCAGAGGGAAGGAATTGCGGGTCCAGTGTTAAAGATTATGGGACGATACTGAAAGGAGATGCAGTGACAGGGCTGTTTTGGCACCTGCATTGATAAAATAGCATAAAACAGCATCAGTGATGGAAGCAGAGAGGTCAGCAGAAATACTGAAGTCTGATGGACCTCCGTACAGACACAGGACAGCTGGAACAGAACCCAGACACCCACAGCAGGACACATCCCACTAGAATACATGCTGAATCCAGTCATGCCAGCGAATGCTGATCATCAAAGGCACTATTTTCCAGGCATCCATTCTCGCTGCTGCCTGGTACTAACCCAAAATGTTCAGCTTTTTTCCCTCAAGTTTAATCCACCTTCTTCCCCTGTTGATTCTGTTGCCCCCCCAGGTCCAGAATTTTTTGACCTCGTCGTCGTTGAGCAATACCGCTGTAATCGACAGATAAGACCTGCTCAGGGTCTACATTTTATTGTCTAAGGTGAAGGAAGTCGGGCCCTTATTTCTGTGTCCGTCCTGAGCCCCTTGTTTGATGCCAGATCAACAAACCTCAATGATGGCTTGGAGAAGGCGTGCATTGTGCCTGTTTCGGGTCATGAGGCTGTGGATGCTGACGTGTCATGTTCCCAGCCCTGGGCCTTAAACATTTCTGGAGAGCAAAACTTCGTGACTGGATACTTTGATAAAACTACAGAATAAACAAGAATAAAATATGTTCAATATGGATCTGTCCGCAACTCAGACCAGGATAAGGGGTTGCCAGGTGATTGGGTCCCTGTATTTTCATTTCTCTGCAGGACTATAATCCCATGCCATGGTGACCTGCGAAGACAGTTATTGATGCCGAACTGTCTTCCTGGCCCATCATGAGCAGCTGAAATAACAAATGTCGACACCATTCTCAGGGTCTCCTTACCCTGTTTCTCGTTGTGGCCCCAGGATCTTGTCAGTCAGCATGTAGCCTGGGAACCAGGCGGTCAGTTTTAGGGAATCAATCTTGTAAGGCATGTCAGCTTACAGAAAACAGGCTTGACTGAACTCCTCCTACCTTTGGCCTCATGGTTTGATAAATTATGTGGGTTAGCCTTAATTTTTTTGTCACCTGTCAGTTTT
>JAODJX010000043.1:14122132-14135189 GCA_026776945.1 Isichthys henryi
ACATGTGACCCAGGCGGAGACTCGAACCCGCGTCCCAGAGGTGTGAGGCAACAGTGCTAACCACTGCACCACCATGCATTTTACAATTATAAAAAAAAATATATGGTTGTCAGATGCACACTTAAGTATCTGCATAATAATATTGACATAATATTAATGTTGATAATTGGTCTGCTGCCGCTGTCGCCATAGCAATGAAGTGCCTCCCCAGACGTGACAGAGGATCACTGCGCCCTTAACCGCGGTTCGTGTGGGATGCCGGCACTCTCCAGCCGTGCGGATCGCCCGCCCTCGCAGTTTCCGGCTTGACGGAGTCCGTGCTCTGCAACAGTGAGTCTGTTCAGTACCGCAGTCCCATGGGGGGTCGTTATAATTCCTGAGCTCGACGAAAATCCGACGGCAGGAGCCTCATTCAGCGAGGTGGTCGGAGAGCAAGTGGAGCTCTGTGGCATGAGGCCGGGGTGGGGGGGGGTTTGGCGTGGGGATGTGGGAGTGCATCAGCTTCCCTTACTGGAGGACGTCCGGCCTGCTCAGAGATTTGCTGATCTCCGCAGCCACAGATTCCACCTCAAGCTCAGGTGCCCTTTGTCAGTTTGGTATTTTTTAGATGTCAAGCTGTTTCTTTGCTGTCTTATTACCATAACATGGACGGGTTAAATTGACTTTACTGTAGGGCATCTTAAAGTGACCTTGAAATGGTAGGAAAGTGGCAGCATGGTTGGAAATTTCAGAGGTATCTCTGTCCCTCTGTGTTTGGAGCTACATACCAGTTCCCACACATCTTGTTCTGTTCTAATAAAGTCTATAAATCATCCTTGTGAGCTGGAATCGGGGCGTGTCATGTGACTGAGGTGGGGTGTCTGCTCGCAGACCTCTGCCTTGTGATTCTGCTTTAACGTTGATGTTTATCTTTGGCAGCACTACTGCTTCTGGGGGGGTTGTGCTTCTGAAAACATGCTATTACATGGCTGCTTGGCCCCTTCGACAAGAGTGTCACTTGTTTTTATTTATTATTTTACTTCTTCAGCTCCCCCCTCACTGTATGTATTGGTTTCTTCCAGCTGCTTCAGGTTCCTCCTGCTGCCCAAAGATGTGCAATTAGTCTAACTGGCATCTCTAAATTGGCTTTTGTGTGCTAGAGATGGACCTCACTTCTCTGGGCTGTAGTGTGGTTCCTACAGTAGGGAACCTGCACGGCAACCAAAGGTTAGAGTGCTGGATTCCTGCGGCTTACATCCGTTTCACTTGATGTCGAATGCTGAAACAATCTCAATTTTTAAGCATTTTGTTTTGTTACTTTTGTCAGAAATTGAATTACGAAGGTGATTATTGTTGTTTTTTTCTGCAACTTTTAAATTTATAGTGTGGTTAATTTTTAGAGTAAAATTATTATTGGTTTTATATGTTGTTCTTTCTAAATGGATATTTAAAGTTAAGCATTTGTTACTCTTTTGCTATTTTTATTTTAAAAATAATCAGCCTAATATCAACCAACGCACACCCAATAATCCCACCCCCCCCCCCCCCCCCCCAAAAAAAAACAGCATTTGTCACTGAATAACCCATATCAGTTAACCTGTAATATGTGCCCAGCAATGGGCTGGCATCCCACCCAGGGTGTCCCCTGCCTCGTGGCCAGTGCATTCTGGGACAGGATCCAGCTTCCCCGTCACCCTGTGCAGGATAAGTGGCTGTTGGACAGATAGCGTGAGTTTAGGAAGTTATCGACTATATCTCCTTACAGTCAGTTTAGTTTAAAATGAAAACAGATCTGAGTTGGAAGCTTCCTGTAGCTTCAGGATATTTTGAAAATAGACATTTGAGGATGAGCTGACCCAGAAAAGTCTGAGGTGAAGGGATATTTTCTTTGTGCATGGGTACAACACCCCAGGAAGCCTTCAATATAGATATACAGTGAGATGCCCAGATCAGCAGAGTGACTGAACCCTAATTCTAAAGACAATACGCTCAAAACACAACTTGCATACAAAACTGTATCCTATGTAAAGCCACATAGACACAGTATTGCCACAGTGTGTGAGGAAGGCACTAAATAATTAAATGTATTATTATGGTTCTCAGTTTCGTTTGGGTGTCTTTCCCTCCCCTTCACTCACATAGTTCTGCCCTAAGTGACTGGATTTTCTTTGTTTTCCTGTTTCTCACGTAATACAGTGCAGGTTTAACCTTTTATGTCAGTGTTTCCCAATCCAGTCTTTGGGGCCCTACAGCCGGTCCACATTTCTGCTCCCTGTCACACGCTCTGCGTTTTTGCTCCCTCCCGGCCAGTGAGCTTATGTGCTCTTTTGCTAGCCATACGGCCCATGAACGCCAGTCTCCTCTTTCCCAGCCCCTCAGCAGATGCCCATCTTCGGTGACTCCCTCTGGCCACCGGCTTGGACATGACCGGCGCCAGCAACGCCCTGGCCCGCGAGTTTCTGACAGACATCCACCGGCTGTGCAGCGAGGTGGCCCAGCTGGCAGAGGAGGATGAGACTGAGGGGGAGGACAGCGATGTCCACATGGTGGCGCTGTGGAGCTACCTGCTCCAGGGTAGAGGATTCCTCCTCCTCAGAACCCTGGACCTCGTCATTGACCAGGTGCACCCTCCTGGCAACACCACCCCCCCTCCTTTCTGATTTCCTCTCGGACTCAGTGTCGCATTGCATCGCGCCTGTTTACAGCCCCTCAGTTCGAGCCAGATTGTTCTGGTTCTACTTTTGGACTCCTTCTATTGAATCTTTTGCTTGTAAGCGATGTCCTTAAATTCCCCTTGGGGATCAGTGAAATCTGTCTACCCATCTCCCCATCTGTTTGTCTGTCTCCCTGCTTGTCTCTGTATGTCTCCCTATTTCTTTGTCTGTTTACCTGTCTGTCTGCTTGTGTATGTGTCTCTCTGTCTTCCTGCTTCTGTCTTGGTCTCCCTGTCTGCTTGTCTCTCTACCTATCTTCCTCTCTGTCTGTCTGTCCCCCTATCTCTCTATCTGCCTGTCTCTCTGCCTGTCTTGTTGTCTCTGTCTACACTATTCTCTGACTGTCTGTCCCCCTGTCTCTCTCTCTCTGCCTGTCTCTTTGTCTCTCAGTCTACTCTATTCTCTGGCACGCACATGAGTTGCTTCTGAAAGATGAGTTTTCTTCTTTCTATGTGAGGGAGGAGATCCAGGTGGTCCAGCAGGATCTATGCGGGCAGCCTCTCTGCTGAATCACAAATTTCTGATAGGAAGCCTGTTTTAATCCCCCCTCCCCCCACCGGATCTGAGAAAAACAGAGAGAAACAAGAGAAAGAGAGCCAGAGGGAGCAAGCACATAATAAAGGGTCTGAAACTCGCAACCTGCCGGAACCTGCTATGGTTTCAGTCTCTGCCATTCATCAGTGTTAAATGCATCAAGGTATCATAGTGTGAAGTATCAGTTTTAGTCATTTCAATATATATTTTGCTATAGGCATTGGCTTCAAATCGAAACCTCCTCCAGAATCGTTCAAAACACACACCGAGATTGGGAGTGTGCACCTGCCCGCCATGTTTTGGGTCACTTTTGTGCCATTGTTGCTCTTTGGGTGGCTGTACTAACTGTAGTTCTCTCCCTTGTCATTTTTAAATTTCTACTTAACGCGCTGTGCTCCTTCCCTTTCCCCGGCTATCGAGACATCAAGCAGAAAGCGATATGATGAGCAGTCACCCTACGGTATCAGCTGGAGGTCTAACCCCTGCCCTGCATCCCTCTCCCCAGGATCTCAGCTGCCGTGAGGAGCTGCTGACCCTGCTGCTGTCCCTACTCCCCCTCATTTGGAGCATCCCCGTGCTGGAGGAGATGCCCCAGGGTAAGTTGTCCTCTCCGCTGATCCGAGCCTTAGCTGGTTTGGCTCCACAGGGCTATAACAGGGTGGACTCAGTGTTCCTTCTCAGTTCCTTCATCTTCAGCCTGGTCACGCAATGCTGGTTTTGATAGTCCGGTCTCATCTAGCTCGTAGGGGCAGTAAGTATTCTTGACAAGATAACTCGCCTCGTAATTTTATCGTTTCTTATTGACTGCCTTATTCGTTGTCACATATAAACTGTGTCACTTTTGACACAGTCCCTCTGTACAAGTAACTTATCTTTATTTCGTTAATTCATGGCAGTGTATCAGATCCCTCATGTTTCTCAGAGGAACATAGTGATTAGCTTAGTTACACATTTTCAAATGTCATGAATACAACTTAATGAACTGCTGCCAATTTATTTTCCCGTACTTACTCCCTGCAGTGTCAGAATCTTCTAATGCTGCTGTTTCCTCAACCACCTGCTGGTTGACACCTGGAGGTGACAGGGATGTAATTTCACAACATCCAGTAAAATAAACTCAAATTGGTCACCTTCCATCTGTGGATGAGATAATTAAAGCCTGAGTTAGCTCAGGTTTTCGTGAGAATGTGCTAACCCATAAATGTCAGCCATATTAGTTGATATGTTTGAAGTGTGTTGGATGGGGTTCTGTAGTCTTCCTAAGAAACTAACTTTAGATCCTAGTGGTGTTTACTTGAAGTCGGTATGTTGTCGTAGACAAGCCGCCCATACTGAGTCACTTAGTAGTTTTCACTTCTTGTGAAGTGTGCTACAAGATCTCCAGTGCTTGTTTCCTTCTTCTTTTAGGTTTCCCACTGTCTTCCATTCCGGAATATTCCAGCAGTGGTGGATACAGCATGCTTTTGAGATCAGGGAAGGGGAAGGTACTCTCTGAGGAGCACAATTCTGGAAGACAGCCCTCAAGCCGGAGGAAGTCTCGGTACCATCGGTGCTCTGCAAGGTTTGCATCCCCGACTCAGATCTCCACTTCGGACTCAGACAATAAATCCAGCAGCCAGACATTGGGATCTGGAGGAAAATATTCTCACCCCAGTGGCCTTGTCTCAAGAGTCACTTGTTTCCAAGAGCCCTTGAAATCTTTACAGCCAAAGTCCTCTGCAAAGGAGACCACAAGCACCCTGGATGCAGGACAACATCTTTTAGGCCACCATTATCTGAGTTCAGAGATACCAAGAGACAATGCTACCATTCCAGCCTTCAGCAGTGTGGCTAAGTCGCCTTTTGACCTCTGCCAGGTCCTACTCTCTCTCTTGGGGAAAGTGTACAAATTTGGCACATCCTTCAAACACACCCCCAGCGTGATGGTCACCCTGGTGCCCACTCTTATTGAGATGCTTATAGAATTTGGGGATGACTGCAGCCGGCACAAGTTGGCAGGTGTAGGAAGAGAAGTAGCCCAGGGCTGGACCGAGGAACCCATCGCCTTGGTCCAAAGGATGCTGCTTCGGGCCATCCTCCACCTTATGATAATTGACATAGCCCAGAGGGAGGCCATGTCAGACCACTTGTTTAGGAACCTGACCCGCTTGCTGCAGGCCACACTGAAGATCCACAGCTATATGAAGAAGGTAGATCCTATTTCCCCCTCACCTGACTTTTCCAGGTATCAGCACCGTGTGCTGCTGCTCTCGGACTTACTGGTGGGTCTGCTGCATGTCCTACTGGGCTACCTGCAGGCTTCCACATCAAACCCTGCTATCTTCAGCAAGGTGCTGCAGCTCCTTCATGAGTTTGTGGAAAGCCAGGGTCTGAGGCTCCTGGAGGCTTCCGCACTGCAACTGGAAAGCTTTGCTGGTCAAGACTCGGCAACCAGCGAAAAAGCCTTGGAGCAGGTCAGGGATCTCGTTGGCATCCTGCTGAGCGTCATTGCCGCGGTCAAGAAGGCCGCTTTGGAACAGCTGCACCAGTCGACCTGCCACCGGCGTCGGCACCGTCGATGCGAGTATACTCGGTTGTATCACCATCACAACATCACTGGTCTTCCGGGTTTGGCTTTGGGGCATGATGATTGCCATGACCTCTTTGACCAAAAACTTGTGCAGGACGGAGATGCACTCCATCCAGGCCCTGGCTGCTGTGTGGCAGCCTGTGCCCACCAATGCCTTCGTCTCCTCAAGATCCTCCCCTCCATGAATGCAGTCTGTTTGCAGATCATGACTGGACTGCAAGCAGCTGGTGTCTGCTGCTGCATGGACCCTCGCTCAGTGTTGCTACCCCTGCTACATGCCTTTCAGGCCCCAGGTCTGCAGCCCTACCAGTCGCATGTGCTAAACATTCTAAGTCGCCTCCTTCTGGAGCAGTTGGGTGGAGGCCAGCTGTCTAAGACTGGCAGGCAGGCCTCCTGCAGTATCTGCACACTAGATGACCGTCAGCTGCTTCTTGTGGAGAAGATCATGCAAGGAATCTGTGCCAGTGGCATCCACATCCCCACGGATATCCCAGATGGCATTAGGGCCAGAGATGTCCTGTGGAGATGGGATGCCCTGGAGGCCTACCGTGATCTCATGTTTGACAAGGACCGACAGCAGGGCCTGCTAATTGCTGGGCACGTCTGCTCCCTGCTGCTTCAGGGTAATAGTTTGGTGCAGGGGCTGCTCTACACCCATGTTCTCAGCCCAGTGCTGCAAAGGGGAGTTGGCTTGGTTAACTACTCCCGGGAGCTTTGCATTTCCTCTGCCGGTGACCAGTCTCACAGTTTTCACTGCCAAGGCCTGTCCGTGGAGGTGCTGAGCGTCTTCCTGCAAGCTCTACCCAGCCTACTGAAACACAGGTGAGCCACCTCCACGGATTATGCTTCTCAAGAACCAGACCACATTGTCCTTTTGTACTGAGCTGCTAGAATTCTCTCAAATCTCTTGGTCGAACTTGCAGTGCAGTGAAGGAACTGGTAACTTCATCCAAAACAAAACAAGGGCAATGTCAATTTTGCTCTCCCAGTTGGTTTAGAAGCAGGACGGTTGTAGTACTGTTGCTTTGTTCTGCGACTGTTTGACATTTGAAGGTCTCGCAGCGTAGTTACTCCTTAGCTTTCATTTCCCCCATTCTCCAAGTCATGTAGCTTGACACCAAGCACTCTGTGACTTGGTCTTGTTGCTGTTCTCCTTGACACTATTTTGTTGTGTGTCCACAGGGTGATTCGGAACCTATTCCTGAGCAGTAATGGGCTCCACCAGGTGACAGAGCTGATCCACTTGGACCCAGTGAGAACATTCACCCTCAGGGTATTCGAGACGCTGATCCTCCGCACAGGAAACCAGCAGGCCAATCCGGTCTCAGGGCTGAGACTAGAGACTGAGGAGGTTACTAGTTTCCGTAGTCGCAAAGAAGACATGCAAGGTCTCAAGCTCGGCAAGGCCCACCACCATGGCAGAGCTGAATCTGATGCCTGTAGGAATGATGCCCACCTCAGTGCTAGTAGTCTCTTCCTACGCATGGCTTTCCTGTGTGTGAGCAAAGAGGCCGACTCGGATAGGGACTCAGCCAATGACTCAGAGGACACATCCGGCTATGACAGCACAGCAAGTGAGCCCTTGGGGGGCCGACTACCGTGCCTGCCCCCTGATGGTGTGACTCTGCCCGCTAAGGGCCAGTTGTGGCGGGTGGCTGACGTGTGGTCAGCTTGCCACTGGATCTACCGCTCCAGCCATACCTTCCAGAAGCAGCTCTTCAAGCTGGGCGGCTTTGACATCTGCTCCCGTCTCATGACCCTAGTCATCCAGATGCTGGCCTCCAAGACCAAGGACAGCAGGGGCAAGAAGAAGAAGGATGCCAAGGGAAAGCCAAGTCCAGGCCAGACAGATTCCCATGACCCTGACCCAGGCCCTGGATCAAATCAGGCCTCTCCAAGTGGTGAGCAGGCTGAGTCCAAATGCCAAGAGCAGGTCCGAAAGCTAGAGGAGGAATGGCCTTTCCAGTGTCTACGGCTACTGGAGGCCCTTCTGGCTATATGTCTTCAGGGTGCTGGCTCCACTCTCCAGAAGGTGGACCTCGAATCCTCTTTCCAGGTATGCTAGTCTGTTTGCTAGCTCTAATGCCGTCTGGTGGAATTATGTTTTGACTGTGTGATTTTTTCCCCCCCCCCACCCTCGCTTCAGCTGCAGTCAAAGGAGGAAACCCTGCATGATGTACAGGAGCAGCTCTCCCACTCCGGCCTGGTGGCTTCTGACCTGGCCATTCCGCTCTTCGACTGCCTGCTACGTGTGGCTCTGGCTGAAGGGAGCCCCAGCCCAGACGTGGCCGTGGGGAAGGCCGAGAGGGTGAGTGCTCCATGCCCCCCCCCCCCCCAAGCTTACTTTGCTGAACTCATGTGAGAATTCACAGTATTAATTACAGTGTGCTGAAGTCTGACACGGTACTCATTACGAAGAAAGCCTGATACAGTACTCATTACTCACAGAAGCCTGATACAGTACTCATTACTCACAGAAGCCTGATACAGTACTCATTACGAAGAAACCTGACTCATTAAACAGTGTACCAAAGTTTGACACAATAGCCTTTGCACTGAAGCCTCACAATTCTCATTACAGTGTGCCAAAGCTTGACAGTACTCATTATGCAAAAGGCTAACACAGATCTAATTACATTGTCGGCCAAAGTCTGACATAGTAGCCTTTGCACAGAAGCGTAACACAGTAGCCACTTCACAAAAGCCTGACACAGTACTCATTACACAGAAGCCTGATACAATACTCATTACACAGTGGCCCAAGACTTGACACAGTACTCATTATGCAGACGCCTGACATGGTAATCTTTACAAAAAAGCCTGACAGTACTCATTACACAGTACATAGTGCAGTAGTGTGTGGTGGAGATGAAACCAGCCAGAAGGTTTCACGTTCACATCATAGTGCTGTTAAGCACCTAGCATACTTCTCTGTGTTGCTTAATCAAGTATAAAGTAGAGTCAATATAAAATTTGGGTACTGCCAAATAAATTGTACTCTGCAACATTCATTTAGCTGTTTTCTGTACACGGCATCCACAACATTTTTAGGTGCAGTGTGTTTCATTTTATATCGCTTCTGAAACTGTGAACGTAGATTGGCTTGAATAATCCTTATTGTTTTGGTGTGTCCTGAACACAAACACGTCACCTGACTGAAGATTTTATTGACAAAGACAAATTTGTAGGTTTCCGGTGACATGTGGTGGTGTTTACCGTGGCTGTGCGTGTGCATCACGGTAACAGTGGCCCGCCCCCCAGCTCCTCCCGCTGTGCTCAGTTCCATGCGTTTTTGTAGGAGCACTTGGGGCTTTTTCAGCTGAGCCCGCTTCCCTTTGGTCTCATAGAAACTCCAGTCACGCCAGGGGGCCGCGGCCCCGGACGGTTACCAGTCAGAAGAAGCGAGCGATTCCCAGGACCCCCCCGATCAGGCGACGGCAGAGGAGGGCTATGAGGGTGATGCTGAAAGCCATGCTGAGGACAGCAGTACTTGGGATCAGGGTAAACTTCCGGGTGGATTTTCATTTCCTAATTCTTGTAACATGTTACATGGGACCCTTCTCACAGGGCAGTGATACAAAGGGCAGTTAAGCAAATTCTTGTCTTTAAGTTGCATGTTTGTTTGTTTGTTTTGTTTTTTGTTTTGTTTTGTTCTGTTTGTTTTTTGGTTGTTTGTCTGGTTTGTTTCTCTCTGTGTGTGTGTGTGTGTGTGTGTGTGTGTGTGTGTGTGTGTGTGTGTGGTGGACAAGCTCATCATCACCCTGTACTGGATAGTCAGTTGGAAAATAGATGAATGTATGGCTCTTACGTGGTTCGTTCCGCTTCGATGTCTTCATTGCGGGTTTCTTGGCTGTGTGCCTGTGTATTAAAAAGGTAGTTACCATTTTCTGACTTGGCAGATGCTTCTACTTAAGCCCAACTGGTGACCAGGGATAGAGAATAGAAATTTTGAGGAATGTGCTGGATCCAAGGAGAAGTTATTCTCATCTCTTGGGCACACAGATCAGCTGGACTTAATCTGCAGTGTGGGACCATCTCCAGTGGGGTAGATGTCGTTTACAGGACCAGTGTTTCAGTCGTCTGCCACTGCTTTGTTATCGCTAACGTAATTTGTCCCTCGCCGCCACCGTTTTGTACCTGGCTCATTTTCTTTATTCTGTGGACAGTTTGCGTCGATGGGGTCATTGAGTTTATTTGTAGGAGCGTTGCCTGGGTAACCTGTGTCATAAACACAGCTTGCTTTTTTCTACTATGGATGACGGTGGATGCCATTGATGTTTTGTTTTATATTGTCTCCAAGGGTCAGAGAAGGCAGCTGTTGATGCGGAATGAGATGATTGCCTTTAGCTGCTAAGTTGTCCTTCTTCCTCGATGACACCCTCCTTTGTCCCATGGGCTTTTACTCTGCATTAAATTCGGGATTAAGTGCTGACAGCACGTGGGTCTTTGCCTGGTCTGCAGTCTTCGTCATGAGTAACCAATGACAAGATCTTTCCGCTCGATAAGCATCCCGAGGCCAGATGAGTTTCTATATTTCTAATATAACCAGTTTTTAAACGTTTTTTTTTTTTTTATATATATATATATCTGGTCCCCTCTCCTGGTCATTTCTGAACTGCTTCCTTGCCAGTGTTTCCAGGATAGATTGAGGAGGGAGGTGGACTTTTGTAGTCGAAGAGCCAAAAACGCCTTTACACAGAAAAGTAAAATGTCAGACTCCATTCGATAACAGGATGCCTATTACAGGTCACGCGGCTTTGGTCTCTGTCTGAGCCCTGAGGTTAATGTACCACCTTCCCACGTCAATGATGCACATCTCCTCCGTCTCCAGAGGGCTGGGAGCGGGTCTGGATCTCGCTCTCCGTATCTGGCTCATGCATCGTCACTCGCATCAGTGAGGTGTGGGCCGCTCACCCGTGGTGACTCATCCTGCACTCATCAGTCGCCGACCGCAAGGCTCCCGGAGAAACAGCCCATTGCCTCGTGACTCCCTTGTCGACGGCTTCGTTAGTAACAGCCTTTTACACGGGGAGGTGTGGCTTATGGCCAGGACTGCAGTCTTATGAACAGATGCGTGAAATGGCCATAAGGATAAGGATTCACACGGGAACACTGCTCTGTAACCGTTAACCATTTAGCTATGCCAGCGACTATATGGTAGCTGTATGTGGTAGCTATGCTGTCCTAGCTATGGTTAGGTCTAAAACATTCCAGGTGTGGCAAGATCATCGAGAGCTCGCCGCAGTGATACGGCACGTTGCCCCGCATCAGACCCAGTTATCTGAACCTGTGCGTTCTTTGTGGGCCCAGGGCTCCTTGCAGAAGTCTGATTGCCCGTCTGCGACCCCACGGCTGATGCTTGTGGAGCTTTTTTAACGCGTGGCGCCTTTGAGAGAGGTTTTGGGCAGCTGGCAGGGACTGGGGGGGGGGGGAGGATGGGGAGTTCCACAGCCAGCTGCAATGATCTGGGAGGGCTGTCTTCCCTGTCGTCGTGGAGAACGGAGGCAGAGGATTGCCGCGGACCTCCCAAATTCTCGCTAGAACCGGAATGAATCAGCGAGCGAGGGGGGGCACTGAGATCTTGAGCTCTGTCTCTGTGATCCTGTGGAGCGATGGCGTGTGATGGGACTCCTCTTTCAGGGTGGATTAGGTCTCTCGTGAATTGATGCAGTTGCGTTGCGCTGGCTAGTTCCGTGCCAGTGAGGAGCTTCCAGTGAAGCTGCCAGTGAGGAGCTTGCTTTTCCTGTGAAGATGCTTGGAGGTAATGCACTGAGAGCTGTGTGTGTGGTTTAATACATGTCTAAGCCAATTTCGTTCTCTCTTTTTATGTCAGGATAACCTTGTACTTCTACTGCTCTCTACAGCAGCGGGAGCAGACGCAGGATCCTCTGAAGAAGGCTCGTCCTGGGGCCCCACAGAGAGCCCAGGCCCCTGCGAGCTCCGGAACCCAGAGGTGTGCAGCATGCAGTTGGCACTGCTGGCTTCAGGCTCGCCGGACCTGGGAGTGCTGACCCACGTGCTGCGCGGCATGCTGCAGGCGCTCCGCGGGAACCCCCGCAACGTCACACTGCTCTACCGGCAGGTGAAGCTCAGTCCCCATTTCCCATGGTGCCCTGTACCTTTGCTGTCACAGGGGCTGTACCTTCAAGGTTAAGTGTTCCCTTTAACATAGAGAAATGGACTCCAAGCAACATTTTTGTGCCGAAGGGGGTACATTAATATTGTTTGTACTTTTGGGATGTTCCTCAGAGCCCATTTCTGTACCTTTAAAAAGTACAATTACCTACAGCTAAGGGTACAATTAGCAGATCCTTGAGGGTACAGCCCCAGTGAAAAGCAAAGGTACAAATCAATACTCTTTTTTTTTTTTTCAGAGAGTTGATGTCACCTCTGTTCTTTCAACCCATAGCTTAGACACCCTCCTAGTTAAACTCTAGCTTCACAAACTATACCCCCATCCTTTCATTCACATTTCTCTTTTTTTCTCTTGTTTTTTGGTGAATTTTTCTTTACTTAGTAAGTCCCCTGTTTTTTGCGTGGGAAATCCTTTTTGATCCCAAACATCTTTGCATTAAATCCTATGACGACTCATTTTTCTGCTGTATTTACCATGCCGATAAGGGGTGTTTTGGTTCTGAAGGCACTCTTCACCTCCGCAGGGTGCCGTGAAGACACTTTTGAATGGTTTCCAGCACATCCTGAGCCAGGCCGACCCTTCCTATGAAGGTCAGTGCAATTCTCCATGTTGGCATGGAGGGCGCCCCCCACTGGCGGAAGAATGTGACGCCAAGCTTCTCCTGCGTATCCACACAGAGTGTCAGACTGTGTTGGTGGAGCTGCTGGTTGCCATGACGAGCACAAGCGTCACGCAGGAGGAACTGGTCCTGCTCGTCCGACTGTTCCTGGAGAAGGCCCCCCCTGTCGTAAGTGCCCCCACACCGCTCTCTCCTCAGAGCCAAAAGCTCACCCCCAGAACCATCTCTCTACATGCCACAATTGCGGGCCTCTCACGCCCCCTGTGCCCAACCTGACCTTTATGTACTGCCTGCGTTGCAGAATTGCATGATAGTTCTAGTAGATCATCACTTTATGCGTTTCCTTACAGCTAAAGATATAAAGTCATTAAAGCTGTTTGGATTTTGATAATAAAGTGAGTTGGATTTTATTAAAATAAGAAATAGTGAACGAGGTTCCCAAATAGAATCATTTAGTGTTCAGAGTCGATGTCACATGACATCTCGGAGTCGATGTCGCATGACCC
>JAODJX010000043.1:14144030-14155739 GCA_026776945.1 Isichthys henryi
ACCCTGGGTTCCTTTAAATCAGAGCTAGATAAGATTTTAACAACACTGAGCTATTAGTTAAGTTCTCCCCAAACGAGTTTTATGGGCTGAATGGCCTCCTCTTGTTTGTAAATTTCTTATGTTCTTATGTTATGTTCAAGCAGACAAGATCAACACTTTGGATGAACCTCATATTTAGCTTGTTAAATTTTCCTGTTCATTGCAGATTACTTTGGTGACTGTCAGACCTCAGGTCCCCATCATCAGGACCACTGCCCTTCTCCATCCCCTTGTCCTTCTCCTGCTGCTGAGGACAAGGTGACCCCCCCAAACTTGGAACCGGTCCCTAACAGCCCAGACGCCGAGCAGGACCCGGCTGCCGGAGGGCTGCTCCTGAGCAGCTGCGAGTCGGCGGTAACAGTGGTGGACTGCCACGTGGACCCCCCGGAATTGGGGCAGAGGGAGGAGCCTGAGGCAGATTGGGAAGGCAGGGACATTGGGGTGGGGGGTGCGGCAGAGGCCCTGCTCCGGCCAGACAGTCTGCTGGGAGTCAGGCCAATCCCAAAGGGCAGTCGGAGCGGCTTTTCCGGCTTGGACCTTGCATTCCCAGCTCAGAACATTGCTGCTGGCCAGTGGCCCAGCACGGCTGACCGCAACGCTCTCCATGATGATGCCACCGCATATTCTGTCTCTGCAGAGACGGCATGCAATGAAGCGGACCCCGCTAACAATAGGTATGCCACATCATACTATCAATTCTGTCCCAAAAACCCCCAGGTAGTGTGTGATCTAGTTGTTAGGATGCTGTGTCTGTGATCAGGAGGTTGTCAGTTCAAATCCCATGGCTGAGAAATTGACCACTTTCTCAATTTTATGTTGCTTTAGATAAAAAAAAAAAAAAACGTGTTAAATAAATAAATGTAAAAACAGACCCTTTTTATGTAAATCCGGTCTCTGGCTATAGCCACAGATTTTAACCTGTAGATATATTTTCCTGGCATGCTTGCTTCTAGTTTCTAGCCTGAATGGTGTCAAACTGGCAGCAGCGCCATGCATATTTTTCCTTCCAAGCCACGTCTGTGCATTTGGAAGTTTGCTCTCACAGATACAACACCGGGCAGGCTGGGGCGTTCCCCAGTGGACGTGGCCCAGAGCCCCCATATTCATGCAGTTTCACACCGAACCTGGCATTAACTCGCGCTGGTCAGTCTCCGTACCAGCTTGCCACGTATTTCGCAGTCTGTTGGTTTCGTAAACAAAGCAGACAGTGTCATGCAGATCCGCTCAGAACATAAATATTGGCAAAAACAAATCTATTTCCTTGTGTTGACTGGCTGGTGATTATAAAATGCGTGTCATTGCTCAGCCTCTATCCCTTATTTGTGGGTTATCCTGCTGTATTGTGCTGATTGTGCCAGGCCCGTCACACTAGGGGGCAGTGAAGTGCATATGAAGCACTGATCTGTAATGCCTGCACACATTATCCCTAAAGGGAGAGAGGTATTCTGGAATACTGGGTGTTTCACAGTACCAAGAATGCAAGGATCTTGGCAAGAGCATTCTTGCTAACTTGCCTCCCAGGAACAAACTTGAGACTCAGTGAATGCGAGGATTTTTACCATCCTATGTACTGCTGTTGTAAGTCCTGGAGCTGGTCTTCCGCAATGGAAGATGATATCAAACAGGTACATGTGAACACAAGAATGGTGAAGTACGCATATTGAGAAACACCCACTGTTATTCCAGTAGACATGGATACCCAAATGGTCGTCCCATCCAGGATTTCCCCTCCTTGAGCCCTATGATGCCCAGGGCCGGCTTCAGGCCTCTCTCCCGTGAGACTGTACCTGAATTTGAGGATGGATGGTAGAAATAGCTATGCCGTGTCACTCAGTCAGCACTCTGCTACCCGGATTTGACTCTAATGGACCAATTGCTCAGGGTACCTGTCCTGTGTCTCCTCAGGCCAAGCGCAGAAGACCGGCTGGCCATGGTGTGCTGCGGCCTGTACAAGCTCCTGCGGGGCGTCCTACTCACCCTGCCGGACATCATGTTGGAGAAGGTCGTCAATGGACTCATCCAGCCGGAGGTCCTCATCGTGCTTGTCAACCACCCCTCGGCCCTGGTCCAGCGGGCCGTGATCAAGGTCGGTGTTTAACGTCACTCCCTGCCCCGTATGCCAGAGCCAGCGGGGCTTAGAGAAACCAGCTGGGTGTGATATTACTGTTAACTCAGCCAACATTGTAACCCCTCCACTCCCAGCTGTTGGACGCCTACTTCAGCCGGGCCTTCCAGGAGCAGAAGGAGAGGTTCTTGAAGAACCACGGCTTCTCTCTGCTGGCCAACCAGCTGTACCTGCGGCCAGGAAGCCAGGGCCTGCTGGAGTGCTGCCTGGAGATGGTCATGGGCCGTCCTGTGGGCCTGGAGGAGGAGTGAGTGCCATGAAAAATGGGTCCAACTAGCAGCCATGTTGTCTGTCAGCTTTACCTTCAGGATTTTAGTGAACCATTTATTGACAAGCAGGCATTTTATATTTCACCCTACATGTTGGGAGTTGCTGATTCATTTGGTCCATCCTTGAGGATTTGTGCTGCTAGCATATGACGCTGATTCTATGAATCCCGTGAACCAGCAGTATGATATAGACCCTAGCAGAAACTGTCTGCTTGTCTCAGGCTGGATCCCGAAGCCCTGGAGAAGGTCGGGCCGTTCCAGAAGCGATGTGTGATCTCTCTGCTGGGGCTGATCGAGAGCTCCTTGGGTGACAGCGGGCTGGTCCATGCCGCCTTGTGCACCCTGCTTCAGCTACTCAACGCCTGCCCCAAGCTGACCGACATCCTGCTGGACCACGGCCTTCTCTGCGTGCTCCTCAACACGCTGGCCGCTCTCAACGGTCTGGAGAGCGGGTGAGGGATCGATGAGGGGGTGGATGGGATCAGGTTGTCAGTAAAATACCCAGTGAGGTGTCAATACAATCTGGGCGTCAAGCTCAAGCTGCCTGTATGACCATTTTTTGATTTTCTGTCAAACACACCATTATCTTGAATCCTACGGCTAGGCTGTTAATCTGCTTGGGCTCATCCCACAGATGACAACTTTGGCCCCCTATTCTTCCCCGTAGCATCCCCCTGGACGACCACAAGCTGCTGGTGTGTGACATCCAGCAGCTGCTGGTCTTCGTCACCATCCACTCCTGCAGCTCCTCAGGGTCGCAGTACTTCCGCATCATCGAGGACCTCATCACCCTACTGGGACACCTACAGACCAGCACAATACCTTGCACCAAAGGTCAGATGCCTCCGGCTTCCTGAGGGGAGGGGCTTGTCTGAGCTAAAAGTGGAAGTGACGAAATTTCTGGAACTCATTGCTAGTCTTATCCCATATCTCCACACTATCCCCATCTGTGCAGAGATGGCAGTCATCCTTCAGTTCCAGATCCTCCATTCGGCCATTAGACTCATCAGGACCACGGCAGATCGGGACCCTCCGAGGACGACCTGCCCTGGGGCCCAGCCTGCCATCCAGCAACACACCATCCAACAGAGACCACGGAGCTTTGCAGGTGAGCATGGGCTTGAGGCTCAAGGCTTGAGGCGGTGGCACGTTCAGTATTCAGTGATTTCGCGAAGCTTATCCCCGGTCCTCCGAAAAGCACGCAGACGGCTGTCGCTGGCACCCCTGGAGCTGCTGACTCGCATGCGTTCGGTGGCCAGTGAAGAGCTCTCCCACATGATCAAGCGCCGCATGGGCCAGGAGAGCCCCGTGCATGCCACCGAGGCCGAGTTCAGTCAGCGCCTGCAGAGGCTGCTACTGCTGGCTGTCAACCTGCTCATCTACCAAGGTACCAAGGCGCCAAGATAGCTGCTGGCTTCTAGAACATTCCTACTCCTCCTTCCTGCCACATTTGGGTCTTCCGATCATTGAATTTGTCTCATATAATAAATATTCATGTTCTTTCAGGTCATTTTATTCTTTTGTATATTATTATTTTGATTAATGAGTTCACTGCATTTAGTGCCCTTGCTTGTTTAATCTCATGATCCCCTCCTGCTATCAGGTGTGAGACAGGACCTCTTTGATCTGCTGAATATCCCGGACTCCCCCATGCCTCAGCATGCCCCGAGTGACCCTACAGAGCCAGGTGGCCCATGGACCCCGAGCATTATGGGTAGTTTCCAGAAGGAGATCTTTGAGCTGATGATGGAGGGCCTGAGGAGTGGTGTGGTCAGTATTCTTCAACAGGAAAGGGGGGCATGTCCTGGGAGTGGTCACATGACACAGCCTGTCTGGCTTTCAGGGAGGCTCGGGCAGAGGCAGCGCCCCCCGACAGCAGTGGGCACGGATTCTGTGGTCGTGCCGTGACAGTTTCCGCGCTCAGTTCGTCCGTCTGCTAGCGCACGCCCTGAACCCGGCACGCCCCCTGGACGAGCGGAAGCGGGCCCTGGGGTTTGTCTACAAATCTGGCCGCCCCAACATCTTGCGGGAGGCAGTCAACCTGAGCCCAGAGGTGAGGGGGGTTGTGGTGGTTGGGTGGGCATCGCATGGAGCTGACTTTTGCGACATTTTGGGTATGGGGATGGGGGGCTCGCGCAGAGGTTGCAATGCTATAGCTAACATGGGCTGCAGTACCACCGACAGCTGATAGGTGGTACAGCAACACGTCTAGCAAAGTTTGAGACATGCTAACAGCTGCAATTTTCTTTGGGATTAATACAGTCTCTACCCACCCATACATCTACTTACCTACTGACCTGTTACTGTCCTGCGCTACATGCTTGTTTATGCTGATCATGTGACCACACACTGGTTAGTTGTTCCACTGGCAGTAACTCCTGTTTCCTCTCCTCTTCCGCCTTCTCCCTGTGGCCCCCCAGCTGGCCCTCTATCTGTGCGAAATGCTCTACCACCACAGGGACAGACTGACACAGGAGGATCAGGCAGCCATCAGCAACCTTCTGGTCTCCCCCAAGTACTCTGCCCCCCCGGGCCCTGGTTTGGAAACCGACCTCTCAGTGGCCTTCCGAGAGGTAACCCCTTTATGAAGTTCAGTCTCCGTAGCAACATAGCAAACCAATTTTCAGCGCAATCTGCATATAAAAACATGCACAAGGGCTTGCTAATGGTTCTCTGATGTCTGAGGTATCTTCACCAGACCCTTCATTATTTAGGATCTGCTGAGGTTTGAGTCAGAGAAGAAGGCTTCCAGGGTGGCCTGGGAGAAGAAGACAGAGAGCGCACAGAGGAGGTGAGAACCCAGTTCCGCATGTTTCCTCGATCGGCCCATGACCCATAGAGCCCACTCCGCCTGACCTCCTCCCTATCTCGCCCTCCGGAAGCCTGATGCAGCGGCTCGATGCCAAGTTGAAGGAGATCTCCAGGGTGGCAGCAGACGTGACGCAGGCAGTGTCCCAGCAGCAGAGCGCCGAGCGGAAGAAGGTCATGCAGCACATTCGCAGCCTCTGTAAGCTGAGCCTGACGGCCAGCCGGCACTGGCAGTGGCTGGTGCAGCAGCTCACACACGACCGGTGAGTCGGGGCTGCCAGTGTGCTGCAGGTTGGCTCTCAAGGAGCAGTGGGTGTACAAGCAGAGGTGGAGGGGTCCCTAACAACATCCGTCCTCTGGCCCATGTTTACCATTTCAGCGCAGTATGGTACGACCCTGCCTCATATCCCACATCCTGGCAGCTAGACCCCACGGAAGGGCCCAACCGGGAACGTCGACGCCTGCAGAGGTGCTACATGACTGTCCCCAACAAGTACCTGCTGAAGGAACGCAGGAAATGCGAAGGTAGGCTGGGCCAGACCACCATCACGCATGTTAGCCCTTCTGTTGCTGCCTGAAGTGGAATCATTAGTGTCTAGACTCAAGTAGTCTGTTCAGAACCGCAAATATCTCCAAACACCTTGTTACTGCCTTGATGGATGTAGTTCGGTACCGAACATGAAGTTCAGTACAATATCACGAGACACTTAGCAGCAACACTATGCACATAACTAAAAGACACAACAGAAGTTACAACAATGTCATTAAAGAAAATAAGCTTGCATAGGAGTGCTATTTGCACGTGACTTGCAAGTGCAAGGCAAACACCAGTACCTGAAGTAGTTCAAAAGCAAAACCGGTTGTTTACTATAGAGCAAAATAAATGCAAAATAATAATTAATAAAAATGTATCATAAAAAGATATGCTTTTCCTTCACATCAAATTTGTTATCCTAATTTGGAAGTTTTTTTCTTTTACACATCGTCTTTCATGGGTTCCGTGACGTGAGCCTATCTTTCCCCAGGTCCAGTCAGGCCCCCGCTCTCATTCCTTTTCGAGGACAGGACCCACTCCTATGTCTCCTCCACTGTGAAGGACAAGGCCACCAGTGAGCCGACTCGGTAGGCCTCTGATACTGACGCTCCCTCAAGAGGCTCCCTAACAAGCCTTTTAATAAAAGTGTCCCCTAAGTTAACACAGGCAGCTGTGGTGTGACTCCTTTCACAGCGACACAGTTATGACCACAGTCATTCAGGCAGTGTCGTTCTTTTTAATGAGCTTCCTGCCAGAATGGCTTCAGCAATAATAAGCCTTGCACTTGGGTGATGTGTTGAAGGCATCTATGACCTTGCATCTGAGCATCCACGGCAAGGGGCCACGAGAATACTGGACTGAAGTGCATGTCATGTCCATTTAGGTCCACCATGAAGTGTTTCAGCGTTGCCCCCTCTCGGGAGACTCCGGGAGATCTGCTTTTGGGTAAGACTTTCTACTGATGCCATACCTCATAACTGCTTAGCACACATCATTTTCCTGGTCTGTATGGACATCCACTTTGTTTTGCTCTACAGGGAAGTCTGGCATGTACTTTGTTGAGGACCACGCTACCGATACTCCCTACAGTCATGTAAGAGCTGCCGGTCTTGCCTCCACCCTTCTGCATTGTCCAGTGGTGACCCATACCTTATTTGGTTTTGTGTCTTTCTATAAAGAACTTTAAGAAGTGTTTACATTAAGTTGTTCGAATTCAAAATAACAACTCCCAATTTGCTGCCGTAGGAATGAGTGAAGACGGGAGACGGGGCAGTGGGATGCAGTTAAGACGGGCAGCCACGTGCCTAATGTGGGTTTTTCAGATGAATTTGTACTTTGGGCCGGTTACCCTTGAGCAGGAGACTAGCTGATGTGCTGAATGAGAAGGTAAGTCTGTTTGGCTTGCCTGAGTGTGAAGAGCATTGCTGCGTATCTTGCCAGAGCCCCCACGGGGAGACAGAGCCTGCATCGTTCTCTTGGACCTATGAGGAGATCAAGGAGGTCCACAAGTGCTGGTGGCAGCTCAGGGACAACGCACTGGAGATCTTCCTCACCAATGGGAGGACTCTGCTGCTAGCGTTTGACAACACCAAGGTAGGTTCAGTATGGCAAGAACAGTGACTGCGAACCTTCCACATGGTGGACAGCAGAGGGAGCTCTGTCATGTAGGATGTAGGTTTAGAGAGAGGAGGAAACTTTCATTAACTTGCCCAACCTGAGTTTTCCTTACCCCCCATCTTAATGTAATTTTTAAAGCCCTGTTGTCTTTGTCTTGCATGAGTTTGAGATGGTACTGTCTGATGTGCAGGCCCGCGACAACATGTACCACAACATCCTGACCTCAGACCTGCCCAATCTGCTGGAACACGGGAACATCACAGCGCTGACCCAGCTGTGGGGCTCGGGCTTGATCTCCAACTTCGAGTACCTGACACACCTGAACAAACACGCCGGCCGCTCCTTCAACGACCTTATGCAGTACCCTGTGTTCCCCTTCATCCTCAGCGACTATACCAGCATGACCCTGGACCTGCAGGATCCTTCTGTCTACAGGTTAGCCTGTGTGTACCTCACTCAAATAGCCCCAACATTTGTTGCTACAGGTCTTCAAGAACTTCACACCTAAAACAAAAATAATGTGCATAAATGTCCATGCTTGTTGCATCGAATCTGGGCTATGTATCTGAGAGCAATTCTGAACCAATTCATGCACATTTGATTGTGTATTGTACCTTTTATTTCAAGTCACGGAGCCAGTTTAAGAATGCGTGCTTCTTGCCATAAAGTAGGATGATTTAGCTCTTAGTCAGCGCTCCCGAGAACATCTCAACACCTGTAGTGCTGAATGTTGAACATAATTTGAAAATAGCTGTTCGCGAGAAGACTAAGGTGTTTTCATGTAACCCACGGGTCAGTCTTTTTGGAGCAGGTTTATCGCTTAGCTCCTGCTCTGATTAACGGCAGTGTATGTCTCGAACTGATGTATCGTAAATTCCAGTATGTCTAGGCGGTCATTTCAGAGAACTGAGGCAAAGATACTGTCATCAACGGTAAAGCTTCCAGGTATAAAGAAGACTGCAGTCAAGATGGTGAAAAAGCTGCCTTCCATATCAAGACAACTTTTCATGTTTTTGGATAGGAACCTTGGCAAGCCCATAGCGGTCCAGTCCAAAGAGAAGGAAGACCGCTATATAGTCAACTACAAGGTACGTTTGTCTGTTGATATTTGCCACAGACCATTCTATCTGATTCTTTAGCCAATTGAGGGTGCTGTCTGCACAGATTATGGAACATAAGCTGTTAGGTGTTGTGTAGTGCATAGTGTGACTGTGACTCCTTTGGGGACATCATGATGGTCTTTCAGTACCTGGAAGAGGAGTTTGTGAAGGGTGTACGTGATGACGACCCCGTGCCCCCGGTACAGCCCTACCACTACGGCTCACACTACTCAAACAGTGGGACTGTCCTACACTTCTTGGTCAGGATGCCTCCCTTCACCAAGATGTTCCTGGCATACCAAGGTGGGGGGGCACAGCCCATTCCAAGGCTGGGGCTCATGAAGGGGGAGGGGGGTTCCCTTGGAAAGGTTGTCTCACCAGTCATCGTTGTCTAGTCTCTTTATGTCCATCGCATTTCCGTAGGCCTCCCTGGCTGCCAAATCAGTACAGCTTTGAAGAGTACATATGAAAGGGGTTGTGATCTTTAAAGCTGTTGATTTTGAAGTATTGTTCTTAGTCAGAGCTGTGAGCATGGCTTTTCAGAATACCCACCTGCCTGTGCCTCCCTTCAGGATGGGCTTTTATCACAGATGTAAATGACCTGCAGCTTGAGGGTATGACGCAGTTGAGGTAATGGACTCGTCCCCAACCCTTCTGTGTGATCCGACAGATCAGAGCTTCGATATCCCTGACCGCACGTTTCACTCCATGAACACCACCTGGCGTCTCTCATCCTACGAATCCATGACCGACGTCAAGGAGCTTATCCCAGAGTTCTTTTACCTGCCTGAGTTTCTGGTCAACAGGGAAGGTAGAGGTCTATAAGTTAAGGATGTTAATGTTGGTATTCTGAATGGGACCTCCTGTTGTGCTAAAAGTATTCTAAGAATAAAATTTTGTCATCAAGCTCATATGTGTTTCCTGAAAAGATTTGTGTTTAAAAGCTGCGGAACATGTTTTGTGGGCTCCGACCCTTGCTGTCACCCAGGCTTCGACTTTGGCGTGCGGCAGAACAGTGAACGCGTGAACCACGTCAACCTGCCTCCCTGGGCTCGCAACGACCCTCGTCTCTTCGTCCTGATCCACCGGCAGGCCCTGGAGTCTGACCAGGTGTCCCAGACCCTGTGCCAGTGGATCGACCTTGTCTTCGGTTTCAAGCAGAAGGGCAAGGCAGCCGTGCAGGCCGTCAACGTCTTCCACCCCGCTGTGAGTCTGGCCTTCACCACCTAGGACTCTCCTGAAACGGAGCCACTTATAAACTCCTGGCTGTGAGATGCATACACAAACAACCCAACTAGTTATGAGTTCCTAGAGATGCATGATATTTCGGGTAACATACCAGCATTGTCTGATTTTCGTTAAAAATCAAGACGTCAGTATCTGTGTGATGTGTTACCCTTGGCTCATGTATTGGCCAGCAGCGAAACTTTTCTGAAGTAACATCATTCATATCAGTGTCACTACAGATTGGTGGAGCTCAGTGGTTAGACGGTTATTGGTGATATTACACAAAAATATATCTGTTATTGGTATTGGGCAAAATTTCCACATCTGTGCACCACTAGGGGGTACTCCTATACATGCATTAATGTGCATTCTTTGTGTACCATTCATAAAAACCCTGGTCATCAGCTATGGAAGTCCTCCTCCAGATACTGTTTCTCGCCACATAGACATATTTTGGGATGGACGTGTCTGCGGTGGAGGATCCCGTGCAGCGGCGTGCTCTGGAGACCATGATCAAGACGTACGGACAGACCCCCCGACAGCTCTTCAGCACTTCCCACGTCAGCCGGGACGGGGAGTTGCCGGCTGCCATGGGGCTCCTGGTCCATCTGGCCTTTCGGGAGAACAGGGAACACGGCAAGGAGCCTGCATGCCCGGTATGTAGCCGTGGTCCATGAGAGCCGGACCTGTTAGCCGATGCCAGCATGCTCTTACGGGAGTTTCCTTTCCCCACCTTTTTGCCACAGAGCCCTTTGCCCTGGATCAAAGGCCTGAAATGGGGGGAGTACGTGGGCTCCCCCAGTGCCCCAGACCCCGTGGTGTGCTTCAGCCAGCCTCATGGAGAGTGTTTCGGCTCCCTGCTGGCCCTGCCCACCCGAGCCGTCTGCGGTCTCTCCCGCAAGTTCTGCCTCATGATGATCTACAGTAAAGAGCAAGGTGAGAGCCCCACTCCTGCTCCATGGGGGCGAGCTGAGACGAGAGGCGAAAGATGGCTGCTTGGGAGACTGCCCCCTAGCTGTCCATTTTGGTTCCATCCACCCATCCACCTTTATTCCTGTGCAGCGTCTCAGCATCACATTCTTACCAAAACCTACAGATATTTCTTTCTGTAATGTGTTTTTGTGGAAGGGAGACAGTGACTGAGCTGAATGATCTGTGTTGAGAGCTATAGCACACTCCCGATACTCAGGACACTCGTGTGGTGTTTCGCCTTTTGTGAGTGGTGGGGGTGCGGTCGTGCTGCCTCCGCCCAGGGCTGATTGTGTGTGGGAGACCATCTGGAGTACATCTCACACCATGCGCTTTAACAGACGCTATTACCACGCCATTACTGCCCTGTCTGATAAGCGGTTATTGAAACTGGGCGGAGGAATCGTAGCCGGAATCAGCAACCCATATATCACTTTGACGTTCAGATCAATACTGCCTGGTCTGTCTCTGTACATGAACCATGTGCTAACTATATGGGTAAAGCTATAAGCATAGCAGGTGAAGGCAGGCTCTTTATAGGAGAAGAAAAGGGGAGGTTTTTAATACTAAAAGTGACACCAATTTAACATGAGGGATTTAACATGACGGTGGCTCAGAAAACCATATTCCTGTGGAATTTTGCCTCTACAGGTGTTTCAACACTGTATACCTTGGAGTGGTTGATCACGGTGACTAAAAGAAGATTGAAATTCTGAGATTATAAACTATAAAACCACTTCAGATTGCATATATTTTGAAACTTCATTTGCTCCGCATTAGCAGAGTCCTTTCATGTAGGACTTGATCCATACACGTGCCTTCAACTTAGAGTGATCATCTGCTTAATCCAAAGAGTTTATCATCAATTAGGGGTGATCTTCTGCTTGATCCATAGACATTATCAATTTGGGATGATCGCTTGCCTGATTTTTATATATATATATATATCCATCCATCCATCCATCCATCCATTTTCCAAACCGCTTATCCTACTGGGTCGCGGGGGGTCCGGAGCCTATC
>JAODJX010000043.1:14177029-14194857 GCA_026776945.1 Isichthys henryi
ATTGCAGCTGTCCGTGTTGTTCTGTGTTCAGAGACTGGTTGGTTTTCAGCATATATTTAGGGGAAAAATACCCAACACACACACACTCTCACACACTATGGGTGATTTAGAGCCACTAGCTGCATGGCAAATGGAGAAGAAGCAAACTCCACACACAGAACAGCAATGGGGGGGGGCGAACCATCATCCCTGGAGTTGCAAGATAGAAATGCAGCCCACTGATCCCCAAAAATAGGCATTTCATTCTAGATAAATGCATGTGTGTAGGTTATATGACTTTTAATGGATTATCGTGATTAATTTAGCTGTATGTGTGTATTTAGGCTGTGGCTTGATGTGTCAGATGACAAAGTTCATTTTACCATGGTTTTCTAGAAGCTATTTCAGACTTGCTCTCTCTCCTGCATGTACAAGAATTCTCAGCTAAATACAACAGTACAGCACATCTCCGGGAGATATAGTGCAGGAGATGAGGGTGAAAGCAGCCATGATATTGCACATAAACATAAAACCATCTTAATAGCTTAATTAAAACATCTAATCTCAAATTGTTACTATAAGCGATATGAATGACACAATAATATATTAGCTTCTGTGTAAACAGTGCTCCTTCATTAATTCATTTTTACATTTTACGGTTAGTGAGTATGTCAGACGCAGCTACCCAGAGCGACATATGTGACCCGCACACTCACAGTCACTCAGCAGAGCCGCGAAGTAACAGCTTCACCAATTCTCACGATGTGGCCGAACTGTTATCGTCACGTTGTGCTTGGCTGCTGGGCCTTAAGGCTAGTTTAAATTTCTGTGTAGAATCTATTTTGTATAATATCTACACATCAGCCTTTAGACTACTTTACAGTTAACCCCCCTCCAAAAAAAAAAAAAGAACTTCTGAGACATAACACCACCTGTGTCCTTCTAAGTTCCAATGTCTTGTCTTGCCAGGCACTCAAAACACTTAAGCTCAAAATAAAGGGGAGGGGGTAGGTAGACAAGGGCATAAGGATGATATTTCACTTATTTGTTCACTAGCAGGGTGTAAAGTCTCACTTTGTTTTCTCGAAGGTGGAACCTTAAGCCTTGCTGGAGGTGCTTTTGGCTGGTTCTGTCTGGATCAGGCCGGTTATGTCTGGATCCGGTTGGTTTCCTCTTGTGATGACTCGTGCGTGTGTCTGCGTGTTGCTTCCCCTAGGTGTCAAAGGCAGCGGCTGACCTGATGGCATACTGCGACGCCCACATACGGGAGGACCCGCTCATCGTGCCGGTGCCTGCCTCCGAGAACCCCTTCCGGGAGAAGAAGTTCTTCTGCGCCATCCTCTGAAGTCCGTGCCTGCCCTCCCCCCCCCGCTCCCAGAGGCAGGCCGTCCCTGCCGAACCCTTCACCACCTTGGAGTCGACCGGCACCAGCGGGAGTTTAGAGGCAGACGCGACACTGCGTGTGGCTCTGGCCGGGTCACCAGAGGGCTCGAGTCAGCCATCTTTGGGGAGTTCTGTAGCTCTCCGTGTCTCCTTTTGAATCCTTACGCTTCTTTATTAGACAACAGCCGCCTAGAAAGGTCTTTCGTTTACCTTAGCTAGTGGATCACGTGGGCCTCAGGAAAACTAAATGATTCACCACTCAAAACACGCTCATTCCGTTATCTTTGCTAATCCCCAGATTCCTTGGTTAGGATTACCCTCAACCAACTGACCCAAATATGGCTTTTACAGGATCCCACTCACACATGTCCAGCGAGTGTGTGTGAAGTACACATCAGTACGAACAACCTGGGGGAAGTAAACATCACACTAGCTACATTCATTAGTACTTTAGCTTTTTCGCAATTCACACTTTTGATATTTTTCTCTCTTGTCCATGATCACAGTAGTGTATAAAAGGCAGGATTTTACTTTGTGTAATTTCAGTAATTACATTTCAGTAATTACATAATGCCATTACAATATGATAATCTGCTATTGTATTATCGTTATTGTGGTCACAGTATTTTTTGCACAGGATCTTTCCCTGTTCGGAGTTTATTATCCAGCTTTTTATGCTTTTTGGTTTTCCGGTTTACAAGATTAACATTCTAGAGGGTCCAGCCTCCTGAGTGCTGGTTCGTATTACGCATGTTTGCAGTGGAGGGTTCTGCACACACAGGTTCTCAAATGGCAGCGGAACATATTACATCATTTCAGCAGCTGCCTTGGACGCAACAGAAAATGATCTGTATTCATTTGTTCAAAAAGAGGTAGATTACATTTCATATGAGTTACTAAAGTCTTCTTCAATGACTTATTATCTAAACACAAACGTTAGAAATCTATGACATCTGACTATGAAATCTACTTTTGTATTCCATTATCTGAGTATTACAATATTCACAAAGATCAAACTTTGCATCTGTTTTCTGGGCTCCAGGCTTGAGTACTATTCAGGAAATACTGTTATCACCAGTTCTATTACATGTACTAAAATTCAGTTTTCCAAACATGCCCCTCAACTTGTAAAGGAGAAATTTTGCTAAATATTTATTGTTCCTTTCTCAATCTCTCTGTTTAAATACTAAATAGGCTACTAACGACTCATCTTTAATTTATTGTTGAATGGACCTTTTATTACTATACATATATGTTTATAATTATGTATCTTATGTTCAGTATATGCTTGCATTTAAGTTCGCACAATGCCCTAACTAGAAAAGCTATATTAAGATTCAGTCTACAATGTTTCTCAGACCATCTGGCCCAAAATAGCAGAGGGATTTTTTTTCCCCCATGCATTTTTCTAAATAACAGTCGTTATCAATGAACCGATTATTGAAACTATATACACATTATTGGACCATTTCCTGCAATGAAAGGGCCCTTCTTCTTATGCTCATCTGATAGCTCTTCCCAGAATGTTTTCATAAAGCCATTTTATAACCTCCCCCACATCTGATTGCTTGCGAATTTTCCTAGGTTGTTTTCCTCTTCACTGTTCCCGACACTTCATTTGGGCAATGATGTGCTGTTAGACTCATATACAGTGGCAGAAACATGCATGCTCGTCTGATCACTTAAGCCTCCTACTGTATTTGGAAAGAAACTGTAGATTGTATCATATGTAGAGTGCCAAGTATGGTGAGTAGGGTGTACCTAATGCACCATTACATCACCGTATTGACCGAAAAGCACAATTTTCAAGTTTTTGTTGTTGTTGTTGATGTTGCTGGATTTGTAGACTAGTTATTTTTACAAAAAAAGATCTACTTTGCAGAGGACAGAGTAACAAATGAAATGCGTAATATTTCTACTGCTCATTGAAAATTAACATTAAAATTGTTTTGTAAGCTGTACTATAGAGAATGTAGCAAAGTATACGGCATTTAATCCTATGAAGACAGTGACTAGTACTTTGATGTTCACTATCTTCACATTACGATGTTTTTAATGAGAAGCAATTTTCCTTTATGATAAGATTCCCAGAAATATGTGTCTGGATTATCCTTTACACCAGGGGTGGGCAATCTTATCCAGAAAGGACCGTTGGGTATGTGGGATTTCCTTGCAACTCCCTAATTAGTTTACTAATTAGAAGATTGATTGGCTGAAGAGTCCTCACACCTGGGTTTGAACAGCTGACCTAAGGCTTATCCCAAACACCTACATACACACTGGCCCTTTGCAGATAAGATTGGCCACCCCTGCTTTACGCCCATCTTTGATTCTTCGTGGAATTATACGATGAGAGTGACTAGAATAAATGATTTGGCTTTGTGTATGTGAGGCTGTAACAGAAAAAGAACGCATGTGAAAATATTTATATTGCCTACACTATGTCAACCCTTTAATAGATTATAAATCCCAACCTGAAGGTCATAAATTCATCATTTATGAAAATGGGAAAAGTTTATTCAAATGTTTTGCTATCACTTCACTTGCAGAAAAAGTTTGAGACACACGTGTGTGATCATATCTTAGAACAGTGTTTCCCAACCCGGTCCTCGGTGACCCCCAGACAGTCCATGTTTTTGCTGAGGACTCACCTGCAGGTAGTTTGGAGGGAGCAAAAATGTGGACTGGCTTGGGATCCCCGAGGACCAGGTCGGGAAACACTGTCTTAGGAATTCATTGTAAGGATATTGGAAACTGGAAAAATGTACATTCAGGAGGACAGCTGAAAGATGACTAAATGTAAAGTGTAATTGTGCAATTACAGGTGAAAGTGACATTTTATTATCAACTGAAATTTGGCTTGCATGTTTCTACCTTCTTCTCTGAAAGTGAATAGAATTGTTGAAGTTGAATATATTCCTTCTCCTATAATGTATGTTTGACAGGGGCAGTTTGACACTGTATTGTTAAGTAAGCATAGCTGTTTAGACAAATGCGATTCATGTTAAAACACACTTTTGGCTAAAATCTCAGGCTTGTTTACTGTTTGTTTGATTAAACAAAATAAATGGAAAATAATAAAAGCTATACATTTATGTTTCTTGACCTTTCTTTTTCTCAAATAAAGTTTTCTCTTCCTAGAAGTTTTTAAAATTATTAAACATATTTCTTATATCATTGATATTTTACAGAAATTTATTTATCATTGGAAAACATTTTTTTTGGTGGTGTTTGTCTGAAAGAAATAAATTTTAGCACAAATTAATCTGTTTAAGGAAGTAACATAATCAGGGCTGTAGCTTGAAATTCTGAGCCCCCAGGCAAAATGTCACCTTCGCCCCCCCAGCCCAATTTTATGAATAATGTTACATATAATTTTACATATTCAAGAGTCCCTGTAAAGTGCTGGGCCCCCTGAATCTGTCAGGGTATCCAAGTCTCTATTGTGGCCGTGGGCACAGTGGCTCAGCACTTGCTACTCTTGCCTCACCCTTCAGGGTTGAGGGCTTGAATCCCACCCCTGCCATTTGTGGGATGTTTGCATGTTTCACTATGGCACTATCTTTCTAGTCTAAATAAAAATGTATCGAGGAATTGAAAACCTATTACTTTGTGTGAAATTTCTGTCATTCGTTTGGGCTGTAGGGAGAACAGAATCATCTAGGGCAGGGGTCACCAACATGGTGCCTGCGGGCACCAGGACATCCCCAAGGACCACATGAGTTGCCTGCAGACCTTTTCCAAAAATAGCTCACCAGTGAGTTATCCTGTTGCTGTTCTTCTTTAATCACATTTGCATTTATATAGATTTAAAAATGAAAATATGACCAAAAAAGCATTTAAAACATGTTTATTATACATGAAGTTTAGGTAAGTTTAGGAGGGCGTTTCAAACTGGTAGCCCTTCTAATGGCTCAGTACCCGTGAAGTAACTCTCAGTTTCAATAAGGTTGGTGACCCCTGATCTAGGGACATGACAAGACTGAATGAATACAATCTTGCCAACCATATACCTGCAGAGAATATATCATCAAATAATAACAAATCGAAATATTAGATGTAATAAAGTGAAAGGTCTAATGTGGTATTATCTGGGTGGAATTTTGTTTTTTTATGAATTAATTCGTGGTGAATTTTGTTGATATTTTTTAAATACATCTCTTTCAGCGTAATTTATGAGTGCAATAGTATCGTATTTACTACTACCATTGATGACAATAATAATAAGAATTTAGTTTCATGCTATTGTACATGACGTTTTCCTTCATTTTGGATATGGTCATTAAAATGTTTTTTCAGACTATAATGTCAGGTATACGTTCAGTGTTTTCCGGCATATTTTAAACGGTAAAAATATGCGGTAATTCGTTAGTTTAAGGAAAGAGAATTGCAATAGGTTTGACACGCAGCATGTACGCTGCGTGACACACGCAGGAACGCGACCAGCAGAGCGTCATGAAGGGCGCCGCAGATATACAGTGGACGGCCCGTCTGCTTTTGTGATCCGTTTGTATTTTGCAAAGCTATGCCGCTATGAAGACTTGTTTAGCTCACTGAATGAGTCGAAATCTTACCTTTAATAATTGTTAATGAGAAGCGCGGTATTGCTGCTGTTGTGTCCCTGTATTGTGGCAATACTGATCCATGCCTGGTTGAGACTGTATAAACCGTCTGGTGGGTCTTCCAGAGATCCAGGTATCCTGATCGCACCGGGTTATAAATTAAGTTTTTGTTTTTACTCTTACTTTAGTGGGTATGTAATGGCCTTTCATTACAACAGATAGCAGTGCTGGTCTTTTCACTTCCGATCATTAACTGCGTGCAAAAAACCTATTATTTAACAATAACTGTTCACGTTAATATTTGGTATAGTTGCAAAGATTTCTCAAACGCATGTTATGATGCATTCAGTATTTTTTGCTGGCGGCGTATTTTTCATTATATTATAGTTAACAGATGTTGTTTCTGTTAAGTTACATGCGTTTAAAGGATGGTTCAGAGAGCGTTGCATTATAGACAGATGACTGCTGGTGTAAGAAAAGAAAACGCAAACTGTGTTTAATGCAGCAGGTGGGCTTTCGGTCGATGTGCTGGTGGGGATTCTTTCGGCGCGACACCACTATGATCTCAGGGAGGCGATAAGGGAGACCTGGATGGGGTATCTCCGGGACCAGCCCTACTTCAGACACAGGTTTGGTACCCGTCTAATCACCTGTGCGCTTTAATGCTTAGACTGTAATTTAATGAAAATGATTAAGAACTGCTATGCACACACAGGGGATGTATTTTTCCAAAACCTCTTTTGCTGTCTTTGTCCTGTATGTTGTCTTGAAGAGTGGAGGTGAAGTTTATTGTAGGTCGGCATGGCTGTCACATACCAGAGGAGGACAAGGAGGACCCATACTCCTGTACCCTGCTGAACCTGTCAGAACCAGCAGCACATGGTAAAATGCAGAAAAGCTTTATCCACCGGGAGCTCATTGTAACGTGTGCCAAGTTTATGATGGTTTTATGAATACACATAATGTCTTAAATTTAAACAAATAATAATTTCAATTAAAATGGTAATTGCATATGGTAAATATAGTCCAAACTAAAAAAAAACACATGGTGGTTAAAAACTCCAATTTGGATCAAAGGTAAACTTTTAATCAGAGATAAGTGGCAGTAGGCTTCAGACACTACTTGTGGTGTGAATTAAACCAGGAAAGCCAAAAGTTTTTTAGAAATAATAGATCTTTTCAGTTCGGCTTAAGATGTTCGGTGCATCTTTTCCACCCCCAGTCTTCTTTCCTTTACTGTTTAAAGTGTCTTTGGGGAGGTGAGGGCACCATTAATAATCAGGTCCAGGCCTCCTGTAGAGTTCAAATCAAAGATGAGTGTACCCAGGGCACAGCAAACACTGAAATTGCATCAGTAATAGCCAGGAGTCTGCTCGGCTGATATTCATGCTCATGTTGACCTTCAGTGGCTGGACAAGAGGTGGAGATTGTCAGCAAGCTCCAGGCACCTGTCCTAAGCCCCTCTGACGTGCCAGTGATCAGCCTCGACTTCAGGGTTCTGCATCCCGTCGTGATCACCCAGTTAGGGGTGTTCCCCAGGGGCCCAAACTGGGAACTCCCTGGGAACCTGTCAGTCACGCTCTTCCCGCTGGATCAGGAGGTGAGCCTGCGCATTGGAGAAGGTCTGATCTCTCTGGAGGTGCGATATGCTGGAGTTTGGGCTTTTTTGGTGGAGATTTTGCTGCATTCCATTTACCTCAGAGATTGGAAGTTGGGGCTGGGAATGACATCATACCCAAGTGTGTTCTAAGATACAATCACACACATGTTTCAAAATTTTTCTGTAAGTAAAGTGACAACACACCTGGGCAAGTCAGGAAGCCATTAGCAATACCAGAAACCTGTTTCAAAAAGCAAGATTTCTTGCTTAGCCGGATAACTTGTCGGATTTAATTTACCCCAGTTTAAATTGCCTTTATTCACTTACATTTAGCCCAGATTACCTTAAATCTGACTAGTTATCTACCTAAGCAAGAAATCCTGCCTTCTGACATAGGCCCTGGTTCTAGCCCCGTTAATTGTTAGCCATTCATGGCAATACCAGTTCATAACAACACATTACGTGGTATTTTGTGCATAAAAATACCGTAGCAGCATGTCCACAGATAGTGATTGGACAATTGATTTAATGAGCCACAAATAAGTGCTAATTAACAGTATAAAACTACAGGTTTAACTTACCTTGCCATAGGGCGCAGCCATCTTGAACTCTGAGGTTAGGGTTTTGTAGATTCTTCTGACTTTCTGAGTAGGAATTCCAAGTTCAGGGGGTGTTCCAGTTGAAATTTCCGACTAAGAACTCTGAGTTACGTGTTCAAATGGGACGCAGTGATAGTGTCTTTGGCTGAAGGACCCGCCCACTTGGAGTGGTCCTATTGTAAATCACTGTCGATGCACATATTACAGAAATAAATAGCGTTTTATATCTAACATAAATTAGAATTGCTGGTAAAGGGGACATTTTGGCAACATGGCAACATTGTTTGACAGGGGCGGTAACCATTTAATTTGAGTTTAAAAGTTGTTCATTTTTCATGAACGGACATTTCATGCCCTGTCCCCAGGAGCCAGTGATAAGTGTCCAATTCAGCCATGACAGCCCTGGGACAAACAAGAATGGAGTGTGGTACAAAACGGTGGAGAAGTTTATCCTACCCAAGGTGAGACGTTGACCATGTGGACATCACAGCCTAGTTATCATGACAACCAGGTCATCACACACCCTCACCCGCTTAGGCTACCCATTTTGGAGGTTATAATTACTACAACTGGAAAAAATAAAGTATTGAAGGACTGTGACTGGAAAAACCCCATCATGGAGAGTGATTGAGAACCATGGATACTGAGGCAGCCATAATAAACATCCCTCACCAACTCCAGGGTTTTGAAGGGATGCTTCTTTGGGAGGCCCTGAATCCGGCCGATCTGACAATGGCGAACATCTCACAGGTGTGCTGGGACACCGGTGGAGGAGTGCTGAAGATAGCCACCGTAAGTTCACGTTCATCCTCTACAGGTTGTGTTAATTTTCTAATGAATCGGTTACCTCATGATTAATTCATTATCTTTTAAGCTAAGGGTGTTTCCTCCTTAATTGCCAATTGTCACATTCACTATTGCATGATGGAAATAGATAAACCATATTGTAATTCCTGAGAAGTATTTGGTACTCCAGCATGGGCTCCTGGGGTGGATGGATGGATGGATGGATGGCCAGACAAACAATGTTAATTTGGGGTCTCCGGTGCTCCAGGTTGAAGATGGCATATTGCCACACAGAGACGCACGTGGGTTCCCTGGATTAGCAGGAGGATTCACCTTCTCCATCTACGGTACGCTTGCATTCCTGAACATCTACATCTGTGGTTGTATTCTGAGACATGTGTGGCTATTCCATGTAAATAGCAGTTTACCAGTATGGAGTTTGAATCACCTGAGCCAATACAAATCATGTTGAAACTCAACAGGGGAAGAAGGAAGTTGCCTTTTTTTTTTTGATGATATCATACTGTGATTCAGGACTTTGTTGAAGCTCTGAGATCCCCTTGTAGATACAGCGGGACTGTCGGAGATGCTGCGGGGGCGTCCTGGCCGGATGAGCACCCAGCAGGCCCTGCTGGCACAGGAGGAGGAGCTGCTGGAGCAGGAGAGTCAGCGGCACGGCGACCTGGTGTTTGTGGACATGGTGGACACCTATAGGAACATCCCGTCTAAGGTCCTGCAGTTCTACAAGTGGTAAGTCCCTCAGCTGGGGTCGTGGGTATATACCTTCACAGGAGAAAAGCCAGGGCATGGATCTATATCCCGAATGAATGACAGTAACATGGTCGAGTCCATTAAGATGTGCAGAATTTTGAACAGAAGCATGGAGGCCATGTTTGTTCGTTTTTCATTTTCTTTTTTTATACACAATAACCTAGAAAGTTTTTTTTCAGTACAATCAGCTACTCGTTCTTTAATAGGTCATTTTATGAAAGGATAGATGTATGAATGTATGGATGGATGGTAGAAATAAGTAACCACTCTAAACAGTGGTGGACAATTTTGTAGAAGCACAGCATGTAAAAAGGGACTTTAGCTTTGAAGTAACTAAATCAGTTACAAATCATCATTTCCCAAGACCCAAGAGGATAAAAGAATTGAATTGCAAGTACATTGGTAGCAAGAAGACGACATGTATCTTCAGAAATTCACAAAGCTGCATATTATGGCAGGGACTGCTTTTTGAAAACTGCGACACACAAAAACACGTAACCTAATGCAAGGAGACCAAAAGCTGGATCCTTCAGCAGTGGAAGAAAAGTACCATGGTCTTTTACCCTTTTTCCTACACCAGGATTTGTTAATGATTGGATAAAAACAAAGGATGCCTTCAACCCGTCATCTGTTGGCGTGGGCAGCTATCTCATGGGAGTCATTAGGTCTGCATGCATGGTTATCTAACAGCCAAGAATATGAGGCCATTTTATAGGACTAAGTGTACTCCAAGGTACAAACACTGTTCCATCATAAAGTTCCTCTACTGTAATTCAGTAATGCTTATATAAAAACTACTGAACAAAATCGGATGAAATGAAATGTCTGACTTGATCTCAATCTGGAGATCAGAACATTAGGTATGTTGGTGATTCTTGTCCATTCCCAAGCAGTGTTCTGCCATGAACATGGATACCACAACTTGGTTGAAGTAAATTGATGTTAAAACCTCCGGGACTTTGGAATCCCATCTTCTCAAAATCCTCAGAGGAAATTGGCAAGCTTAGAGTGAAGATGATGGTTATTACAACTCTGGCGTCTTGGTCTGGTTAGGTCACTGAGAAATGCCGACTTCAGGCTGCTTCTGAAGACTGACGACGACTGTTACATCGACGTGGATGCTGTGCTGAGGATCATCAAGAACCGGCACCTGAGCAGGAAGAACTTCTGGTGGGGAAAGTAAGTGCACTGCACTGCAACTGTGCGAACTGTAGGTAGTGTGCAGTTACATGGACATTTATCTAAAGCGACATATGATTGAGGAAGCTGGTTCAACCAGTCACTGGAACAATTGGGGTTAAGGGCCCATAGTGACATTACTACCTATGTTTTCCTGCACGTGCTCTTGCAGTTACACGTTAGTGTGTTTATATCATGTGGTCCTCCTTTCTCGGGGCTTGGGTCCAGTTTCAGGCAGAACTGGCCAGTGGACCGGGTCGGGAAGTGGCAGGAGCTGGAGTACTCTAGCCCAGTGTACCCTGCCTTTGCCTGCGGCTCTGGCTACGTCGTCTCCAGGGACCTCGTCGAATGGCTGGCTTTCAATGCAGAGAAACTCAAGGCTTACCAGGTAGCAGATTGAAGGCTTTTCATTTTGGGATTATAAAATGAATACATCCTTAATATATTGTTATAGCATGTTTATTGAGTAATTTTACAGTTTAGAAAATTACAGCTGTGGATATGGCTGCACGTTATTATATTGCAATTATATGGCACATGCACGATAATCACCGTGGCTTCAGATGACGGGTGTAAACATTTGTCCCAGTTGCCAGCTTTTAGGTGCTATACTTGCACCCATAATTTAATAAGCAGATCAGTAGTGTGCCTAAAATATTAACGAGAGGCATATTTTGACGCCCAAAATTTAGTAATCTGTATAAAGTTGGCGTATCCTTATATTTAATAAATGTGTTGGACTTTAAACTGCAAAAAGTACCTTCATGCCACCCACCTCTTTATCACAATATAAGGTGTTCTGGCTGTGGAGCTGTCATTTTCATTTCAACGCTTATCGATTCCACGATATAACAAAAGTAGCATGAGGCGTACTCCGCTAACCGGATTTAATATACATGAGGATTCTGAAAAGCCTGCATCTGGAGAAATGCTTACGCTCTCATTTAAAGCCCTGATGATTATTGCGCACGCAGCATATAATGAGGATTATCACGCAGTGCGGGATCGTGCAGCTCTAGTTGCGTGTTGCAATGGTTAGACAGACCTGAACCAGCTTGGGCTGGATTTGCTGTCCTGGGGGGTGGGGGGGTCTGCACGTTTAACACTCTGCCCATTCCACGTTTCAGGGTGAGGACGTGAGCATGGGTATATGGATGGCTGCACTTTGTCCGGAGAAGCATCAGGTTCACCCTCGATCGTTGAGTCCCATATACTGGTTCAGCATGATGTATTGGGGGGGGGAGGGGCGTATGGTGACGCCGCTTTCTCTTTTGGGGCAGGACTCGGGCTGGCTCTGTGAGCAGGCCTGCTACCTGGATATGCTGTCCTCTCCCCAGCACACGGCCGAGGAGCTGCGTCTGCTGTGGCGGCGAAAGCAGGCCTGTGGGGACCCATGCGGGTGTCCCTGGGACCTGGACTAAGCTGGGAGGGCATGGCTAGGGCTGGGACCCCCATCCTCTAAACCGCAAGCTGATTGGTTCTCTTAGCCTTGGTTTCCATAACAGACGCCTCCCCTCGATTTATTTGGATTCATATTTGAACTTAAGGGTCTACTGAGTTTTTTTCGACTTATTGTAATCCTAATGGGACAACAGGTTTGTCCAAAGGGAAATTTTCCTGTTTTTTTCCAGTGAAACTGTGACAATCTGTTTCCTGCTACAAGCAGCCGCTGACACAGGGAGTAGTGCTGTCATTCGAAGTTCACTCCTGCAGAATACGTCATGGTTTCCAGGCTATCACCGACGGACGTCGACTGCATACACACACTACTGGTGCTCAGGTGTTTGTCTAAATCAGCCTCAACCTGGGCTGCGTTTCCCAAAAGCATAGTTGTTAGCATAGATGTTAGCAACTTGCGTAGTTTGAACTATGCAAGTACAATGCTGGTGCTTGGGCACCCCTAAGCAGTCCAAGTTTTTGCTTCCTCCCAGCTCCCAACCAATCAAGAACACCGCATACCTGCTACTGGGGTGTTGGCAGCTGGGCGAGAGCTCTGATGTGGACTGCCGGGGGGGGGGGTCCCTGAGGACCTGGGAGGAGAAGCACCAGTCTAAGGGAAGTAGTAGCGATACATTTAAGTCAAAACAACCTTTTATCCCATAAAAGAGAGACATTATTTCTGACGTGACATTTAATTATTATACATTTCATTTAGACAGTAGTTGCAGTAAGCTGTCAAATAATACACTCAAGTCTTCTTGGTGATGTGCTTTTAAATATTTAGACAAGCACACTGAGCGTGGGATCATGAACACGCTCGCTGTCCGTTCATGCTCTCTGTGTACAAAGACACCCCCTTGTCTCACAAACGGCATGGCTGTAAATGCCTGAACGTGGCGGGTAGGAGTCCAGCAAACGTTCAGGCAACAATTAGTCCATCCTGCCAGACTGTAAATGTTGCGATTGTGTTAAACAGTTAAACAGTCTAAATGGAGCGAAGCCAAGCTATCCCAGGCAGGCTGGATCCAACTTCCTCCAAGATCACCAGCTAATCCTAGGTGTTCCTTCTCCCACCCCTTGCCTGACGTCCGACGATCAGGACCATCGGACCAGCACCGTGTCCCCGTCCTCGACGGAGTAGAACTGCAGCGGCTTCAGGTCGTTGTCGATCTCGATCTCCCTGCCCTCCATCTGCAGTGGGACGGGCAATGGCTCACAGTCACCCTTTGCTGGTTAGGGGCGCGTCGCGTGATGCCTTGGGGCCCCCCCCGGCCCACACGAGCAGCCCCGGAGCATCAAAGGCACGGCTTGTTTATTTTTTCATCATGCTTTTCATGCTAATGACAGGGAGGCACCATAATTCATGAAGAGCCTTGCATTATTTAAGGCGATCCATTAGCACAGAGCAGAGGTTAATGCGTTGACCTGACATTTGGGGTTTTGGCTACCCTGCGGATTTACCTTTGAACTGGTGTACGTGAGCCTCAGCTCCGAGCCCGTGACCTTCAGCATCCGGTGCAGGAGACCTTTCACCTTCTGCACGGTCATGGAGTCTGGCATTGAGACGGGAGGGGTATTGCCACACACCATTACCATACATAGTCCAACTACAGAACCGAACAACGTGTTCCCCAAATGACCACAACACACCTTCCCCCCAATCCCTACTCCTCCCACGCCCCCCCAAACTCTCCAATCTTTAGCCCTCCCACCTCCGCCCAACATTGTGTGACTAGTCTCAATGTAGTCCGGTTCACCAAATCTGCGTCTGTGGCTGGCCTTTCATGTACCCTCACTAAGTGACGCTACATCAGTTTTGATGTCGTTTGTCTCTAACTGAAATAGGTTCCAAGTCATCACCTATACTGTTCCTGGGAAGTTTGAGGGGAATGTAATCAAATTGACATTAAATTTTTCACTGCATAGAGAGAATTGTGGGTAATCCAGTGTGTTTGTGCCTGTTTTCTCTACTTCCCAGGGTTTTGTAATTAAAAAGCACATACTGGTCTAGTCCATCACCCTGTTTGTTACATAGTTCTTTGAGAATATTAATATCGCACAGTTTGTGTAAGTGATGCTTGTAATTTGCAGAATATCCCACATTTCTTTGGGTCCCCATATCTTGGCTGCTATATCTACCTGGGAGCTTCTTCTGAACCGGTGTCCTGTCGGCCATGTCAGGACAAACGAAAGTTATATCTGGGAGCAGAGGACAAACAAATCGTTTCAGGCCATGGAGTTCTGTAGAATGCACTCATGCACCTCATTTATCTTCACCCAAATGGCAAGCACAGAGAAATGAGTCTCCGGCATTAGCAGGAGAGAGTCTACGTGTGTGGCCCCATATCTGCTGTGTACCACCAGGGTGACCTGTGGGGTTCCTCCCGAGGAAGCAGGGATGGATGGAGGAACTTACTCAGTAACTGATTTTTCAGCGCAAATGGTTTTTGCCGCTTGAGTTCGCCGTCTTCTGGCGCACCGTACTCTGTGAATGGAAGACACATGTTCTGTCTATCCGAACGCAATGGAGATAGACGGACGGATGGATACGATGGATTTGGTGGGGTGGGGAAAACGACTACAGCAGGGAGGTGCTGTGATGCAATGGACTCATTGTCAGCACCTTCTGTCATAGACCAGAGCAACATGATGTCAGTTTGAAGTAGTTTTTGGCAGCTGCATCTCTAATTTGGGGGAAAACAAAGGAGTAAAGTAGACTGGCGGCACATGGGAGTGTGTGTGGGGTTTTCAGAATGTCTAAAAGGTGCAGTGACGCATCCTACACCGTCCATAGTAACACACCCACGCATTTTGTTCTCCTTGCTACCAAGTAGGGAAAGGGAGGGCAGAAGACTAATTTTATGGCTGCAGGATATTCTGAGGGAGGACCTTGAGGAAAACCTTTTTGAGGAAAAATTTGTCTCCAGCAAACACGTCTAGTCTACATTTTATAATTACCGTTATTATTGTACACAAAAGGCTATACAATAAATAAACTGCCTAACTGGATCCACACATTAACAGCAGTAAAGTTAATGTGGACAGTCTAAGAAGGCAGCTACATATAACATCTAGACAGTGGCAATTCTAGACCATTTCAGCTGCAGGGGCCACATGCATTTGACCTTATTGACCAAGTATTACTTGCACTAGATTGCTGGCATTAAGAAGCAAAAGGATTTTGAAAACCACCAAGTTATTTATGCTATGCAGTTACATTTTACAGTTTTTACAAATGTGTAACTCCCTCATTTCTTTAGGCTGTATTGGTTCCACAAGCTTGATAACTGCTTTACACTGCAGTAGCTCCACCACCCAGCATAGTCCAGTTAAGAGTCTGTCAAGAAAATGTGCTTACATTTGCGTTTCCTCCTTTCCCAGCGCAAACCATTTTTGCCCACATACAGTGCCTACAGAAAGTCGTCATACCCTCTGAAAATCTATACCTTTTGTATACATTATACCCTGGAAAATAAAATACATTTAGCTTATTTTTTTGCTGGATGTACACATTTTTGCCCTCACTGTTAATGTAAACATGACATTTTAAAACATTTTGTACGATTATTAAAAATCAATGAGTGAAATATTTGGTTTGCGTTGTTAGCGATCAGCCCCTTAGAATGCACCATTCTAAACTGGCTCAGATGCAACCAATCAGCTGCCGGATCAAACACTAAGCTAATCGCCGCACCTGACATCAGTCGTAGGGGTTTTGTTTGCCTCAGAATAAAGTCAGCTTTCTCAGGAAGATTTCACTATTAGTGAAGGTTCCGAAAAAGAAATAAACATGTTTGGGAAGGTGCTTTCAAAAGGCCCAAATTGGGAAAAGGCTACAAAAACACTTCAGAGGCTCTACCAATCCATCATTAAGAAGAGGAAGGTGTACGACGCCACCAAATCGTTGCCAAGATCAAGCTGTCCATCCAAAATGGATGACCAAACTAGAAGCGCACTGACCAGAGAGGCTACCGAGAAGCCAAAGGCAACTTTGAAGGACTTACAAGGCTTCATGGCTGGGGCTGGTCGATCTGTGCACGACAACAATCTCTCAAGCTTTACACAAAGCTCGTCAGGATCGAAGGGAAATGGATGTTACAGAATTACACCCAAATTCTAGAGGAAAACCACTGTCCCTCTGCAAGACACGTGAATATCGGTAGATTCAGCTTGGAACGTGGCAATGATCCTAAACATGCCGCCAAAAGAACAACACAGTGGCTTAATTAAGGACAGGAGGGTGAATATCCTTAGGTGGCCAAGTCAAAGACCTGAGTTAAATCCAGTAGAAAACCTGTGGATAGTCTTGAAGTGAGCAGTCGATTGCCATTCACCACAGAATTTGACTGAACTCAAACAATTATGTAAGGAAAACTGAGCAAACATTCCAATCTAAGTGTGCAAAGCTAGTAGACGTATCCAAAGAGATTGATGGCTGTAATTACAGCAAAAGGTGGCTCTACTAAGTATTAATTCAGGGGATTGATGACTTGACCAAGCCTGGCATTCATTTTGTTTTTTAATTAATTTTCTGAATTGTTGACTTTTTTTCCCCCAATTGTTAGATATTGTAAGGCCAAATTTGTAGATAAAGCTGGTTAAGGTTTCTTTGAGAACTGGTTTTGATCTCAGGCTGTATGACAAAGTAACTACTTCAAAAGGGTATGATGACTTTCTATAGGCACTGTATATAAATGTAAATAATAATAAAATGAATACATTTACTCCAAACCCAAGTCGCATACGTATTTAGGTGGGCCATGGGGGGCATGCATATTGTCACAGGGACACTGGCCACCCCTGGCCTCCCCCAGGTCATAGACAGCAGAAATTGACATTACTTGGAGACCCGATGAGGATGTGACACCTTCGGCTATCGCGTGGCATCATTAATCCATTTCACAATGTTACAATGTTTGTCTAAAAGAACACTGACCACCAATACTGCAAACTTTATAAAAAATACCGACGCTTGGCATCAGCAACCAACGTACATATATAACTCTCCTGATGTCCCATTTCAACTACACTGTGACCATATTTTAAATGTACTTTCATGTACTTTCTTGTCTAACACCTGTGATCCCCAATAGCTGCCATTCAAATTCAAAGGTGTGTTTTCCCCCAGAGTGAGGCGCCAACCACACCTCGGCATGAAAGTTCCCTGGACTGAGTGGGGGGGGGGGTGAGGACTCGGCGCCCTGCTGTCCTCAGTTGGTGTACTCACTCTGGATGAGGAACTGGAACCGAGGGTGCTCTTCAGTGAATTTGGCACTGGGCCGGTTCTGTTCCGAGTCGCGGTGGCCCCCGGATTCCAGCCACTTGGTGCCGAACATCTTGCAGTAATCCAGCTCCGCCCCCTTCCTCTCCTCCGGTGTGACCTAAATATACCACCAGGGGGAGCAACAGAGTACAACCTCCATCCATCCATTTTCCAAACCGCTTATCCTACAGGTCCGGAGCCTATCCCGGAAGCAATGGGCACGAGGCAGGGAACAACCCAGGATGGGGGGCCAGCCCATCGCAGGG
>JAODJX010000043.1:14208915-14221320 GCA_026776945.1 Isichthys henryi
TTGTTTCCGGGATAGGCTCCGGACCCCCCGCGACCCAGTAAGGATAAGCGGTTTGGAAAATGGATGGATGGATGGATTGACAGGAGATTCAATGGCCCAGCTGTCTGTTTGCAGTCACTGGCTGCGCATGGACAGTGCAATTACTAATACATTCAGATGAAAACACAGTGTGTATTGTCCTAGTCTGGGACACAGACTGTGGAAGCATAGTAGAGAATCATGATGAATGTAGCTCAATCAAACGGCAATAGTTTAATGCCTACTCGTCCTGTCTGTGTCATTTAAGTTGATACTTAATTGCCACCACTTAATAGTCCAATAATTCTGTTTTGTACTTTACACAGACACCATACCATCATTATTAATAACAGAAAAGTATTGCGTGGGACTGCAAAAGTACTGAATGGGAATGCAAAACGATTAAAAAAAATATATCATCCCACCCTGACCTCTTAGTAATATTATAATAATAGTATTAATAATGGGGTGAACTGGCTTCTGTAAACTGCCCATAGTGTGCAGAAGCACGTGCCCCATGCCGCATCCTGGAACAGGCTTCAGCTTCACAATGGCCCTGCTGTTACAGTAGTGTTTCCCAATCCGTTCCTCAGGGACCCACAGCCGGTCCACGTTTTTGCTCCCTTCGAGCTCCCTGCCAGACAGTTTTTGCTCCGGTAGGGAGCTGGCAGGGAGCAAAAACGTGGACTTTCTGTGAGTCCCCGAGGATCAGATTGGGAAACACTGTTGTACAGAATAAGCTGTTATGGGAGACGGACACCATAAAATGCAGGATTCTGCAGCCTACAGCAACACCTACTTAACTAGCTTTACCTTCACATTTCACTCACGCAGCCTGAGAACATCCCTCTCCTTCATGCACCTGTTCCCTGCCTCTGCGCGACGGATCCATGTTACATTCATCACTTGCTCTGCTGCTCAGCTGATACCTACACTATGGCCTCACTGTCTTCCGCTTTATTCCTAACCCCCTTTTCTTGGACCAGTTCCTTTATAAATTACCCAGTAACCCTCACAATCTGGCCTGCTTTGATCCCCCCGGGTGCCACTTTATACATCCCTCACCCACTTTAAGTTTGCACCATTCCAAGGCACAGGTACCTCACCAGTTTGCAGTGAGTTCAGCTACCATCAGCTGACCACATCATCTTGAAACGTCTCTCAGTGCCTAAACCTAAACACCTCTCTTCTCAGAGGGACATCTCAAGCGCATAAGTAAAACAGCTAACTTTTGGCTTCTGACATCTTGCATGTGGTACATGCAGAACAATCTGGACACCTGCATGGATACGACCCCCTGATGTCCACCCACTCTCACCTGGCTGGGAAGATGGCCCCGCCCGACATCCTGCTTTCCTCCAAGTTGCCAGTGCCCACCTACGCTCCTTGCCAGCCAAGTAGCGGGTAGATGTCATGCTGTCCGACAGCAAGTGGAGGAGTTCAGCGGACGTAGTCCCTCATCAGCATGTAGGCCTTTGCCAGGGGCGATAATGCCACAGTCACAGAGCTCCAACTTCCTCTGACATCCCGTCACTCTAGGTGGGCTATAGCCTCTATGAAAGGTATTCCTACCTAGTTCTGCCAGTTCTACGCTTGTCAGAGCACAATAGCTGCTCCGTTAGCCTAAAGGCTTCGATCAAACCTTTAATGCTCCCATTGTGACAACAACCATTCTGCATGCCCAGAACCACAACAGTTACACATCTACATCAAGGTCAAAGATTCTCTTAGAAATCTGAAAGATCAGGCAACAAGACATTGAGTAAGAAAAAGGTGAACGATTTTATGTATTAAAATAAACTATATACCACCTGGTTGTCTTTCCTGCCGCTCAGCTTTCGAAGCAGCGATAACTAGGTAAGCAACATTCACCCGGCTTTTCCCCAGGCTGCAAACACACCAGATTTTACCAGATAGTTCCGTCTCCAATTTACATATTTCTTTGCTAATTACCCTTCCTTAAATCCCCACACACAGGTCAGGTGTTGAAACTGTGAATTTATGCAATGTTTGTGAAACGTACCTAACCCCTAACTCTAACACACAAAACTCTGAACATCGTCCGTCGGTGCTGAAAATCACATGGGGTTGGGGGGGGGAGGGGGTGAACATGGAAACTCTAGCACACAGCGAAGGGAGCCAGAATTCAACCCTCAGCACTGGAGGGGAGGAAAAAGAGGGACTGCTACCCACTGAAACACACAGCATTTAACACTTTTACTAGATTTTAGATTTTTACTAACAGAACATAGATTTATAAACAACTCCTTTCCCCCAAAGCTCTGCAACATTGCAGTGCACTAAGAAAACCAAAAATGGAGGCCGTCAGTGGAGTCAATAAGAGCAAATCAGTTAGTTCTGCACAGTTTGTCCTGTTGGGTTCCCCTTATAACCCTTTAGTCTATTTGCACTCTTCCTCTGACAAGAGCTTCTGTAGATCATACAGCATGGAGTAAACAGGACAACCAAGAATTAATAAAAGAGCAAACTCAGATGTGTGCTTGGCTGTTGACGTGACAAGAGAACGAGGCACTGGGTTCTTCTGGGCCGAGGTCCCAAGTCCTAAAATGAGTGCTTGCCAGAATGGTAGGGAACATTTAAAAAAAGACGTTTTTATAAGCAAGCTCTGTAGTCACAGTCAACTATGCATCTGTAATCGCGTCATGATTATTTTTCATTATTTTTGGCTTTGGTGCTTCTGACTGGCCTGAAGCAGAACCGCAGAACAGAACTCTGGCAAGTTGGTCAACCCCACGGCCAAGTTTGTGTTTCTCCAATAGCAACATCAGGTCATTCAGCACAATTTAACTGTCGGCTCTGAGCCAGAACTCCGTTCCTGGCAGTTCTGCCCAAAGACCAACAGGCTCACACATCTTGAGTCTCTGCAAGAGACCGCAGTGCATGTCTAAAGCGACTAGAAGCTTCTGAGATAGTGCCAGACATTACAGTTGGCGGGAGACGATGTAGAAGTACATTCAAATTCTAACCACCCGTCTCATACATGGTTGTAGAAAGCCTGAAGCCAGTTCGAGGCAACATTAAGGAACAAGGCGGTGGAGCATCGTGGAGGGGGGGCAGCCCCCTGCAGGGCACACGCGCAAGGGCATAGTTCTGGTTTCAACACTGGTAGGGACCTAATCAACCCCGAACCCTCACCGCCCTTACAGACACTCTACTCCTACAATATTGGCACCAACATGTCCCTGTTGTTCATACTGAACTTGACTCACTAACACACATGCAAACGGACAACCACTTCTGGACCTTGCAACATAAAGCATACATGCAAAATCCACAATGTAGATGTGTTTTGATAAAAAAAAATGAACCTTTCAAGACCCAAAATAAAGTAAAACCAGGCCAACCCACATTGTTGACCTCAATGAACGACAAGCTAAAACGCAGGTTTCCCCAAAGATTCCCAGTAGACGCAATGAGCTGACAGGGACGCTTAGAGGGTCAAACTGTCCGAAAGGCCTCCCGTTGTTTAAGAAACATCTGTGACACAGAGACGCTCAGGCTGAGTTTGACACGACTGCGGCTTGACGTCCGTCGCAGGATCCCTTGAAGACGATATCCTGCTGAGACGGATGACACCACAGGGTTGTTGCATCCCTTAAAGCCCCAAGACCCTAGAGAACATGCCAAACCCACACATCAATAAGATAGGCACACACTCCTAACCCCGCTAAATCCCTGAGTCCAAAGCCCAGACCCATTTACAAGGCTAAGGAGACCGGCAGCGAACCCCCTACAGCTCAGAGGGTTATACATTTACATTCAAGCCAGGGTAATGGCCTCTTGTGCTGGACGCTGAGAGAATATCATTTTTAAACTGAGTGGAGAGCGCTATCCGATCTATAGAGATAAATATTGTTTTCATCCGCAGTAATTCTGCGGTAATTACATCTGGCCATGTCGCCCATACCTGCTGCGTGACTGACAAACCCCCCAACAGCCGAATTAACTCGTCAGCTCTCTATAGAGGCTGCATGTTCCTCTCGTAGAAGCCAAAGCCATTAAAAGCAGGCTGGGAGAGCTGGAGGTGCTCATCAAATCCCATTTCCCTCGGAGAGAGAGAGAGAGAGAGAGAAAGAGAGAGAGAGAGGGGAAGGGAGACGTCTCCCTGCTGGATGGCACTCACTTGGACACCGATCTAATCGGCCAGATGCTCTCAGTCTCATCCACTGCTGTTTGCTTGCTGGGCCGCCGAACGGATGGATTTAATTGCCCCGTGAAAAATATAAACCACTCCAGCGTGACCGTAACTGAGAATCCTTAACGATGTAATCAGCGTGGTAAAAAGGCACGGGCTAATTGCACGGTAAAACACGAGGACTGTTCGATGCGTAGCCGTGAACACCACAGGACGACAGTAAATGTTTGGGCGATGGATCCAGTCGCAGTCGTGGGTGAATTTATGAGGTTAAACAAATCGTGGGCTGCAGGGAGGAGCATAGGCAAACAACATCTTGAAGAGCGATTCAGGAAAATTATCCCTTTCCCGACATATATAATTTTACTGCTTATCAGCGTTATATAAATCAGGCTAAACAGCCACTGACAGACTTTTAAAGTGAAACCACAACAAAGTGTACATATCTGTATCAGTCGACGTAGAGAGATCAGATGATCTTAAATCTAAATAACAAATAAACTAAAACTTGTAATATGCATGACATTTCAGCAATCAGAAATCACGAGACCTTTTCACCGATTTCACAGATGAGTGCGCCACCTGCAGATTGCAGTCCAAATCGCATGCGTTTATAATTAGACCACCCAACCTGCAGATGACTCCACATGCGCTGGTAACAGGACACCCCCAGGTTTCAGCGGCATCCTCGAATTGTACGCTGCCGAAATCCACAGAGCCTCTGCCAAAATCTATTTAGCACTGATCTGGTACAGAGAAGCATTTGGGACAGAAGGGAGACATGAAAAGGCAGGAGCTCAGACTGGCCAGCATATCGACTTTCTGGGTGACGATCAAAAACCTCTGCGATAGCGTGATGCTTAAGGAACTGATCGCAACCATGAAGCTGGCCTGGTGTTCAGGAGTGGAAGGAGGGGATTAGGTGTATAGGGGCTTGGACCAAAAAGGGGCGGGTCCATTGTCAGGTTTCTGCCCCTTTCCCCCCCAACTTAAAGCTCAGTGCAACTGGACAGTCTAACGCAATGCTGTAACGTCGCAGCCAAACAAAGATTTGGGAAACCCTTTACATGGATCTGACGACAGCTTTGGGGATCAGAATTTAAAGAAACATCGTGGATAAGAGAAAGCTAGCAGGGGCCCTGCACATCTGGTCTTTATCATATCCTATATGCCGACATCACCACCAAAAACCCAGATTTGAACCTGGTACTGAAACACTCATCACTCCTGTTCGAATCCGTGACTAACACTTCAAGGGCTTTGTTTGAAAATGCAGCCCCTGTTACCGACAGGATGATGACGAGAGGATTAAATCAAGCGTCTCTCCACTGTATTCGATTTCACTTTCTAGTGCGTGGTGATGTCATCCAGATCTACTGTTTTTCTACTGGAGAAATCACACAAGCTCCAGGCTGTCTGTCCGCTTGGCCACCTTTCCGCTGTGTCCTAAAATGGGGCCATCTACTGGGAAATCACACAAGCTACAGGCTGTCTGTCTGTTCAGTCACCTTTCTGCTGTGTCCTAAAACAGGAAACTGGAAGGCATACAAAACACACCTGTCCTTAACCTGCCAAGGAGGACGGAGCCAGACAGGGGACCAGGACCCCTGTCTGACGTAACAGAGACCCCATCACTGCTTGATAAGGGCATCACCCCCCTCCCCCCGATGAGAAATAAGGGCTATTGTTTACACTTACGATCAAAGAGAAGGGTTTTAAAGTTAGTGACACACCCACATGCCCAATATTGCTCAGAAATCCATCTTAGTCTTTTTGCACCAAGGTGTTATGCGGATGAAAAAGCTCAGCTTTCGGTTCTCGCTGATCTGGATCTTCACCGAACTCCTCTTCCAGCGGAACAGCAAGCCTCAACAAGCTGAACCAGACCCCCCTGACAGTGGCCAGATCCTCAACACCTGTTTCCCATACGAGTTTGAGTAAACACAAAGTGCTCTCTCGACACCGAGCGGCACGTGAACCTGACATTTACATTTCATTTATTTAACAGATGCTTCATCCAAAGCAACATACATTTTTTGAGAGGGTCAGGTGATCCCTGGAGTAACTGGGGGGTTAGGAGCCTTGCGCAAGGGCCCCACAATGACAGTGTCACTCTGCTAACCATGGGATCAGAACTGCCGACTTTCTGTGCACGGGCACGGAATCCTAACCTGCTGAGCCACACCCTCCCTGCCAGGACACAGGTCTCATCTGGATTCGGTTGGGTTCTGGCTACCGGGGTGCCTTTCAGACTCATTGATCTGAGCACCAAACGACACAGCGTCCCTGGAGTGAAAGGAGGAGGCAAGATTTCACAGGGAAATGGATAATGGCAGCAGAAACTGGACCGGGCTTTTATCAGATTTTATTACAAGCCGTGCCACGTAAAACCGCTCGACCCTGAAAGGAGAAGGCATGGCTGAAACGCACACAACTGATGGTTCATAACTAAACTAAGGTCAATCAGGAACTAGAGAGAACAGGGGTGTAGATTGCTAACCCCAAGGTGATGATTATTTATGGAACGATTTGATGCATTTCTACCATGATTAATTGATTATGCGATTATTTCGATAACTCAATGTTAACCGATATATTGTGCATCTCTAAGGCTAACATTTATTTAGCTAGATAGTTAACTTGCTCAGGCTCTTGACCGGTGCCATCGTAGCTAGCAAAAAGAATGACTTTTTAGCGCCTCAAAAGAGGGACGTTTCCCTTAAGCGCATTAATCGCTTTCCCTTTATCGATATTAATTTTTGGAAATTCGCCTGCTGGTGTTGCTATAATGCACCTCTACCTGTGAATGTGAATTATGAGAGCATGCAAACCGGAATCAGGAATATCTTTAAGGCCGATTTTGCCTCCAAAAATTGACTGTAACCAGTTCTGATGTTAAAGACTGATGCAGCTGAATCGTCATCTTAATAATCAATTCATCATCCCCTACATTTAACCCCCCTGTGAACAGTCAACTAGCTAGTTAACCACTCAGCGTGAGAGGAGGGCTAATATTAACTGGTCCACCTGGTGTCGTTTGACCAGTAAGATTTATATAGCAAACATTCCCCAATATGAGATCTCCATATAAAAGTTATAAAGGAGACGTGCTTAAAATGCCGATGTGTCATTGCGTGGAAAAGGAGGAGATTCATCAGGTGAGTATTCATCGCTGAAAATGGAGTCTCGTCATGCGGCATCGGGTTAAACACACCTGCCAGAACTGGGCCCAGTGATCGGGGAGCATATTCAGAGCAGAGAGACAGAACAAGGAGAACAAAGAGCCATCAAAGGACTCAGCTGGTGGAAGTCACACAGCAAAGGAGGCCATGAAAAGGTTACTAAGGCAACAAGCACGATCCCCTCAAAGCGCAGTCAAGCCGGTCGTTAAGGAGAGCAGGAAAGTGTGTCTGTAAGGGGAGGGGGATAAAGAGGAGGGAGACCGGAGGACAGGGAGAGATACTCTGTATCCCTTTCTCTCAGAAGGAGCCCCCCTCCCCACGCTTGGAAAGGCAGAGTGAGGTGGGGGGGACATCATGTAAAAACCCCCAGTGCTCCAAAGGCTGGGATGGGAACCCCAACTGCCTGGAGAATGGCCTTCGAGCAGAGTGCAATGGCCAGTCAGAAGAGGCCTGAGGGCACGGCCCAAGTAACAGAGAAATTAGCACTGCCGAAGAATGGCCCACCCAATCAAATGGAGCAAATGTCACATGACCTACACATGGCGAGCCAATGGAGACGCAGCCCGGAAAGTCACACGGACAGAGCCTCTGAATGTGCCAGCACTACTCAAGTATTTACCCAGTAACCCCGATAGTTTGAATCTCCATTTGTTAATGATATTTCAGAAAAACAAGCAGGTGGCACATAAAAAACTCCAAGAAGGATGGGCTGAAATTATTTACACAGAAAACCATTTCAAGGAAATGTACACTGACGATTCCCAGCACGCATGCCTCATATATACTTACACTAACAGTCAAAAGCTTTTTGTATATCGCAGGTTTTTAACCACTTTTTCATTTATTTCATAAACTGCAGATTTTTTATTCCTGTTAAACTTTGGAAAGTTAAGTGAACAACTATAACTGAAAATATAAGTCAAACAAAACAAGTTTCCTTTATAACATGGAAAGAGTTTGTTACAGTGTATGTCTGACACCCTATTAACTGGCTGGTGATGATGGCAATAATCAACCTCTAGGTCGTCCTTTAACTTTAAATGCACCAGTTAACCGTTTCATCCCATGAACACAGAGCAGTGTTTAATGTCCCTTCTGGAAAGAATGCCTCAAACTTTCTCTGCTGTTATAACTGCTAGAGGAGGTTACTGTGATGAGTCAAAGATATGACATTTTCTCACTAATAAAGGTACTCAAATGGTGAACATACTGTACATTTATTTGGCAAGGAATGCCGGGTATATTTTTAATAAATGTTACGTGAACATGCAGAAGTAAAAAAAATCTGTGTTTGCAAAAGCTTTTCACTGGTAGTGTATCATTGTGGGGACTCTCCACTTCTGGCTATTTTAGTTATCTGATTGCATTCATGGATTTTTACTCATATCTTTGTGGGGACCCATCCATTTATTTCTCTGGGCAAAGCCTCAATGCCAATAATGACAACTTCAACCCCCACCCAGCCCTAACGTCAACCATAAGTAACCAAACAAAATATAAGACTTCCGGCATTTTTAGGTTTTCACTGCATTCATAGATTAATAAAATTATTTTTTTTAGTTTTTAAGTCGGCGGCATGGTGGTGCAGTGGTTAGCACTGTCGCCTCACACCTCTAGGACCCGGGTTCGAGTCCCTGCCTGGGTCACATGTGTGCGGAGTTTGCATGTTCTCTTTCCTCCGGGTACTCCGGTTTCCCCCCACAGTCCAAAAAACATGCTGAGGTTAATTGGACTTGCTAAATTGCCCGTAGGAGTGCATGTGTGAGTGAATGGTGTGTGTGTGTACGCCCTGCGATGGGCTGGCCACCCATCCAGGGTTGTTCCCTCCCTCGTGCCCATTGCTTCCGGGATAGGCTCTGGACCCCCCGCGACCCAGGATAAGCGGTTTGGAAAATGGATGGATGGATAGTTTTTAATCACACTGTGGGGAAATTTGGTCCCCACAATGCCATAGTTAAAATGAAACACATGCATACACACACACCTTTAATGTCAAGCTACAGATTTAGATTTCATATCTAGAGATGTACGGATTGTATCGGCCAACTATCAGTATCAGCCGATGGTTAAAAACAAAACGATATGTACCGTTAAAAATTCCACACCTGCATACTAAAAAGTCAGAAAGAGTCTGCTGTGTGGAATTATTTTAACGATGTTAGAAATACGTTGTACAAATAATGCTCCGCTAAAATTTCACAAGGAGGATCTACTAATTAACATTTCAACTGCACAAATTTGATTGCTCATCTTAAGGGGAGTCAGTGAAAAACATGAAGAATTTCCAAAAAACGAAATTTGTATCAACGAAGGCGGCTGCAGTACTGGCGAACAACCCTAGTCCGTCAGTAACTCAAGGGTTTGATTGCAAAAGAAAATTCAGTCAGTGCGAAATCAAAATGTATTACTTGGAAAATTACAGAGTTGATCACGACTTGATGATCAGACGTTCGGTTATAAATGTTATAAATATATAAGATGTTTACAGTTATAAAATATAATGCTCTGATACTGTATGCCACAGTTGGTGTTTTCTTACCAAAAAAGAAATACTTTGTTAAATTAATTGGGTGGAGTGCCACTTTAAAATTATTTAAGCAGAACCTCTCAAACTGGTATCGGCATCAGTTTTCAAAAATAATCGGCTATCGGTATTAGCCAAGTGCAGCCGATTCATATCCCACTTGCTCAGTGAGGAGTTTACATAGCGACAGGTGCGATGAGCGCGATGGTGGCCAGCGGCGGCCGTGGCTGAGAGCCCAGGAATTGTTTGGAAAAGCGGTAACCTCAGCACAGCTTGGGAGGCGCTGATCCGCCTCAGAAAACACCCAGATCACAGGAGGCCTGATCTTATCAGTGATGTTCCTACGATTAACTAGCTCTGTCCCATCTCTCATCACAAAACCAAAGTCAGACCTCAGTCGCTTATCTGTTTTTTTATTCTAGTGAATTTCTCTATTTGCCTATGGAAACTCAACCATATTCATATTTCAAAAACAGTTTATCGACATATCAGGAACATACCAACATGCCATCCCTGCGGGGGGTGCCCCAGTCGCTTTCATGTCTGCCCTTACCTGCAGTTTGTCTTCTGGGACGTTGAGCCAGTGATTAAATGCTTGCGACAGTTTCTTCCTCACCTGTTTCCCTGTTAAAATGATGATAAAAAAAACACATTTAAAAATCAGTCACCTTGCGTCTTTAATTCTGTGCCGGCTAACATCAGCCTCCCCTCAGGGAGGGACGTCTCGAACAACAGGGACTCGTTTCTGTCATAGTGAGGTGCTCAGAATCTCAACCACTCTGCCTTCCCCCAGGCACTTTATGAGCTAATTAAATTCCACCTCGGCGGGACAAGCCACACACCCCTCTGTCTTGTGACTTGGGCGAGACGAGAGCATGCTGCGTGCAGCATGTGACAAGGTTAGGAGGAGGCCACGAGCTTCTCAGAGGAAAACAAAAAAAATCTGATCAATTTGTAGCAGTTTTATGATTAGAGAGCCGCTGTGCTGGAAAAAGGCTCACTAGGGGGCGCTGGAGGTCGGCCACAGGTCCCAGGTGACATGGGCTTCTGCAGTGACTGACCATCATGTCTAGATTGGACAGAGCGGCGGCCTAGTGATTGTGGCCTCGCTTCGGGGGGCTGATTCTGTAGGCGTCACCTGTGCGACCCTACCCTCCACCCCCCATTACTGACACTTGGCCACCCGCCGAATCCGCCTATGCCCTCTTTTGGGGGGGGGGGGAGGTGTCCTTGTGTGGCTTGATGGTCCTTTCTCTGTCACATAAAACATGGAAGCATTTATCAATATTGCACGGAGACTCAGCATGCCAGGTTGGGGGGTGGGGGGCAGTGCTTTCATTGGCCAAATATTGCTTGGGCTGCTTTGTAAAATGTAAAAGCAAACTATAAAATAGAAAACTAACACACACCATGATTTAAATTTATATATGGAGTTCTGTGCAGTGGAAGATAATCTTTAAAGCAATTCTCCGTTTAGTAAGTGTGTATTTGCTCAGAAAAAGCACAATTTAACATTAGATTGCATGCAAATTTACAGTAACACTAAACAAACCCCCGCCAGTTCATGTAATGTTAAGTAATATAGCTGGTAGAGAAATTTAAGTAAACGTCTTAAGTTAAGAAAATGTTTGGAAATGGCTGAGCTAAAACACTTTGGCAGGCACAATATCATAGTTTTACACTAACAAGAAGATCATTTAATCATCATTTTCTTTGACTGCCTAAGACTTTTGCGCAGTATTTTATATATGTGTATTTTTTTGTAACTCAATCTGGTTTTTCTCGAGACCTGCACTCCCCAGAACAGAGTTACGGATCATGTCGGCCCCGGGTCATTTAACACCAAGCACGATGTGCTCGTATTTTAAGACGGTCACTGGTCCACTAACTCTGAGTAAAGCCGAGGAGCTTCCAGGGCGTGACGCACTAAATCTCACCCCCCGGGGATCCCCGGAGACGCGGGCGCGACGTCACATCGCAGCCATTCTAGGTCAGCGCGCGATGGATCGGCAGACGGGACGCGGCGACGTGGGATCGGCAGCTTCGTGACATTTCTGTCATTTACATAATGACGCATACAGCCGCCAACTGCGGGTCTCAGGGGGGAGGTATGGAAGCCGTGCCCCCCCCCGCCCTATACCCCAGTCACGGCGCACATCGGGCCACGACGGCTCGCTGTCACAGCACAGGGGTAAATGACAAGTTAAACCGCAGATACGAATGAGAGACGGAGCAGAAAGGGTAATGCGATAAAGCGCTCGACGGAACTCAATTTCCAGCGGCTAGACAATTAACAAATTAACAAAGCACTGGCTTTATCATAAATATCACACTGCAATATCGCACAACTGACCTTTAAATGTTTTATAACTCAATTAGACGAACGTACAGCAATTCAGATGCGTAACGCGACAATAACAGACGTCATAAAAAAAAATTCGATAAGATGTAGGTGGGGGGGGGGGGGGGGGGGGGGGGGGGGGGGGGGGGGGGGGGGGGGGGGGGGGGGGGGGGGGGGGGGGGGG
>JAODJX010000043.1:14225903-14236583 GCA_026776945.1 Isichthys henryi
ATCAGATGCACAACCCCTAAGGTTTGGATGGTACCACCCCCCCCCCCCCTCCCGACCCCCTACCCAGGGGAAGGATTCTTGTACCTCCGTGTTTTGGAGGGACTTACCTGGCAGCTGAAGGAGGTACCTGTATGGTTCCAGCAGCATTCTATCACACGCTGCTTCTTTCTTGTCGTCCATCACTGGCCGTTTCCCCTGAAATCAACAAACCTGTCAGCAAGAACACAGGACGTCACATCAGTCAGCCTGACCGAGACACCCGGAAACCCAGGGAATGTTTGTTTTTTTTAAAATCTGCTTCCCTAAGAAGCAATGTCATTGATTTCTGGGACGCAACTTCCAAGACGGCAGTCCTGCTGAATGGCGAGGAATGGTTTGTGTGGTTGCTAAGAGACCTTCACGGTGCAATTAAGCTCTTCCCTCATAAGTCTCAAAGAGAGCCACAAAAATAATTCCATGAGACGGCTCTGAAAAATTTAGCGATGATCAAATAAGCGCTCGCACATGCTGCCCTACATACTCAAAAGAAATTGGATTTAACGAGACAACAAGAATAAAGCTTTCCCCCGAACGATCACAGCGTCCCCTCAGAAATAAAACCCCATGGCGCAAACGCACATAATTTCCCGACTTTATATGACATCGTCTGTTACATATTTCACTGGGAAAGTCGACCCACTCAGGAAAGGCTTCGTGGATTTCACCCTGAAGGACAACTTACATGACAGCCACAGTTGAAGCACAGATGTGCCCCGTTAATTCAGCATGTTTACCTATCCTGCCTCGAAGAGCATCAGGGCGGCGGGGACAGACTCTCAGCCATTGATCAACACTTCTCCACCAAGCAGGGATGATATATCAAACCCCACAATAACACAGTTCAACCGCTGAGCTTCGGACCCAAACGCACCGGATCTTAAACTGTAGGGAGAGGCTGTTTAAACTGAGGGCCCCCATTTGTCATCCTGGCAAATGGGCTTTAAAGATTAGTGATACAGGAATCTAAAGACAGGGAGGAGGGTAGGGATAAATGATGCTGACTAATGAGACCACTTTGGCTTGTTCGGAATGTACTTTTAAAAGGAATGACTGATACTCCAGCACCCTGAAATACAGACGGTTTCAATTATTCATTTAAATTGAACGCAGGAATACAGCTACTCATCAACCACACGTGGGTCTGGTCTGGAACGTTCTATGGGCCTGCAACTATGACCATACCACGGACCCACTTGCTAATCTAGTCAATCAAGTTTAACAGTAGGGCTTAACTCCCTGTTCAGGCTGGAACGCAGTCTGCCTGGTTCTCAAGGCAAACACAGTTTCAACGATTCTAAATGCATTCCGGAGCGCATTAGTTGAAAAACGACATCCAACATGGCAATATGCTTTGCAGTTTTTCTCACCCGTAAACAGGGAATATTGCTGACTCGACAGGAACTTGTTTTATTACCCTTCAAAAGGGAGACCAAAAAAAGACTGGCTGACTTACTCATATGCATTTTAAGATGGACTCCAGTAGTCCAATTTCTGTGGAAATCTTAGTGTAACAGAGTTCAGTGTTGGACCAAGAGTTGGAGCGAAATTTGAATGAAATCACTGTTTACTTGGAAGAAAGGCTTGACTTATTATGTGATTAGTCTGAGACTGTTACTCTCCAGAGACCTTAGCATCAAATCTTGGAAGATAATGAAATTATCAACAGGGATATCAATCACAAAACTGAGATTTATGTCCGACTCATGAAGACCATGAAGCTTGCAGTCCAGACCAAATCTGTACAAAAGATGATGCATAATAGGAAGAACACCAGCAATACCTAGGATAACTGATCAATGACAGGAACCAAATGAACATCTTCACTGCAGGACTGCTGCTGTAACCGACGTATCAGTAATACAGGACAAAGTGTGATATTACAGAGACTGCATTTTACTCAATTTCAGACTGGACAGAACACCAAGAAGGGTATTTCACAGAAATTACATTACATTTTCCTGAGCTCATTCAGAGTCCCCACTCTATGTACATTACTGCCAGTTAATCTCTGTGAACCTTTTTTAAAACAGCATTCCTGTATTGTGATATAGATCTGAATACAATTTGCCCTATAAAATTATTTCAACAGTTTCAACAGTTTACTAGGTCAGGTGTCAAACTGAGGAATCAGGCAGCAGTAACTACAACACTCAAAGCTACTAGAAAAGAGTGCAAGACTCGTCTCGTCTTCGTTGAAAGAAAAATAAAACTGTAGATTATGTTTTAATTACCATATCTGTGGTAAAAATCGCATTTCAATTAAAATGTCATTAGAATTCACAAATGGTGTTGACCACCGGTTATAACTAATTTTACATGCGATACGCCTCTAAGTAAACATTAGCATTCAGGACAAGTTAGTCATACGTTTGTAAACACGCACCTGCCTGTTCGCAGCCATGTTTGTGAGAGTATGCAAAAAATAAATAAATAATGGGCTGGGGGAGGAGCTAAAATTATGAGGGGAGGGAGTTAAGACCTCTGGCAAAAACCCCACCATCCTCTTCTGTGCACCTAAAAGAATTTACACCCCTCCCCAATATGTGACAAGGAGTAGTCATGCTTAAAAATATTTATCCTTCATTTTCCCAGAAAAAAAGGTAACCTCTAAAATTATTCACTGCATGAACAGCTAATAATTAATTTAAATGGGACAGACTAATCAGAGAAGTGATTATGCAAGTAAATACTACATATATAATACATATTACCTACTGAATTAGGATTTAAAAGAAATGTTTGAATAACCAGCCAAAATCAGCCCAAAATAATGAGTGAATAATACATGAATTTCAAAAGCTATTAGGGTTCAGAAGACAAATTGCTAGCAACTTTTTGGTGGTTGTACTGCATTCATCTGTAAGACATTCATTTACACTGAAATCTTATATATGTATATTTCTCATTTTTATAAATCAATGTGAAGCTAACCTGCGGGCAAAAATCCAAAATACATACAAAAAGTATGAATCTTTACGTTAACGAGCAACTGAGGTGGACTACCAAGTTTCACCTGAGAAGATCCAAACCCCACCCCTCTCTTTTAAAAAAAAACCAAAAAACTGTCATGTGATCAATCATGAGACAATTTGTATGGTGGTAAAGGATGGGGCATTTTTACTGGCCCGCAGCTTGCTGGAGGAAGGTACAACGGGTGACAAGTTTCAAGGTCGGAGACCCTTTACATTTGTTTCTACTCAATTCTCCAGGCTGTAGCTCCAATTCGTGGCCCATCATACTGTGTTATATCTATGGCCTGGCTTAGTGACACGGCCGTTCAAAGGGGGCTCCTGCATTCCACTAATTGCCATTATCCTCAGCCATTACCCAACAATCAGGTGACTGATCAGATGGGGAATCACCCAAAAGCAAGCATGGTGACTAAATCAGAAGATTAATACTCATCCATTAACTACAGAGCAGGATGTCACTAGGATGAGAATTTACGCCTCGTAATCTTACTCTCTCCTTCACACACATAAGCATGAAGAGAAAACTTATCAATTCACATGACCAGTACGTCTGTAGATTGTGGGTGGAAACTATTTTCCATTGGCTCAGCAAAGCAAATAAAATTCCCCAGAGTTGAATCTCAATCTGCGGCCCCAGTGCCATGAGAGCGCCACCTGGTGAGCTAGTAGTGCCAGCCCTACGGATTGACGTCTAATTAGTTATTAAACAATTAATAATCCTTCTACATGTCACAGTCTTACAGCTTCTGCTGAAACTCTTCTGTGGCCAACAAATAAGTAATGAGAAAAATGCCAGAGAGAAAAACTCCTAATTACTAAATAATCTTTAATCTAAAAATAAACTAGAACTAGGCACAGAGCAACAGTCCATAGTTTAGTAGAGAAATGCACAGTGCAGGTGTTTAATCAGTGTTAATTAATGGCCACGTTTGGAAGAGGGTCGGGTACCAAACCGGGACTGAGACACAGATGCGAATTAACAGCACCAGCACAGGAGGGAAACAGGTTAATTTAATCTCAACTGCTTGACAAAATGACTCATTAATGCCCTCAGGAGAGACATTTAACTGTAGTGGCTCATCTTTGTATTGGAATGAAAACTTCCCACAAAATAAGTACTTATGAGTTCATTTTGCCGGTATTTTGGCACACATAACAGCACTGACATGTTAACTGGCAAGTATAAAACTGAGGACTGCTAATCACGGAACGTCCTTTATTGTTGTGAGTGAGAGAGGTCTTTGTGTTATTAACTGGTGTGGTTTTCACCCTACGCGATTTTAACCATATCCTCGTAGTATCAGAGGGGAAAGAAATCTTAATTAAATATCAAGGTGGGGGTAAATACAGCAAGAAGTACCGTTTACACATTAACACAATTGAAGGAAATGGAATTTACATAACATTCAAATATGGCTCACTACAATCAGCCAAAATTAAGTAAAATGGCACATGTTTTTAAGTAAAACATAAGCAGTCACCGAAGCATCTGCCCGAAAGGGGAGTGGATTAGCGGGGAATTCTGCGCGGTTCCACCGAGCGACTAATGACATGGATGTAGGTCACCGGCGATCATCCCAAAATATTCCGGTTGTAGGGAAAAACCGTCACGGGAAGCAAGACGTATCTGTACTGTGGACATGAAAATAAGGCGGGCAAAAGTTATTCCCAAACTGGAATTTGAGCGTCATTGAAAAATAAACACGAGGATCAAAGAAGGGTGACAATTAATAAAGTTACTACAGAATCCGCCTTCTGCAAAAACTGCCACCTATTGGAAAACAAGGCTTAATATATTTTCAGGAACATATTTATATGTGTCACACGGTCGGCGCTGTCATTCAGAATGATTTACCGCGGTCATTGGGAACAAATGAAACACGCTGGCCGCAACGAGATATCTCTAATAAAACAACGCTGACAGCAGAGATTAAATCACAGGCGAGCAGTAACAGATAGCAGCGATTGTGAAACGATAGGATGCCATACCCCCGGAATCATCATGAAATAAAAGGAAAAATGAACAATGCTACGTCCACTTCAATATCGTTTATATTTGGGATTATATTACTGCATCAGATAAGGAGGCCGGACACTGGGCATAGCGGCGATCATAGAAAAAGATGGGGAAAATCGGTCTTCTGCTTTTAGCATGTAACTCACTAAAGGATTAATGAACTTTCGGATGAAAATGTAATAGCAAACAAAGGGAAAAGCTCCAGCAAAGGAGAGAATCTTACTCATCACAAATATATTAAGAAACGTCTATTTGTTTGACCCCAAAGAGGACTTACACGTAAAATATTGCAAGCTTTTCATTTCATACACCAAGTATAGACGCTGCTATGTCGCTGCTGCATATATTACAAAAATACAGATACAACCTAAGGCAAGACCTAAACAATTTTTCTGCTGAATGATACGAAAGATCACAAAACATACACAAGTTCACAACATGCTTGTTTTTTTCCCCCGTAAAGTAAGGACACTTGCTGTATCCTTTAGAATCACGACTATTTATACTTTCAAATACAAAACTGAATTTTCTTTTTTTTAAAAATAAAAAAAAAAAAAGACGCACCACGTGTTTATGCAGTACCGCGGAAACCGTCAGTAATAAGTGACAGCTATGCAGGCAGACCGGCTAATAGCTATACCGGCAGGAAACGGGGGATTCAACAGACATTTAAAAATTCTATTTATAACTAATGTTTAAAATGCGTTAGTCAATGAAAGTTTATTAAGCATAATGGATATAACATGCGATTTGTAGCTAAAACGTAGAATATTCTAGAGATAATCAATACGTTGGTTAACAGAATCCGTGCTATTTAACTAGCAAGCGTGAGACACGTCTACCTAGACCAGTACCGAAAAGGATACGCAATCATCACTTTAAATAGCATCTTTACTTATCAGTTTACACAGACTGCAGGTAGAGACGGGCATCATACATAGATTATTGCCCTGAGGAACGCTGGCCAGTAACCAGATGGCGCAAAGGAACAGCAATGTGTTATTTGCCATTAGAAGGCTGCCCTTTGTCTGGCGTGGAAGACAGAGAATTACAACAATTTACGCGACCCCGCAATAATACTGTATTTAATGGAAATTGTCGACTGGACGGCGCACAGCTCCACCCACCTGGTTGATCAGCAATTTGCAATCCGGGGGATTTTCTTCACTACTTCCGCTTTCAATGCGTTATTCGCTTATTTACTAAACCGGTATATCTACTTAAATACTATTTCATCTAAGAGAAACGGATTCACCTATTCGAGTCACACAATGTTTATGCTAATTCTTCTCCATACAGAAATACAAGCAGAACAAATCACCCAGACAACATTCACAGAAAAATTGCTACCCCACAATTTACGCCATCGCTTTTTCACGGAAAGAAACGCATCGAAGGAGGAGTTTACTTCTTGGTGCAGCCTGCAAAGGACTTCGGGAGTTGTAGTTCCAAACGGCTGCTTGTCTTCTCGACATATCAAAACCTTTAACGGCACAAGGTTGCTGCTGCCGAAATACATCTCCCATGGAACCCCTGTCTCCGACCAGCTTTTAGCGATATAACCGCAATAAGTGGACCATGCTTTTATTTTCTAACGGCAGCTGATAATCTTCGCTATACCTGTTAAGCACGGTCCCTTTAACATTGTGTTCCTAGCTTAAAACGCAACGGGGCAGTTATCTCCATTACCCGTTACAAAATAACGTCATTTTCTTCCCCAGTCAGCAAAGGGCGGCGATAGACCGGCTCTGGCCAATGAATGAGTGCATCGAGGGCCGTGGGCGGTGTATGTCCGTCCGTCAGATTGAGAAGGAGACCAACACAGAGAAAGAGTCAGGCAGAGCCAGCGACAGCGTTGGATCTGCATCCCGACGGCGATCCGGAGGTTTACAAAATAATAAAATAAAATAGTTACAACCAATATAAAAAAATCACACACGTTATTTATTGATGCACCATCTGCGCTGTTCTTTGATGATCTTATGGAGGAGTAATTCATTGCATCAACTCAGAAAAAAAGTCAAATCCACAACTCATCCAGCTGGCTAACCAGCAAGTTGTAGCAGGTAGGACATTTAATAATTCAACAGTCCAAATTGCCGAAATATAAAGAGAGGGGACATTTGCTGATCGGTATCGCTGTGTTTGGTCAGCCAGTTATATTTCCGAAGCGAAGTGGAGCGGGTTACGGGCTAGGAAGGTGAGTTTTTGGACTTCGAAGAGAATGTCGAAAGGAGCCATATAACCTCTCATACAGACGTGCGGATAGGAAGGTGATTCCTGTGAAAATTGCAAAACTGTATCAGCTGTAAGTTACAATGTAACCATCGGCACCTATCGCTCCGTAACAGGCGTAGTCCGAAAAAATGGCACTTTGCATCAAATATCTTCTTGGGGGGGGGGTTGCCTTCGGTTAGGGCGAAAGGAGCCATACCGCGGATCGTCTTGGATTTGTGGCGATGGAAAATGCGCCGTGTTTTGAGGAAGCCGCGGTTTGTTTTCGCTGTGGAAATGCTTTGTGCTTACAGGATTATCCGTGTGCCGCTTCCCACAGCCCGTTCCTGTGTGTCGCTGGCACACTGGCGATCATCCTGCTTTCGAGTGTTTGCCAGCTACCTATATGTCACGCAAATTGCACAATTTTAAAACATTTCTCCTTCGCCCTCATCACCTTTGGCGATTAAAATCGTTAGTGCTCGGACTTTATTGGGAAAACAAAGCTGGGGTCGGTTTACTGAAATGAGTAGTTCCAGCTGGCTGATGTTGAACTATCAATAAAAGAGGAGTTGGCTAGTTGCAGTATATATTTTTTACGTTCGCATGATTCGGTTTCTTTGTGAAAGGCAGCTGGAATTTTAAGAAAATGTATTATTTTTAAAAGACGGTTCGGGCTGTATCTTGGAAATTACAGTAGGGGATGGCTTAAACAAAACGCAGTGACATTGCTTAGGTATAGGTGGCTGTCTCGTTAAATTCAGAAAAATGTTGTTTCTTCACCCGCATAGCACAACACCTTCTAACGAATGAACCGTATGTCACTTTTTGCCAGTTTTTAGGTTTTTTTTTTCTTCTCGTAAATATATCATATATTTTGGGTTGCTACGAAGCCGACTCAGTTTTACCAGCTGTCTAGTTGTAGTCAGCAGTTTGCGACCGAAAACAGATAAAAACCGCGTCCCTAATTTATAAATACGGAGCTCTTATTTTTACATCTGGTTGACCGCACTATATACTTGCTGGGGCGGGGGGTGGGAAGTTGGTATCCAGAGGTTTCGGACACACGAATGTCATTATTTGTTGGCTTTGATTCAGTGCAAGTGTGATTCCTCGAATTTCTCACGTCGCAGTCCGGTTATGACAGGGTCTGCTCGCCAGCCAGCGATGCAAAGCTTTCTGAAGAAATATATCATATATATGTATATATGTGAGTATCGCGACCAGTAGCTGCGAAAACCTGAATTAAAGGCAGCCCTATACCGAGGGGTCAGGGAGTGCATGTGGCCGACTTTGTGATCTTTGCGGATTTTGCACAGTGCCTGTCTCGTCCGCTGGACTGTTTCTGCCGCACGGCACAGAAATGGCGTCATGCACTCGGCTTCGGGACTGACTGCGATCGGGCACCGCGCAGACCTTCAAGGGGACACGGCGCTGTTTATCCACTGCTCCGTGCCTTTCGATCTGAGTCTATTCTTTTAAAGCATACTTCTAACATATCCATTCGTGATGCTTTTATGCAGCGTCATCTTTGTTTTAGAGATTCGGTATATTTCTTTGTTCTTTTAGATGTGGTATTTTTAAGCTGTTGATTTGAATTAAAAGACCGTCTTTTTTTCCTTCTTAGTGTTGTTTAATTCGCCGTTTTAACAAGATCGCAGATCAAGGGTGCTGCTGGAGATCAGCGTCGGTTGATTAGACGGGTGCCGAAGCCGTAGGCGTCACCGACCGCGACTTCTTGTACTTTCATCAATCCGTGTGCGTCGCACCATCGTGGACTGGTGATGCTTTGTGAAGTTTACGATGTTAGTCAGCACACGCTCCATTCAAAATAAATGCCTACAGGTCATTAGTAATGTAAAGTCGTTAATTTTTCAAAGTGGTTACAATGTCGCGGAACGTATTTTGTAAGTTTAAATAACTTATTCCGTCATGGATATTCCCCAAAGAAAATTAATTGAAGAGTACAGCGCATAAAGTTTCATTTTATATTTGTATTATGTAATTGAAAACGGTAGCAACAATTAAATAACGATTTGGGTATTTACCTGTTCATTAATTCACCTCTTTATGTAGCGTAACCTGTGGTCTTTCTTATTTTATGGGCAGGTATGTGAGGAAATGCAAAGTATTTGTGTGCATGTAAGCTGCTCTGTTCACCATTATTGACCATTAGTTAAATTAGTCACCATATAAAACGTGTCGTTTGTCCACAACTTTGTATATGATACTTTGTTTTTGATTTTAAAGAGAACTTTTTCCAGTTACAGGCTCGACACCTGGATCCCTCAATACAAGCTGAGGAGTCCTGAGTGAAAATGAAGGTACGGTTGTTTTTCTGTCTGATTTTTGCCAAAAACGCATTAGTGTCATTCCGCTTTTCTGTAAAGTTTTTACGACATATGACAGATACTATTTGGGTAACAGACTGTTGTATTATTTGAGACACGTCCTTTTTTGTGTTCAATGTAATGTCACTCTAAACATCGTGGACATATGGTATACCATCCTTAGAGAATTTTGAACTTTGATTGATTTGTCTGGTGTTGTGCATAAATATTTGATACGCGAATTCTTTTGACCATTAGCCAGGTAATGATAAATGTCGTGTACTTCATAATATTGCATGATGTCCAATTGGTTAATTTCTCCTCTGTCCTCGGTGGCGACGGGTACTAAAGTCACAGCGTTTCTCATTTGTGCTCGAACATCACGATCGCAAAGTTTGCGCACGAGGCCCTTTTCCTTGTTTATGTTCCTCAGCTCTGTAACTTTTGTGTTCGGAATGTGACGGAATAATTGACGGAGGCAGGCCGTGCTTCTGTTTCCATGGTAACTGGCTACCGGGTTACTGCCTACAGGATTTGTCCTATTGGCCTTTGGACTCGCATGAAAGGCGAATACTAAGAATGGGAAAGTCTTTATTTATTTATTTATTTATTTATTTATTATCTCAGGCGGCAGTCTGTAACTTGACGTCTTGTCGATTAATGCTTGCCGATATAGCGAATGCCTGTGACTTTGATTAATGTTCCTGCTTAACACCTGACTTTTTCCGCAATAGAACTCGTTTGACTCGCAGACACTGTTCCGGGAAGTTTCGACTGTATGATCTAAAGTATTTGTTTGGATCGGGATGCCCCCCGGCAGCCACTAAAAGAATGGGACGTAACAGGAAATAACCATTTGTTTTAAGATAAACTGCGGTTCCATTTTTAAATGTCAGTAATCTTGAGCTTGCACGATTAATGTGATCCCATAATTCATACACGGTCCTATTGTTCAGGCGTACATTACAGCTGGAATTTTTGTCATGTCTCTCCAGTGAAGAGAGCTCTCTGTCTCTGTTCGTCTCCTTCGGCAGGGCAGACCCGGATATTGAGTGATTTGGGGGGGGGGGGGGGGGGGGGGGGGGGGGGGGGGGGGGGGGGGGGGGGG
>JAODJX010000043.1:14266437-14278812 GCA_026776945.1 Isichthys henryi
TGTGGTGGTAGGGGCCCCTGAAGGTAGGCAACCCAGGGATGTGGTGGTAGGGGCCCCTGAAGGTAGGCAACCCAGGGATGTGGTGGTAGGGGCCCCTGAAGGTAGGCAACCCAGGGTTGTGGTGGTAGGGGCTCCTGAAGGTAGGCAACCCAGGCATGTGGTGGTAGGGACCCCTGAAGGTAGGCAACCGAGGCATGTGGTGGTAGGTGCCCCTGAAGGTAGGCAACCCAGGCATGTGGTGGTAGGGGCCCTTGAAATAGGCAACCGAGGCATGTGGTGGTAGGGGCCCCTGAAATAGGCACCCCAGGGATGTGGTGGTAGGTGCCCCTGCAGGTAGGCAACCGAGGCATGTGGTGGTAGGGGCCCCTGAAATAGGCACCCCAGGGATGTGGTGGTAGGGACCCCTGCAGGTAGGCAACCCAGGGATGTGGTGGTAGGGGCCCCTGAAGGTAGTTATCCCAGGATTACGCTCATGGGGCCCCCTAGTGCCTCTCAGGTATCACTGCAGAGTTTCTGCTCCATAATGAGCACAGCATAGTTAAACCTTCATCAGAGCCTGTTATCTCACCACACCTAATCTGGTCATGTGGATCTTGGAGCACAGAGCAGGCCACTGAGGCCGCGTGCAACCGACATCCCTGACCCATCTTTGGCCCCAGCTCTGCAGCCCTCTGATTTGGGGGGCGGGGTGGGGGGGGCTTGTACTGTTCTCATAGAGCAGCGTTTCCCAACCTGGTCCTCCGGGACCCCCAGTCAGTCCATATTTTTGCTCCCTCGCAGCTCTCAGCGCATCTGTACCCAGTATTCTGTGTTGAGATTGTTTGGTACAGGTGTCAAGTTGTCCTCGAGGACTGGGTACAGAAACACTGCCGTACGCAGAGCCATGTCTTAGAGTGCGAGTCTCACGATATGCAGAGGACCAGAAAAACAGTGAGCGTTCCTGTCTGACAGCAAGGCAGGAAAGCGTGTTGAGATAGACTCCTGGTTTATTGCTTTTCTTCAAATTCAGTTTGAATCGACATCTGAGCTCCGGTCTTTTTTTTGGGTGCACAAAGATTGTGTCTCTGTGCAGTGAATTAAAGTCTCTGCTGCCGCAGGTGGGGGCTTCAGTGGAGGTGAAAACCCAAGATGGGGTGTACCAGGAGGCCACCATCACCAAGCTGACGGATGCCAGCCTCTACACCGTAGGTGAGCTTCGATCAGCTTCACACTGCCGATATCCATCATCTACCACAGCTTGGTCCTGTTAAATCACACCGTAGGAAAGAATCTCATGCTTTTCAAAGGCACTGATTGGTCGGCATCATCTATTGGCACGGGCGGTTTCGTGTTTCGACATGTCAATGATTTTTTTTTGGGGGGAAGGCAGCATGGCCATGCTCTCAGGTTCCTCTAGGGCGCAGGAGCCGACATGCCTCCCTCTCCAGGGTGGGTTTTTAAAGACCGTTTGCTGCCTCCTTGGTTCCTACAGGTCACCTGGGGGGGTAGAGGGGGTGTTGTGCTGGGGGAGGCTCTCTCAGCCTGGCGCGTGGGGTCTTCCCTGCGGTTCGTCGCAGAGCACAGTGCCCCCTGCAGCTCATGGCGCATCGTGGCGCCCCGGGAGCCTGGCTAATTTATTACCGTGCATGAAACCACTGGGTAGTTTCACTGGGCATTTATTTTGGTGATGTGCAGAGAGCTTTGTGTGTGAGCTGTGAATGAGCAGAGGACTGTGGGTAATGGCTTGACCCATGTGACTGTCTCTCTCTCACCCCCTGTGCTGCAGTGTTTGACGACGGCGATGAGAAGACCCTGAGGCGATCGTCCCTGTGCCTAAAAGGAGCGAGGCACTTTGCGGAGAGCGAGGTGAGTCCCGGTGACCCCCCAGTCTGTCTTTCGGGGCTTTATGCTTCTACCTAACAAAAAAAAAAAAGCTACTTTGCTGGCCTACTTCTTGTGTTTTCTTACACACTGTAGTTATAATTATCCTGTGCTTTTATAAAATGAGTGTTTCTGCCATGCAGGGATTTGTGTATTTACATATTCAGCGGGAGTGTCTCTCTCCTCGCTCTGAGAGCCTGAAGCCCTGCGTGAACCTCACACTTCATCACATACAGTAAACCTTAAGAGGGACCTTCTCTGATTTAGACTGTGTTTCTACATTTACTGCATTTGGAATCTTGCCTGAATTAGACGTATACAATTTCAGTAAGTGAGAATGAGATGCTTTGTTTGTTTTCCGGCTTGTGGGTTGTTATTTGTAAACTCAAACAATTCTCAGTACATGCTCAACCACAGTCTTTTGCTTGCATCAAGGGATTGTGGGAAAATGACAATTAGAAAGGAAAGGAGAGGAAGGAACGGATTGCTTTTGATTAGCTTAGCTTGTCAATTGACTAAGGATGATCATGACATGTGGGTAAGTGTTCATATTTTTATTCTGCCGATTTATTTTATTATTCTGACTATTGCAGTTTTTTTTTTTTTAATTATTCTTGTTTATGTTTGAAGTAAGTCAGACGAGAAAGGTCACCCGTGATGATGTAATGTGTTTGCTGTCCTGGTGGGGCGTGGCCTGAAATGACAGTTCCTCTGCTTCTCTCCCTGCCCCAGACGCTGGACCAGCTCCCCCTCACCAACCCCGAGCACTTTGGCACGCCGGTCATTGGAAAGAAGGGCAGTCGTGGCAGGCGCTCCAATCAAGTGTGAGTTCCCACTAGCCCCGCCCCCTTGAAGTCCCCTCCACTCTGCCTAGCCCCACTCTAGAAAGAGGGCCTGTTTTGTCATTCGCTGAAAGGGCTGGCCTATAATTGTCTACCTTTTAATTGCCTACTTACTGGGGGAATAAGGGATCTGCTGTCAGTGGGGAAGGAAGCTTCTGGCCAGTCAGGGTCCCAGCTGGCGAACATCCCCACACCACCCTGTTAAGCACAATGCACTTTCGGTGTGGTATCCTGATGCACAGTGGTGACATTTATTCCTGAGCAGCTGGCCTGTGGTCTGTGCCAGCACACTGAATACGGGTGGGGGGGCAAGGCCTAGACCTGCCAAACCCTGAAATCTGCTTTTCTATGTCACATCACTAAATCCGCTCTGAAAACGCCGCTGCTCGTTCCAGCTCCTCTGTTCTCCCGTTTAATTTTCCAGTTCCCGTATGCCAAGGACTCCCAGATGCCAAGCATTCTGAGCTGGGCCGTCTCTCCGGAATGTTCCTTCCGTTGATTGGGTCCGGTATTGATTTGTTGGGTTTTTACGCGTACATGTGTTGGGCTTAGAGATCCTATAACCAGTAAAGGTTATAGCATAAACAGTAAGTTTTCTGTCCTCGTGCTTTTCCGGAGTCGCTGTCTCTTTGGGATCAAAGAGGTGCTCTTTGGCCGGCCTGTGGGGGCCGTCTCCGTTAATCTCCTCGACAGCCGCACCAGATCGATTTTGCTTAAGACCTCTAAGTTGGCTAAACCCCTTCATTACTCTCGTACTGCTTGTCGGCTTTAAGACGCCCATTTGTTCGCGGGCCACTGCACTCTACTGAGTCCGACGGCCGTCATCGCGCGGGTCTTTTGTCCTCGCTAGTGGTGTCGTTATTAAATTAGGCCTCTGTGTCGAATTCGAAGCAGTTTCCTTTGGTCAGGACAATAGCGGCTAGCTTAATGAAAGGGCACTTTTAGGTGGAATCAAATGGCTGGTCTGAACCGCAGTGCCTTGTATTGGTGTTTTATTCATCTCCGATTCTGATTTAAAGCTAGACCGGGTTGGTGTTTTTCGACCGAATTGAGGCCTTGCGATGTCTGTCGTGTGTATCGTAATGCATTTGTGAGGATACAATGCCAGTGGACCTCGGGCAGAGCAACATGCCGGACCAAGGCGCTTGATGTTTCCCCCTGAGTGAGCGACGCTCTGGATCTGTTCTTGCTGGGATGCCCTCTGATCCAGACGGAGGCGATCCCTGAGAGAGGTGGTCGAGAAAACTCGGAATGAGGAAGTGAGCTGCAGATCACAGATATGAAACTCGTTTTCAGATGTCTCTACACGGCGATCATTAATTACTATGTTCGTTATACTTTGTTGGCTTTATTGTCAGAAATATCGGATGCAAATCTAGCTGTTCATCAGGATGCCTTTTGCTTCTGAACTCTCCCTTCGGTTACGTCAGCCAATATGATAACCTTAAAGCATTTGTTTTTTCCATTAATATTTCCAGCTTTTTGCCAGTTGAATTGTATTACACCTCATACTCCACCCTGTGTTTTCCTAAATTGCTTCTCGTCTGAGTTTGGAGGTCCGTCTGCCTCCAAGCTGTGTTCCTGTAAGATGTTTGGACCTACTCTGCAGAGACCTGTATAATATGGCTGCCTTTCAACCGCTTTGGCTTCTGGGTAATCATTAGCCCCTCACTTTTTTCAGCACCATGAGCCATTGCCCCAGTGCTGGGCTGGAAACCAGCTGACAAAACCCTGCTGGAACTTTGGATGGACTCTGGGATCTTGTAGGACAAGGAGTTTGGGAGCCTAGCGGAGTCTCTGAGGAGCATAGCTCTTCCTAGGTATCCGGGGAAGCCAATGGACCAGTTTCACGCCTCTAGAAAGTCTCCCTATGAAGATTATGTTGGAAAACCCCTCCAGGATGAGACCAAGGGTGCAGCCTGGGGCAGCTCCCAGCATCCCTGTAGATACCACAAAATCGAAAAAAAAAAAACAGTCTGGTCTACCCTTCTTGATTTATTCTCCGCCTGTAAACTTCAGCTGGTTAAGAAATTCCTGGGATAATGGATGGAATTTCTGCTTGGACACTTATGGAGAACCGTAACCCAGGTCATGTGACGTGAAGGTTGTTTGAACAGCGAGAGTGAAGATGTGAAGATGTGTTGGCAGCTGGGAAGGTCACACTGTTCCTCAGAAGGTTCGCAGGTTTTGACCACTTTGAACACATTGTATATTTAACTTTCATTGCTGTCAGGCTTCAGAGGTCAACTAAAGTAGGAGATAAATCAGGGGATTTAGAATTAAATTTCAAAATGCAGGGTATTATGCTGAATATTAAGTATTCAGTGTAGAAGGAGTGGAAGGAGCGTTCATCACCATGTTAAGCAGTGGCTGTCTGCAGAGTCTTCAGGATGGAAGGAGCTTTCAGCACCGTGTTACGCAGTGGCGGTTTGCAGAGTCTTCAGGATGGAAGGAGCGTTCAGCACCATGTTACGCAGTGGTGGTCTGCAGAGTCTTCAGGATGGAGGAAGCGTTCAGCACCATGTTACGCAGTGGTGGTCTGGAGAGTCTTCCGGATAGAAGGAGCATTCAGCACCGTGTTACGCAGTGGCGGTCTGCAGAGTCTTCAGGATGGAAGGAGCGTTCAGCACCACGTTACGCAGTGGCGGTCTGCAGAGTCTTCCGGATAGAAGGAGCGTTCAGCACCGTGTTATGCAGTGGCGGTCTGTAGAGTCTTCCGGAATGAAGGAGCGTTCAGCACCGTGTTGTGCAGTGGCGGTCTGCAGAGTCTTCAGGATGGAAGGAGCGTTCAGCACCGTGTTACGCAGCGGTGGTCTGGAGAGTCTTCCGGATAGAAGGAGCGTTCAGCACCACGTTACGCAGTGGCGGTCTGCAGAGTCTTCAGGATGGAGGGAGCGTTCAGCACCATGTTATTTTTTCCATTGCAGACTAATGGGAAACAGTCTCTGTTCAATCTTTATTCAGCCTTTATTTTCAAATTCTCTCGCTATAATTTTTGTTTTGCTCTTTTTAATTTTAAAACATTTCATTGAACAGGCCCCTGTCCTGGGTTGTTCCCTGCCTTGCGCTTGTTGTTTCTCCGATCCCCCAGGACCCACAAGTGATGTAGAAGATGGATGGATAGATGAGCTTGTCTGTAAATGCCGCGGTATTACTGTTACCTGTCCTTTCACTACAGAGGTGTATTTCATGTTGAGCATTCGTCCTCCTGCCCTAAGATGAGTCTCCGTGTTGCCCTGGCATTAGCTATGTGACGTCTTCCTTTCTTCCTGGCAGCCAAGAAGAGGAGCTGTCTTCATCCTCCAGCGAGGAGGAGGAGGCAGAGCGGCCGGTGAACGACGAGCTGCTAGGAAAGGTGGTGAGCGTGGACTGCGTCGCCCTCGGCGACAAAAAGAAGAGTGCCTGGTACCCGGCGCTGGTAAGCCCCTGGGCTCCAGAACCGTGCGTGTTCTGGATATGCAAACAGGTCAAGAGGCACCATCGGGTCACTCGTATGCAGACGCACCCTGGGTCTAACCAAAACGCCTGTTTTTCTGCAGTTCTGACCCAAACGCCTGCGTTTCTGCTGCCATAGTCTTGGGGCCGACGCCATCCCATCGTCCCGTTAATCACCCCCCCCCCCCCAGTCGGCAGGGTGATACTTTTGGGACATGGCACTCAGCCGCTTTACACACTCCATGCGCCTCCTGTAACGCTTTCTTCCCTTAATGTAGCCAAATGAGCACTTTAGCAGCTAATTAGCTTGGGAAGCGAAGAAGTAGGCCCGGTGACTGCTGTCGAGCCTGGAGTTGGGGAGTTTGCGGGTCACTCGCTGGGCAGGTCGCTGGAGAGAGTCTCCCTGCTGCGAACCTCGCACTGAACCCATATGGGCCGGCCGTGTGACACGCTTACCTCGTTTGGGCGGCTAGCCTTCTGCTTGCTAATGTGTTTCTGGCAGAGAACAGGAATTTAGGCTTTTTTTAGCTAAGTGTCCTCTTTGTACAGCAAGGACTTAATCACGTCACTGTTATAGTATTTCCAGTTTTAAATGATTATATTTGTCTAAGATCTGCAAATATGAATAATTAAGTGGCCAAGGTGTTTTAGTCAGTTACATTGAGTCCTGTGGCTTTGGGGGTGTGACAGTGACCGTGGCCGCAACCGTGACTTGAATGTTTTTTAAGCATGTCTTCCTCTTGTCCGCTCACCGGCTGCCTGGCTTTAAAATTCTCTCTCCCTTGTGTCTTCCCTTCCTGGGTAATAAAAAAAAAAAACACAACCTCAAGGTCATTTCGCCCGACTGCAGCGAGGAACTGACGATGAAAAAGGACACAGTCCTCGTCCGCTCCTTCAAGGACGGGAAATTGTAAGTGGCATGAACATCGGCGAGCACGTGACTACACCTCCAACACTGAACAGGGTTAGTGCCTTAGTAGCGTCAGACGCACACAGACAAATTGAACGAATGTTCGTTCGATGCTGCAGGAGGTGACTTATCAGTGTTGAATAATGAAATCTGTGTTCTGAGATCCCTTCGCACAGAATAATGTCATTAAAAACAGACATTAAAGGTGAAGGTAGAATAATCTTTACACTGTACTGTCTCTGGTACCTGTGTTTTATTGAGGGGGCGAATCCACCCTTCCTCACATCAGACTGGGTGTCAGATACAAGACGCCTCACCTATCCACTGCCCAAATCTCGGATCACAACCGCGGAGCAGGATTAGCATTAGCTACGGAGACCAGCCTGGTTTGGTGTGAGCCTCCGGTCGAGGTCAGTCCCAGGAAGGACATGTGTGCCATCCCCCCTGCATCACCCTTTTTGGGGATCCCTCATTTCCTTTGTGGGCTCTCCATTACATGTATGAACTGCTCCTTAGCGCCCCCCAGTTTTAGGAATCAGGTACTGCAGGCGAGAAGCACAGGTGGAAGTAGTTGCTTGCTGCCGTACCAAAGCCGATGGATTGCACTAATTTCTTATTTTAGCCAGTTAAAAGGAGGAGTCCTCCTGTGCTTGTGGTCCTTCACGACCCTCGCTCCCGTGCTTGTGGTCCTTCACGACCCTCGCTCCCGTGCTTGTGGTCCTTCACCACCCTCGCTCCCGTGCTTGTGGTCCTTCACCACCCTCGCTCCCGTGCTTGTGGTCCTTCACCACCCTCGCTCCCGTGCTTGTGGTCCTTCACCACCCTTGCGCCCGTATTTGTTCCCGCGCCCTCCAGGCCTCCCTAAATGATGCGAGTACTGGGCATTAATGGGACTGATTACGATGTTAATTCAGCGTTGTTCCACTCCCTAATTAAACATGGCAAGAACTCCTTTAAGAGGGAGAGACTCTCGCGCCTGGTGCTGGTGTAAGACCATCTGCAGGCTGATTGGAAACGCAGATCTGAGTCGTACTCAAGCGGCGGCAACTCTGAGCAGATTCACTCTGCAATCTCGGAGAATTACCCCTAATGAGAGACTTCATTTCATCGGTGAAAAAGTGTAGGAGGCTTGTTATTATAGTGTCACGAACTTCACTTTGATCTGAGGACTTGGATATGCTTCTAAGGTGGGATTTATTTATTTTTACTCATTGGTAATTAATCAAAATCCCACCTCTGCACCTTTATGTGGAAAAGTTCTGCGTTAGAGGCGCTAAAATCAGCTACGTAGCATTTATCCAAATAAAAGAATCTGTTGGGGTCTCAAGGAAGCTTCCATCTGTGGGTTCAGGGCCATGTTGCTTTGGGATGCAGAAAGACAGGTGTGTCTAGAAATATGTGAGATGTTTCTGCAGCTCGAACTCCATAGTTCATCCCTTGGGGATGTTTGAATGGGCTTTGCTGAGTGCTTAAACAGATGTCATTTTCTTATGTTATAAAGATGAATTCATAACTGCACTATTTGACACCTAAAGATGTTACGGACTCAAATCTTAGGCCACTTACAAAACTCTGACAGGATGTTCAGGAAACTCAATGTATGCTTAGATCAGGGGTGGGCAATCTTATCCAGAAAGGCCCGTTGGGTGTGCAGGTTTTTGCTGCAACTCCCTAATTACTAATTAGAGAACTGATTGGCTGAAAAGTCCTCACACCTGAGTATGAACAGCTGACTTAGTTATCCCAAAAACCTGCAGACACGCTGACCCTTTGTCGATAAGATTGCCCATCCCTGGCTTAGATTATTAAATGTTTTGTTGGATAATAAAGGCGTCAAAACAGATGACAAATGGTGTCAGTATGAGGGGATACTGGTTTGCGCCAGTCCGGCCAGAATCCAGATGTCAGCATGACTGTGGTCTACTGACATAACCCTCAGGATCAGTCCATGTTATTTCTCTGAGCCAGCAGTGACATTCTTTGACACGTCTGTGTAGCTCTTGTGCAAATGAACGCGGGGGTTTCCCTCAGACGCCTCGATCTTAGGGCGGCCGCTGTAAAAAGTACGGCAGGGTGCTCTACTCCTCCGAAACCATTTGAGAGAGACGCTATCCTAGCTAATCCATTCCTGCTAATTAGCATTTTTCCCCTGGGCGTTCAAGGCAGACGTGCTTAGCATGGCTCCTGGCTCATAGCACGCGGAGGAAATCCCCACACGGGGCGGGATCTCCGCCTTGGTATCGGCTGTGTGTGGTGCCGGCCCCCCGCCAGCCCTGCGCCGTGTCTGCTCTCCTCAAGGGGGCGCCTGTCTGTGTTACAGCTACACTGTGTTACGGAAGGATGTCCAGGAACTGGATGACGAGACTCCCCCTGAAGTAGAGCTTGGACTCAAGGCAGGTAAGGAGGCTTTGGGGGGCGGGGGCGGGGGGGCACTGACACAATAACAGGTAATCCAGAGAGGGCGTTTGCCTCGTGACATCAGTAAAGGGACATTACTCCTCCTGCTGGGAGATTATCTTGAGGTCAAGGCTGTTAACAGGAGCCCTTTGCAGTGACCGCTAAGACAGGCCATGGTGGGTGAATAACGATCCTCTCTCTCATAATGACCCATAATGCCCTGCTGCGTCTGAGGCCCTCTTCCTCCAGCATTGTGGGATTCCTCCTATTTCGTACATCCTGACAAAACCATAAGGCCTGCTTGTTTACACCCTTCAGACATGCCTCTTCCTCTCTGTGTGTATTTTTGACTTAACTGTACGCTAGAACTTGCGTTAAAACCTGCCCGTGTTCATGCGTGGCGTTAAGAGCGGGGTTCATGCGGGATTATGGGAGAGGCCCCACCGAGGCTTATTAATGATGAGCCGGCTGGCCACACTCCCAGCGGTATACTATTATGGCCCATCCCGTCGTGGCGGTATTCCTTCGGGTCGTCTTTGATCTTGGAGCGGCCAGTGTGGGGTGAGCAACTTCACATTAACAGGGTCCACGATCTGTGGGTTGGGAGCCACTTCAACAGTAAATAAGTAGCAGGAGGGTGGAGATAATGGTCATTATTGCCTGATCAGTGCGGATGCTGAGAGTCTACAAAGCGAGTCACTGGTACCATGGGGGGGGAAGCATCTGTTTTATTAAATCTTTTTTTCAGTTGCTGCAGTTTGTTAGTGAAATAAGCCTCTTGTGGGGCTGGCTGTTTTGTTTGGCCTAGTGAGAGCGCTGCCTATGCCAGTGTTTCTACCCAGAACCCAGCACACCTAAACCAAACAGTGAAGAACAAACCAAATAATCAAGAACACTGAATACCTTGTACAGGTGCGTTGGGAACTGGGAGGGAGAAAGCGTGGATTGACTGGGCGGGTCCCCGTATACTGGAATGAGAAAGACTGCCTTAGGCGATGTACGCCTTTGGACTTGTCCTGATCCAGGGGGACTGAAGTATGGTCAGATGTGTGACAGTCACCTGTGTTTGTGCAAAACCCCATGATAATCTGTTGTTCTGTACCTTGCCCCCCCCCCCCCCCTTTCTACAGCACTGGACGGGGCTTTGGATTTCCTCCGGAGTGGACTGGTGCCTGCCTCCTGGAGAATGGAAGTAAAGGAGGACACCTCCAGCAGTGAAGAGGAGGATGTGGATGAGGAAGAGGCTCAGGAGGAGGATGCCAGCAGCGAGGAGGAGGTGCTGTGGGTGGGGGGGCTTCACGGTTCACATGGCTTAATGGAGCCTCCTGTTAGTGATCAGGTGGGGGGGGCAGGGTCCCGTCTAGCGACATTAATATTAACACCCCCCAGTAGTATTTGCTTTTGATTAATTGGATGTTTAATCTGGAATAAGAGAACTGAAGTGTAATTTTTAATGTTCCAAAGATAACCAGGTAATGAGATGACAAGATTCTGCCCCCTTTAATTAAGTCTCTCCCTGTGTCGCTCCCGTTTTCCCAGGGCCCTTTGCTGTGCGCCAGGGATGCTGGGGGGTGCCGGAGTCCATCTCGGGGCAGTCGCTATATCTCATTAATTAAATATGCTAACGAAGTACCTCGCTCGCAGGGCTCTCCTGAATTTCCCCCACAAAAAAAAAAACTCTCACAAGATCAGGAAGATAGAAGAACGTGCTGAAGGCGCTTGAATCTGTAATCTCCCATTGCTAACGTGTGAGCGGTATTGGGGGTTCCCTACTTTTCCTTGGCTCCTCTCCCTCCCTCTGTCGAGGCTCCCTACTGACTCTCTGTGGACTTTCTTCTAGGAGGAAATGGAGCCTTTTCCTGAGGAAAAAGACAGCTTCCTGCAGCAGCTTTACAAGTTCATGGAGGACAGAGGTGAGGGGCCTGTGGCATTTCCCATCTGCATGGACGGCAGCGGAGGCGGCCATCTTGCCAGTGATACGCTGGGATTCATCGTTAATTCACGAATAAACCATGTGGTTTCACATTGCTAAAGTGTCTGGCTGTAATTAAATGAGTGTTATATTGGGCATTTATGCATAATGTATAACCATAATATTTATTGTAGAAATGATACATGTCATATAATTATACTATTTACTATTTATCTATTTTCCATAAGTGCTTGAGACTTGCGAAGTTGTGTTGATTTTACTTAATGTGTTGCATTTATACTGTACGTAATGTCATTCATGCATCGGCACCCAGAAGGATTCATAATGAAGTTTTTTTTTTTTCTTCTCAATTTAGTCAGATCAAATTGTGCGTTCAGTGCTGAAATTCACTAGTATGTTTCTGTCCAGTCATGGTAATGTAATATCGTAATGTGTAAATGAGCTGTTGTAAATGAGTTAGTTATTATGAATTAATTTCAAGTTGAATGTTTTGACCTTGAGCCTCATTCAGAAATTCCTGGTGATATGTGTAGACAGAGAGGGTGCTGATGGCTCACACCTCCAGGGATGGGGGTTCGAATCCCACTGCTCTGTGGGCGGAGTCTGGATCTGCTCTTAATAGTGTATAAGTTTCTTCTTGTAGTCCAATGATTTGCAAATAGGCTAAACCAGTGTTTCTCAGCCCAGATCATCACGCAGTCCACATTTTTGCTTCCTGCCAGAAATTTCACATTTTTGCTCCCTCGGAGCTCCCTAACGTGGACTGTTTGGGGTTCCCTGAGGACCAGTTTGAAAAACAATGGGCAAAACTGTATCTCAGGATTGCCTGTAGAATTGCCTGTGTGTATGTAAAGTTCCCAAAATTGCTCTAGTTTATCAGATCCCATGGCAACTGACGGTGTCACCCCCCCCCCCCCCCCCCCCCGAAACCCACCCCCCCCCCCACCCCCCACCAAAACCGCCCGGGGGGGGGGGAAAGCCAACCACACCCCGAGGAA
>JAODJX010000043.1:14336337-14346969 GCA_026776945.1 Isichthys henryi
ATGAATCGGCCCTTGGCAATAAGGCGCGTTTGCCGGCTGTCCCAACGAGAAACAGAGCCGCTCCCTCTACCCTGGGGGGGGGGCTCCCTTTCCGTGCCTTCCCCCCTCAGCTCGGGTGACGCGTCCAATTCTTCCTGTCAGCCATTCGTCAGGCCAGTCAGCTGTGCAGGCTCTGACGCAGCCCTTAGCTATTTACCGCCCTGCCGGACGGCTTAAAAGGGGCGACGATGGCCCCGTGGGAGTGCTGAGTAAGCAGCCCGGCACTCAATGGATACGGCTGCCCCCCCCCGGTTTTGTTTACCCTCTCCAGCCTCCACTCTATTCAAGGCCAGATATGGATTTTTTTCCACTCGGTCTGTTCTCGGGCATAATCAGAACGATCAGAAGGCCGGGGCGTGGGGGCGGGGGGGGGGAGGTTTCGATGAGGTCAGCTGTCCCTGACATGGCTCGGCTCTGAGGATGGGGAAATGGTGATTACTCTTCGTCCCAGTTTCCACTAATGGCTGCTGATTTCATCCTCTCTGTCTTCGGATTCTAGTTTTCTGTGCGCAGTTTTCCAGTTTGCGGTAAGTAATTCTCCATATTTCATGATTTAAAATATACATTACCTCCATAAGGATACTTCGTAATAGTGCACCAAGATGGATCATGGCATCGAGGGGTGTCCCTGCCTCATGCTCAGTGCCTCCGGACTCTCTGCGATCCTGCCCTGGCCGCTCAAACACGGATGGATGGATCAACTATGGTGAAAAACAAACAAAAATGTTAAAAATTAGTTTTAGCGGCATGTGCCTATACTGGGTCAGTGAGTCTGGCACTTGGATCCACCAGAGTCCCAGTAAGCTGAACTATTAAAGCTCAGAACCAGCCAGCTCATTTCATGTGTACAGATTGGTAAATAAATGTTATTAATTAAAGGAAATTCAGAACAAACCAGGCCATCTTAGCAGAGGATGGCTTTTGGTCCATCAGCCTCCAGGTTTTGGACCCTGCTCCTGTGTGCCACATCACACTACCCAATTTTCATTCACACCCTCTTCACATCCTCGCTCCTCCACCTTTTTCATAATTCCGTCATTTCCCCAGACTCTTTGTAAAAGTCTCTCTTTCACCCCTTTGCGCCCGCTTGCCAGGTTGCCGTTACAGCTCCCGGTCAGCTAGAGATGGGTGCCGGTGTTTCAGGCGTGAAGGACGTGGGCCTAGGATTTGAAAGCTGCCAGTTGAAGCCCCACTTGGGATGGAGGATCCTGAGGAAGAATGCTGCTTAGGTTAAATGGATTACAGTCTGCAGGTTGTTTACCATAAAAGCATCATGAAGACATTTAATTAACGCCTTAGCTGAGGCAAACAGTTACTGTTGACCTAAGGGAAGCAGTACCTGTCCTTCTTGTGCTCTCTGCAGGCCCTGTCCTCAGAAGTAGAAGCATCTAATTAGTGTCTGAGACACAGACCTGGATGTGTAGCAAACGACAGCGAGAGGGAGATCTGGTCTTGTATGGGGGCCCAGAAATCACTATCTACTGGGGAAAAAATGATGCATCATATTGATTCAGGAAGCTGAAGTCGAGATGAGGACATGCTGGGGTGGCTCCTGTCCGTTTGACGTAAGCGTCTCCCACACGTCTCAGCTAGCTCACGCTACTGTGGCATGAGAGGGGTCCGAGTAAGGAAACACCCCCTGTTTGGCCCACTTAATGGCATTGTGGCGGACTGTTTCCGCCCGTCGCTTGATTAAAAACCAGCGTTAAGGGGGAACATATGCCCACATCGATTCAGACAAGCATTTCTGCGAATGCGACGAGGTCTTTTCCTGTCACCAAAGCCAATTACTGGTCCTAGGAGTGATTTAAGATCCGGGTTTTTTTTCAAGTGGGAGATTTAATTGGCATGTCTAAGGACGGCATCATTTAGCCACCATCAAAGCTTGAGGACCGTCAATTTTGGGGTCTGTACATAGGTCTGGTCATTTGTTTTACAATTAAGCTAAAGCTGCTTGTTTGACCAGCTGGAGCAAATTAGGATGCAGGAGGACAGGATTTACATGTGGAAACCGCTTCATGTGTTCGATTCTCAGAGGCATCCGTCAGCACAATACCCCCAAACAATGATGGAGGGCCAATGAGATGGTTGCTATTTGGCTGTGAGAATGCAGGCCACGTTCTTAGCTGTTAGCAAATACGTTTCATTCCGAGCCCCAAGTCGACTACAAAGATTTTACAGCTAATCTCTGATTTCGGGGGCGTGACCATAATTAATAAAACACTTTCATACATTTTAATTGGGGTTACTGGAAATTAAATACATATGCAGAAAATAAATCAATTAAAAAACAATTAGACTGTATACACCGAACGTGTCTGTTGAGAATTACTGTCTATCAGACCTCGAAAACAAACTCGATCTTTACCTGCATATAAAATAATTAACAAACGATATATTTATGGAAAAACACACATGGCAGAATAAAAGTGGCGCTGGCTTGAAGAGTGGATCTGATTTTTGAAGGACGGTGCTACAGCAAAACAGTGAGCTCTGAGCTAAACACGCATCTGCGCTCCCCAAGCGTCCGTGGGCGTTTCCTGCTTTCAGAAGAGCTGCCGCTGGCGTCTATCAGATCATCTTGGACCCAGAGTGAAACTGGTAGGAGGGACACCAGGAAGAGAGGCCTTTCCGAGCCGCGCGGGTCCTGCCCGGCTTCCTGAAACACTCAACCCTCACCGCAGGCACATTTACCACATATCACTAAATGGCTGGTTTCCTCGAGCTACTGAAACGCCTGATTTAAATGAAACACAATTGGATTCCGGTAACTAATAAAAATGTTGGCTTGGGATCTCAGTGGCATGGCTTTCAGGGTTACGGTATTCAGGCTTCCATGCTGGTGCCTGTGGAATCTCGTGGCATCTTAAGATTTCAGTGGATCCTGCAATGTCATTCAATCTAGCTCCTACTTTCCAGGTTGGGTCACATTGGCTTGTCCATTCTAACAGTGTACAGCATCCTAAAGGAGGATGAGCAGGGCAACCCCACCTATGGACTCGCCACAGACTAAGGGGAATCCCCTAATATACACATAATATACCATAATATACTATAATATACCATAATATACACATAATATACCATAATATACACATAATATACCATAATATACCATAATATACACATAATGTACACATAATATACCATAATATACCATAAAATACCATAATATACACATAATGTACACATAATATACCATAATATACCATAATATATCATAATATACCATAATATATCATAATATACCATAACCAGGTGCAAAAAACCTAAACACAGAGAAATCAGTTATTCTGCTTTTCATGTACTGGGGTTACGGATGGATGGATGGATGGATGGATGGACACACAGATGAATGGATGGATGACAAACGGGACTGATAAATAAATGGATTGTCGAACAGATGGATGGATGGATGGATAGATGGATGGATGAACAAACAGATGCGTGGATGGATGGATGGATGGATGAATGAACCAAAGGCCTGAGGGGTAAACAGATGGATTATTGAGCAGATGGATGGATGGATGGACGGACAAATTTTCTATTTTTTAGCTATGATGTCCCCCTCAGTGGGGACAGTTTTCCTCTGATTTTTATCTGACCACTACAGGAATTTCCTGGAAGAAAATAAGCGATCGCTGGTTGACTTAATCAGCTCCACCATTTACTGGAAATCTGCAAGAGCAGCACAAAGGAGTTAATTCTGTACACAGTTCACACACATTTTCCACAGAGGGACCCTCTGCAACAACAGGCGAGCCACCACATCACTAAACTTCATGCAACAGAAAGTGAGTAATAAATTTTTCAAACGGTATTTTAAAAAGGACAATTAAGCACTGAGGTTTTGAACAGCCCGCCAGTCACTGGGAAGAGATTCCAGCATCTTCATTTCATCTTCCCTCGTCATCAGCTTTTGCTCCACTCAAAATGTTGTTGATTCACACAAGAGTTCTTTCATAATCCCAGCTGTTGCTTCGTTTGCCATCAACGGTTTGTTTTTACACCGAAAGTCTTCCTCTCACCTAAATAGCACTACTGTGAACAGCTGTCCCATCCCCGCATATAACCACACAAAACTGCTCTGAGAGACATCTGTTCTCTCCATTTATTTTTAGATCATTTCTGTCTTGTATCAAAGCAATTTTGTGTAATTCCTTCGTAAGGTCACAAACTGTAAACATTTATGTGATGTTTGCCTAATGATATAATGAAGCCCGTGACCTTTGAACCGCAGGCCCGCGATAATTGAGGCTAATGAATCGGCCGACTCTTACCGGAGGCGATAGGGGTACACAGTGTCTTCCTTGTGTGTTGATCCAGACGCCCTTCTGGGAAATTTCCACAGCCAATGATTGAAAATGACCGACTGGCAGTGGGGAAATGGGCATCCCGTAGGAAATGGGCCCGGCCTTGTTATTGGCAAGTTGATAAGATATCAAATAAAGCGAAAGGATAAAAAAAAAGTGAAATCTAGCTAGCACTGGTGACGTAAATACCGGCCACACCGTTGACCCATAACCAACATTTACAGCTCAAGGTGGACTGGGTCCGCTCGGGATAACCTGACCTGCCGTTGTGACCCCAGCTCTGTTTTTACAGGGTTTTTTTTTGGAAGTTTTGCATATACTAGTTTGGGTATCACTTCACTCTGGTTTTTAAATGACATAAAAGTCCCCAATATGCCGATGCAGAAAGGCCCTTTTGACTGTACATCGCCTTGAAGAGCGTCTGGTTCCACGCCGAGCATCGCCACGTCCCGACTAACAGAGACATGAGGGGAAGCACACGACCACATACCTGTATGTCCTGCACGGTCATTTCTAAACCCAACTGACACCTAGTCGTTACTTAAATTACTGAAAAGATAAATGATTAAAAAAAAGAAGCAGAAGTTTGAAAAAAATCATATGTAGAAGACATATGGTGATATATAATGTAGAGTAATAAAGAACATTGAAAATTATGTTTCCTATTCAGACTAACGATCTCTGCTTTCCGAATGGTAAACTCTCCGAATTTTGACCAGAGACCAGTTGCTTCAAGTGTTGAGCATATTATTGCGGCAGGCACTGACTGACCCTGCTTTCTCAATTATATGTTGCTTTGGATAAAAGTGTCTGCAAAACAGGTTAATGTAATGGCGCGGTTTAAATATTTGTGGCAGAGACTGAGTTCCTGCTATCCACGGGACTGATGGAATACGGGGGACACTTATTCTGTCTGGCTATGCTCTCCCATGTAGACGCTGTCTATGTTCCTGTCATTTCTTCACATTTTTCTGTTTTGTCACAACGCTGGCGATTCTTGCCGCGATTTCTCGCATGCTGCCGTAGAGACCGTCACTCGCTTGACTGACGCGCTCAGATGATTAACCCAGATGCAGGTGCAGCAGCAGACATCCCAGGGCTCTGTCTCTGTGGTGAGAGACAGTTTTAAAATTCAGGGACCTAAAACTGCTGTCGCGCCTGAAAAGGAATTTCCAGATTTGGAACCTGCCATCAATCCAAATGGAAATGTCACTAGAGATTTATGAAAAGGGGGATCTGATTTTATTGAAAAAGAACAAGTACACATTTACAGTAAAGCTATTAGGCTACATTGATTTAGCAGGGAGGGCTAAAGCCCCCAGAAAGTCTAAGGGTTTGTCATTCTTGGGAAAACAGGGTTGTGGTGAACAATGTGAAAATTATTACTCACATGTTCTTTGGGAGGAAGACTCTGACCCCAGAATTTTTGCCAACATCATGTAAAGGTCTTCTCAGAGACCATTCTAGCTATAGCATTAAATGAATACTGCATTACATTTTAACAAAGATTCTATCAATGTTAGCACGATAACATTGCCTAAACGTCTTTTTAATGTAATTACTGCTGAGAAATATTGTTTTATAATAGAAATATTATTTTATAGAAGTGCTGTATTTGTACACTGCGAACATGTCATCCAGCCTTAAACCCATGACCTTTGAATGTTTCCATACCTTAATTGTAACATTCAGTAAATGTTCCTAGAATGAAAAATTGTTAGTTGGGATGCCTAATATTTGGTCTTTTAGCTGAGATGTTGTGAAATGACTGTAGAACGATACAGAAGTGGATACTGAAGAAGGTCCTGTGTATGTTTTTATCTCTCCTGGAAATGGACATACTTTCACAGAATGAAGAGCAGCGGCCCTTAGATGGGTCCAAGGAACTAGAGGAAAATGAACCAAGACATTTTATTGGTTGGCCCCGCCTCCTCTAGTTCCTTGGACCCACCTCCTCTACAATCTGATTGGTTATGTCTCAGAACCAATCATTTTTTTCCCTTCTGCCTTCAGAACATTTTTGTGTAAGTAAAACTCCCATGAGCCAAGGGAATGCAGTGACATTTGCTGAGGCTTATCTGTGGAACCGTGCTTCTTGGCAGGGTTACAAGGAGAGGTAAAGATGGAGGGAGCACTGTGAGAACTGCGGTTGATGAATAATTATAAAAAAAAAAAAAAAACAGGTTGAGTCATAAACCAATGCTCAGCGCCCCTTTGAAGCACACCGCCGGGAAAGCTACTCTGCTCACGCGTAAACATTGTCGCTGGCAGAAGCGGTCTGCGTCTGTTCGCATACGGCAAGAGAAACACCGTTTTGAAACTGATTAGGAATGATTGTGCTTTTTCCCTCGTGATCGTTTCTGTGTGCGTGCGTGCAGCACACAGGGGCAAACTGAGAGCGCGACTCAGATTCGATTCCCTCAACTCCATGTGAACGAAGCTCTTTCAAGTTGGTTCCATTTGATTCCGACTCCGCTGAAAAATTCAGCCCCGAATCCGGGCTTTGAAGTCGACTCTAAGTATACTGCAGACTGTGAGGAATCTGCCCCAGACTAGGGGGGAAGGTTCAGGAAACTTTTTGTGTTCATGTTCCGCCACACCTTCGCCGTCTCTTTAAATCCATTCCATCCGAGGAGGCGTCCCGCACTTATCAGTTAGCTCTGCGATATGCCTATCACCAAGACGGTATTACGGTACTCTTATTCCCATGACACTGTACACAAGCAAAGGGGACGTCCAAAGCTATCAGCAGACATCCAAAATTTGGCAGTTAGACATCTTTTAATGTCTAACTATGTTACTAAAGACCTGCTTGTCAATGAAAACCTTAATCACAAAATAAAAACCAATGCAGTGCATATCACAGAATGCCTAAAAACAAGAGTCATTTTATCTTTCCAGCATTTCATAATTCCATCCATTCAGATTATGGGATTAAATTCTCTGGAAATATCAAATCAACTTAACACTTTCTACTTTTAGAAATCAACCTGATCAGAGCACTTTAATCAAGTGTATTTATGTTATTTACCAAGGCGCTTAGACGTACAGGTAGTCTGCGTGCTGTGGTTGGAATATAGATCCACTAAAGCGCCGCTAAATTAGATTTTTCTTGTAATCATGACATGGGAGTTGGACTCCAACCCAAAAATTGCACTCAGTACAGTCTGAGCAAATTGGAAATTCAGCGAAGCCAGATTAAAATTTCCCTTTTTTAATACATGTTTTTCGATTATGATTTTTTTTTTTTTAAATACAGTCAAAAAATCCCAGAGTGCTTTAGACTGGGGCTAAAATCCCAGAGTGCAGGGCTGCTAGAACCCTCACCGCTCTGTCAGGTTTGCCTTAGTGTGAAAAGCCCGGTTCTGATAATTTACTTCATTTACCATTATTTTAGACATGCTATTTTTGTGGCAGCGCTTACTTCTCTATTACACCACAGTTTTATGTTATTGCACATCGTCTTCCTAATATAACTAATGAAAAAAGTAGATGTTCCACAAAGTAAAGATGTGAAGAATAGATATGAAACGGAGTGACTCACCATTCTACTCCCTTCTCTATTGGTGCTGGTCGCAGAAAAGAAATCTGTTTTAATATCGTCTAACCACACAACCATCCTGTACATTTGTAAATAAAATGATCCTTTATATGTCATTTGCACAAGTACACTGGAATGCTTCTTGCAGCAGTGGACATTTCCAGTCCAGAAAGTACAAATCCAGACCACGATTTTGTTTCCACCAACAAGTTGAGTATCAAGAGTCGCAGTCTCAGAATTCTCAACTGGTTGGTTGGAACAAAATCTGGGTTTGGAGTTTGAATTTCTGGACCTGAACTGTCCATCTCTGTTCTTTTAACATATTCCATCTGTCCAACTCCCATGTCTGTATATGTACAGCTGACAGAAAAGCTTGGGGTCCGAACAAAGGGTCAGTCCATTTACCCAGCACCCCTGCAGTGCCATGTGACTATCCAGCCAAGGACAAAAGCCAAACCAGTGGCCTTCCGATCACAGGTATACAACACACACATAATCCACTGCGCCACACACTGCATATTTTTTCAAAGGCTCTGGACAATCTATACTCAGTTTCTTCCTCTTTAAGGTCATTATTATTTGCTAAAATTAATAATAGTATGTTTTTCTTAGGGGCGGCACGGTGGTGCAGTGGTTAGCACTGTCGCCTCATACCTCTGGGACCCGGGTTCAAAATCCCCGCCTGGGTCACGTGTGTGGAGTTTGCATGTTCCCCCTATGTCATCGTGGGGTTTCCTCCGGGTACTCCAGTTTCCCCCCACAGTCCAAAAACATGCTGAGGCTAATTGGCGTTGCTAAATTGCCCGTAGGTGTGCATATGTGAGTGAATGGTGTGTGAGTGTGCCCTGCGATGGGCTGGCCTCCCATCCTGGGTTGTTCCCTGCCTCGTGCCCATTGCTTCCGGGATGGGCTCCGGACGCCCCACAACCCAGTAGGATAAGCGGTTTGGAAAATTGATGGATGGATGTTTTTCTTACTTGATTAACCCTCATCGCTGGATTTTTAATAGGCCTGTTCTTTCATTCTGTTATCACCATGGATAACACCTGACTGAAGTTTTAGACCTATTAAATTGTATATTAGCCATGTATACATTTAGTTTATATAAATGATTCTTCCATAGCTGACGAACACATCCTACATTAGCCTTTTCCCTGCCATTTATGGCATCTTCTTTTCATGCATCCTTCACTCACGGTTGGAGTTCCCCATATCCCATAATGCAAATCACACACTAGCGCAGATTGTCAATTGATTCAAGTCCATTTTTGTTTGTTCATCTTCGACTCACATAAAGATCCCTCCACACGTCAGCCAGTTATCCTCTGACGCTCTCTAAGGTGCTCATATTATTTCCTGACTTTTATTTTGAAATTGGAGTTACGCCATTGCCAGGTGATGTTTGTGCCCGCTGGCTTTTGGTGGCCCGGTGTCCTTCTGGAGCTGCGGAGCGATAAGGGAGGCGGTGACTCAAAGGGAGGGCGCGTCAGCTTCTTGTTACCGTAGTCTCTCGCCCAAAGCCCTGGCAGTGACTTCCTGCTTGTGAGAGGAGAAGGGGAAGCACAGGAAGGGGCCAATAGAACAGCACGGATCAGGACGCGGACACGCCCACTTGGTCTCATGCCCGGTGTAAACAGGTCAGCGAGGCAGGGAGCGAGGGAGGGGCACATGATGCTATTTAAAAAGAGGACATGCTTCAGCATTGCCTGACCACTTTCTGCCATTGGTGGAACATGTTGAGGAAACAAACGGCAGAAGCCAGATGACATTTCACTAAATGGGATATGAACCATGGCTTCAACAGCAGAAACACGGCAAGCAAGAAGGGCGACACGTGAATCTAATGACCCATGGAGAAGCAGGGAGCAGCGACATAGCGGCCGGCCGAGTTTCACTATGACCCGCCCCTCCGTGTTCACAGTGGGGTATCAATAATGCAACCATGGCCAGACTGGGGGGGCCAAAGGCTTGCGGTCACACCCGGTTGAAACGGGACCGCACTTCTGTGGCTTTTGGGGTGGGGCTAATTTCAGATGCGATCACTTTCCATTTATATGGGGGGGGGGGGGGGGCAGGAAGAAGGAAAAAATCCACAAGAGGCAGATTTCAGTTGAGATAGGGTTTCCTGCACGGTTTGAGAGGTGTCCAATCCCATCAGGCCACGCATATAAATAAAGAAATAGTGGAAACCACCCATTGTCAGATACAAACCGCATCAGTGCGTAATTTTTATTACAGGGCGTCGAGGCCCCGGGGGAAAGTACTAGGGTCAGAAGAGGTTTCAGACAGGGCGGGGACACCGATCACGCTGTTTCACAGACATCCTTGGGGGGGCGGGGGTGACAGGGGAGGGCGGTGGTGGCAAGAACTGACTCACCTTATTATTCATAATCATGTCCCTGTCTTCAGTGTTCACAGTATTACGGTGCGTTAAATAGCCCTGGCGTGTGCAGAGGAATGCGACCCCCAAAATACCAGGATGGGGGGTGACATGAAAGAAGCGTGAAATTTAGCAGAAGGTGCTGTGAGATCTGGATAACACTTTACATTAAGTGCACCTTCATAATGCATTCATAATGCATTCATAGAACATTCATAAGCAGCATGCAACTACACCATAACATCCTAACAGCTTTAATATACATTAATAACAAACATTACTTGATTATACAATTATATTGTTTGATATTATTATATAATGTTTGTTATTAATGCATATTACAGCTGTTAAGGGATAGT
>JAODJX010000043.1:14347528-14367528 GCA_026776945.1 Isichthys henryi
AACCCCCCCTGTACAAAAGATCAAAGGCAGAGCGGGCTGGGTGCTGTGGGGAAGTGATGTAAAGAGAGAAGCTCTATTAATATTCACGATGCTGCTGCATTGTTCTGCTGCAAGCAGATGGTGTTTGTGTGCATGAGACGGCTTTTTATATAAGAAGGACGGAAATGGGGGGGGTCTCTGTCGTCACACGGCCCGACTGGTGAGTCTGAATCTGGCTCCACACGCCCTCCCTCCCCTGTTTTGTGTGGGTTTCCTCTGCCCCCGCCCCAGCCCATTGTGGGCACCCAGGAAACGCCCCGGATCACCGTGGACGTAATGCGCATAATTATGGCTAAGATGTTGCTGAAAATAGGTTGGGAGTAGAGCGCATGATGATCTGTGATGTGGCGGCGAATGCTATTTGGCTAATTACGGTAAAATGCCAAGTAATACATGAAGCCTTGTGACCGGCACTCTGTCAGCGGTCCTGTCTGCTCCTGCTGTGGTACCATCTGTTTGACCTTAAGAGGAACCGAAGCTGATTCCCATCCGATCAGGGTGGCAGACTTCACAGATGAGTCCTTCTCTGGCTGCCTATCCACACAGTCAGGTATATGTAAGAGAGAGCTTCTCTGTTTGATGCCTCTAAGCTGCAAAGCTCACAAGCCCCCGTCAGAGTATCTGTAAACAGGGGGCCGTACTTTGATCCCAGAATTACCCCCCGACCAGCACGTGGTTTGGAGCGGTGTCGCAATTTACATGCTCCTTACAACATTAAGGCGAGAAGCCGGCAGTTGTTTGTGAAATAGACCCGATAAAACATTAACCACTGTTTGACTAACAAACGTTACTTTTTTTTTTTTAAGTGCATGGCGTGTCTCATCTTGCGACACTCCGATTTCAGTCTTAGGATTTTCAAACACACTTTCGTGCTTTTCAGCGCTGGGATACGAGTTCGCTAATTACTGTGTGCCTGCTCTCGAAAGGATGGGTACCAACATTCAGCACAGTCCAGGAAAGTTCACATCTGGATCTTCTTGTTTTATTAACTTATTTCAGAAAGTTATGAAAATTCCATTTTTTTATCCCAGTGTGCAATCGAGGTCACACTAAGTATTGTTTTTCTAAATTTACTCTTATTAATAATATTATTTTTAATTTCCATTGAGTTACATATTCATTTTCTCTTCTAAAATTGTCATACACATTTTTCACACGTTTTTTAAATTTCTTTGTGTTGTTAAACATCACAGGTCCTGTCTCTGATTTATTCAACAGGAATTTTCAAAGTTGTGTTATCAGTCGGACGCGAGGGGCCCGGCCCGGCTCACTTTAAGCGGTACCATCCCCAATGTTCCTCCTATAGTTCCTCAGTGACGCTCTCTCTCCAGTTTTCCCAGGGGGAGGAAATTCCGTATATTTTTTCCGCGTTTAATTATGTCGTGATCCCGCTAAGCAGAGCTCTGTTTTCCCTCGTTACGGCTCTTTGTTGTGTGTGTGTGTGTGTGTCTGCTTTCCCTCTGAACAGCAGACCTTATTAGGGGCTGCTGTCTGCCTCTTACAGCTGCACATGTGGCACATCTGGATCCAGCCATGACTCATTACTTGTTTTTTTTTTATGTTCTACTTTCTGCTTCCATGGCGACTGGCGAATGTTTGTAAGAAAGCCTTTGAAGGCAAAGAGAGGGAGCTCAGTGAGAGAGAGTGTGTGTGTGTGGGGGGGGGGTTGTGGGCGGAGAGAATAAGAGCTTGCTCTCAGAATTTGGCCCCCGTCCAGTGTAACCATACTGCAAAGCCAAAATGAGGCCTTTGGCAGCACACCAGGTTTCAGAAAACAAAGATGTGAGCTTCTCATGTTGGCAGTAGGGCTCGCTTGGCATCCTTTTCGCTTTCCCAGCATCCCCTGCCCTGGCGGCCTGCCAGCCCTCCCTCTGGGTCTGCAAAAAGGATTAGGAAAAAAAAGACAGACTTGTTTTTCTCTTGTCTCCTCACTCTGCCCTAATGACATCACCCCTTCTGCCTCCAGATGCTAGCCATCCAATATGGCTTTTCCTCTACCGTTCGCCATTTTGTCTGAATCTGCCTTCCATTTTATAATTGTTGTGAGCAGTCATTATGCTGGAGTGTGTAGGCCTGTTACACAAGCCGGAAATGATATCAGCACACGCTCGTATTGTACCGCAAAATATTACGTTGCTACTACATTTCTGCGTTAAGTAGCACTTTAGCTAAAGAAGAGGCTGCATCGTGGAGAGAATGTGAATATCCTGGGTGAGACTTTTGGTGCTAGAGATGCTGGAGGGTCACGTGACTGACCATGTGACCGATGCACATCCCTGTGATAGTGAGAAATGCAGAATCCATTGGCTTTCATCGTTAAGAGTGTCGTAGCAAGCAGGACACAAAACAAGTGACGCAGAAATAAGCTATTTATATCACTTATTTTATTTGCTTGTAGAGTGTTGTCTGCTTGCCATGGTAACATACTATGTCCCTCTGTAGTGAATTACTTCAAATCTCATTACATGAATTGTTTGGTAATGCTGAATTTTATGTATGTGCTAAAATAAATGCTATGTATTTCTGTTTTTACCGAAGGACTCAATTTACCTCTCACAGCTGACGGCTGAGAAATTTCCCAATCTGGTATCTCCCTTCAAAAATAATTTAACGGTCTTAAGTGACTCCACCTAACCAGCTAATTTCAGTAAAACAGATTAAATGACTCAATATCTCACTACTATAATTTGATTGTTTTTGATTATTTTTGCAAAATACTGTAACCACTTAAATAAATAAATGAATAATTATGTGTGTGTATATATATATATATATATATATATATATATATAGATATATATATCATTATCTTGTAAAATTTGGAATAACAACACTGACATTATTCATATTTACTTTAGGGAAAGGAGTGGAATGTCCCTGCGGCTGCTTTCATCCGTCTTCCACAACCATTTATTCAGTACAGAGACTCCAAGGCCTATCCCAAGAATCACAGGACAGGGGACACCCAGCAAGGGCTGCCAGTCCATTGCAGTGAAACTCTTTGGCGTAATCGGGTAGAATAACCGAAAAAAGACTCAACTATCTGCTCAGCTAGCTAGCACAGCCTGGCCTCGTTCTCATTGGCTCAGCTGGTCCCATAGCTTACCTAACTCCCAGAATGCATCGCTGCACATAAACAGTGCTGCTACCTTGACATTGTTATTACAGTCTAATGAATGAACATGTCAAAGTTATGTCTGCTGATCATCACCCACTGCTGGGGTTTCTATCAACAATTAGCACCAATGTTCAGAGCCTTAATTTACAAGAACTGTAGCAAAACACACGCATGCAGAAGGAAAGCCTTTGAGACGTTGTTACCGCGGCAACAGGCCTCACCGAGGAAACAGGCTTCCACACACTCCCCCCCCTCCCCCCACGCCAGGAGGTCACAAAGGCTTAGCTCCGATGGTTCATCAGAATGTGACGTGATGATGGCTCCTCTCACTTCCCCACGGAGGGTCCCCGCTGTCTTATGACCTGTGTAAGGCTCTCTTGACTTAAGCAAAACAATGCAGAACTTCCTTGTTAAATCTGCTGCCTGGATGACTCATCCGGTGCAGATTTGTCCCCCGCTCCCCCCAAGCCAAATGACCAAATGAAAGCCCTTCCGTAGCAGATTTCCGGGCCTGCTACACCGCGGTGTGACCCTGCAGGCTGTGGTCTCCTTAAAGACTCTACCGCTTACCTCACGTTAGTATAAATGTCTGCTGCAGCCCATCCAATGTGGAAGCTAATTATTACTTGGCAATTAATCACTGAAATAAATGACCCTCCCTTTCCTACTCCATTAATGAAAATAAAGTACCGTGCCATAGAACAAGTTCCCAACGAATAAACCATTTAATTGCCTTAGGCACAAATCTTAAATGGTATTACACAAGGGGTCGCCTTTTCTGCATAATAAACAGATCTTTAAGGTTGCAGTGGGAACTACAGCTTCATCTAAAATAAATGTCTAAAATAACAATGTCATAACCATTGACTTTTAATAAAATTCAAGTAAAATAAGAACTTCTGTACTGTCTGTCTAGGGAGTGGAATAACAGGAAAGGAAAACTTTGCGAGTGATTATGATTTTTTTTGAGTGATTTGCCATTTAGAGAAAGTAAATTAATGCTACTTGTGGAGGCAAAATCACAGTCGGCCAAAGTTACGTTTTCAGCATTTCCAGCAGCCAGACGTTCGTGGCGCTTCAGCCGTTGCTGAAGTCAGGAGAATCGAGGAGCGCTGTGACGCGGGTGCTCTGACCTGACTGCGCTTTATGGAAGCAACCTGAGAAATGCAGTAACCCCCCCCCCCACACATATGCACCGCGTGGAGAACAGAGTTGTAAAAGTGGAGCAGAAAAATAGCAACATTGTAAACAGGATGTGGCTTTTCACCGAGGGTATCCTGATAAGAGGCTGGTTTCCATGGTTACGCTTCCCTGTAAAAGGCAGAGATCATCAGTGAATGCCTGGTTACAAACAAAACAATACCACCATCACGGTGATTACAGTGCACTGGTGTACAGTTCACCCTGAAAGCTGGCTTATCTTCAAACGGGGCTCGCGTGACCTTATACCTGCCTATGCCGTCTGCTCAAACATTACGGAAAATACTTTTAACTTTTAAAAAAGGGCTTATAAACTCGAGAATAAAATGAGCATATCATCCGGGATGAAGCGTTACACTTATACAGTTTCGTGATCATTTATTTATTTATTTTTTGCCTGGCAGGGATAAATTAAAAGGGCGCAAAAGTAAGACCATGAATCGGCTGAAAAAGGAACATTTGCACTTCGGTGTGGCCTGAGCTGAACACCACCCAGGCCAACAGAAATGGGTACCCTGAATTAAAACAAGAAAAAGGTTCTAGTTAGATGCATGTAGTATTTATCCTCATTCAGTATTTACCCCTACTGTTCAACATCATGTCCTACCTGCAGGGCGGCGCTCTACTGAAATGAAGTACACATTAACGGCTGCCGGAGCCTGAAAAAAACTCCTGAAAACGAGAACTCAGTGGAAAAGAAAGATCTTCCTCTCGAGTGTGACATGTTATGCAGCACCAAGCATGTGGAGAGAACTTCAAAGTAAATCCGTAATGAACAGCGGCCACTGATTAAAGACGCTTATTTAAAAATTAAAACACTTAACATATCAAAGTGTGCATCACAAAGCTATTTATCTGATAATTCTGTGCAAACGCCTCCCTCCAAACAGCACATGCACCTGGACAACCTCCCCAAGCCCGCCCCAAGCGGATTAATGCCGAATAAGTCCCTGGCGATGCCGCGCGCTTCACACCCGACACCGGGGCCAAGGTGACCTTGACACGTGTCAGATCTGATGACTTGGCAAGCCGGAGCAGTCTAAACCGAAGCACTGGCCCTCGTCAGCACAACCACCCCCAACCCCCACTCCCCTGGGGTGTTGCTGCCCTGTTGTGGATTGGGGTCAGAGTCCATATGATGAAACAAAAGGGCTCTGAAGAATATCAGTTAGCAAAGCCATCAATACCCATCTGTGCCCTTTTACCCTTTTCATGCTGGTCCTGTTCTGTAATCGCCAGATTGGGAGGTTTAAAGTGGAACATAATCGATAAACTCACACAATATCATCACCCAAAATGAGTCTTCCCTAAGTAACCGAGGTGGGTAAGTCTCCTACTTACGGTGTTGACTCTAAATCAATAGCAAACTATAAATGGCCTTTATAAACACTGTCATTAAAAGGGACAGTTTTTAATTGATTGTTTTGACATGCGACGGTATTGAGGAAGAACCTCTGATTTATATCGATCCGAAGAGTGGTGTCAGGTGATCACTGTTCCCAAAATAAAAATAAAGGAACAGTGTTGGTGTAAGAACTGCTCGTTCGTGATTCATGGCACACATGCCGACGTGAGGACATGTGAGACGCATCATCAAAACAAGCCAAGTTTGAGGCAGAATTTCAGGCCGAGCTATTTAACTGGTTACACAATTACAGACATAATTTTCAGCTTAGGTAGATTTAAGTTACGTTTTATGATTGTTTCTATAGTCATTGCAGAGATTAATCTCGTTCTGTGTTCCCTGAAATTGTTTACCAAACTATGACACGCTCTTGTATCATAACAAATACTGTGCAGAATGAAATATATCTATATTTTCATCTGTGTCACGATGTCACAGTAAGTCATGCTGATTGGTGGCCAGACTGGGACGACAGGGTTAGGAGCAAATTGCTTGGCTCCCGCTGACTTCACGAGGCCTCCTCTCTTAGCTGCCTCACATATTCGTCCTGATACGTGCCGTGCTGGGTGTCAACACACCCTCCCCACCCCCAAATCCCAATCCAATCAGCCACCCATATGTCTCACTCCGAGTGACGTGGGCCTGAGACAGACAGCAGTGAGCTGGGCCATCAATCTGCCGGTACATGTCATCGGCTGGTCTCCGTCCTCGAGAGTAGGCCTGTAATGCCTTAGGACAGCCTAACCTCATGCACTACGGACTTGGGGTAGCTGAGGTACGGACTTTAGTGAGCAGGGAATTACCTTATGGACACACTGGCATGGTTCTAGGAGGGATAAATGCACAATTTGAACCAGAGACAGCAACCTTCCAACAGATCTGAATGTGATCACATTCTATATGACACAGTTCTACTTTCTAAGATATCCCATTAGTCTTGAAAACACGACTGTCCATAACATGCATGTAAATTCAAAAGAGTCGTCTATAATTACAAAATCCCCCATGACATTATTTCCAATCCCTGCATCCAGATGTCGAGCACAGTGGTGTCAGATAAACAGATATTATCCTATCAGACACTTCTGCAAGAAACAAATCTACAGCTATTTGTGTGTTACTGCTCAGTAATCTTCTGATGTCAACAGTAAGTGGAGCCCCTCATACTAAGGGACGCTGTAAATAAATCCTTTAATCTGCTAGAAACATATACATCAGGGCAATATGTCTAACACTTTATTTATTTACTGGCATTTATAATACTTATTGATTCTTTGGTATTTGTATTCATTTTTTCTTTGTTCCATTTAAAATGAATACGAAGGTGAATGATTTAGGAATTATATATTGTATTACCAGGGAAAATAATACTTTATTGCATAAATTATATCTGGACTTATAAATCCAACTACCTGTAACTTCTGCCTATTTGCTCTCAATCTGAATTCAAAGAAAGCATACAATGTAGGGTCCAAGACCAGCAAGCATAAATGTCTCTCTCAAATAAGAAAATAAAAGTTACCGGAAATATTTAGCATTTTAAGAGGTCATAAAGGTCAGTAAGAGTACCGTGCATTCCTTAAAGTGTCATAAGCATTGCGGGAATGATCATTTCCCCATTTAAACACAAGCTGTAACTAGCCCACGAACAACCGTTTTGCGCATGTCGACGGACTGTCGCGAGCCAAGTCATTGTTGTTGTTGCGAAGACGGATCAAATATTTCAGTACGTGACTGAACTTCTCACTTCCCTTTTCGATAGTCCTCAGTAGAGCTTATAAAAACATATCCTGCTCTCGGGGCTGTGGATCACAGGCGGATTGCCTCATCCGAGTCACCCCTAGGTTTTTAAAAATTACTGTCAGTCACAAACGTTAATATAAATCATCCCCGTCACTATATACTATAAGTAGTAACCTATATAAAAACATCTAGACTTCCATGTCGTACTTAGAACAAAAAAAGACACCCTGTATCCGAAAAAAATGCAGCGTTTGTTTGTTTAAATCTGGTCTAAAATAAAGTTACATGCTTCGATACAAATGCACATACAGTCGCTCCGGTTTCCGATGACCCACTGGAATAAAACAAAACTAAGTGAAATTACTTGTCCGACTGCAGTGCGTGTAAGAGGCACGAAGTCTGCACAAACACTGTTTACACACCTGCATTGTATGCGGTTAAGACGCGCTCTCATTTAAAAACTAGGAAATCCCCGCGTCAAAAGATGAAACCTACGCGTATTCCTTAAAATATATTCCTGCCATTTTCTAGCTTTCAACTGCATGTTTTAGTGAGACTTGCACCTTGCTGTAGATCACTGTTTGCGTATTATCAATGTTTCAAACGCATCAAATGCACAGTCGTTAGAATACGGTAGCCTTTGGGCTAAAGCAAAATAAATCAATAGGAATTACACTCTGGATCTAAACCTTAAAATTAAGTTTAAATGGTTATAGGTTTTACCATAAAAGTTCAAGTCACTTTTTACAGAACCAGAAAAATCGTTTCAAAGTTACATATTTTAAAGAAAAACTTTATATATGCATCTTAAAATTTGGAAACAGCGACCCTTTACAATAAACTTAGATTTTTTTATATTGTCCTACACTTCGCAAACACAATCAGAATCTTGCTTTTTCAACAACGTGCATGATTATGAGAGGAGAGAAATTATGAGAGAAAAAAAGAGGGGGGGAGAGTGTCAATGTGCCTGAGTAACATGAGCTGTTTTTGCACGGTTGGCCGGAGGCTCCACAGTGCGTGTGTGACGCAGAGCTGGCATTCAACCTGGAATGTGGATTCGCTGAGCGAAGCCCGGAGTGCCAGTCACGGCCGGCGAGCAGCGCGCATGCGCAGAGCTCGGCCGCGAACCGGAGCGCGCTGGTGACGCCATCGCCAGCAAAGTCTGCTCGCTTGAAGGGCATTAACGCTTTGCAGTCTGGAAATGTGTTATCGGTACCATTTTCCGTGTTTTAATCGGTGCTTTTTTATACTACTGTGCATAAAAACATTTCAGGGACACGTTGGAAATTATGTGATCGGTTATTTTATTTGTCATTCCCGATAAAGGTTTCAAAATGGTGAATATCCGAATGTGAATCAGGTAAAACAATTATACTCTTTTCCAAATCTTAAGCAAATAACCCCATATTTACGCAAAATAAGGTTTCCAACTTAAAAATGAAGAGGAATAAAGTAAAAAATACATTGAGATTGATTAGTAAATTGGCTTCAAGTCTAAATCGTGCAAAAATCTCAACGGTTCCCTTACGGTGCATGTAAACAATTCTTTTTACATGCAAAGCGTAGCAGGGGCCGATATTTATCTGTGAGGCGCGCAACATTCAGTTTCTCCTTCACGTCTGAACTAACCGTCGTATTCCTGGCACGGGTTCAACTGATTAAAAAAAAAAGAAATGGGCCGAGGCAGGGAGCGCGCATGCGCAATACTGAGGATGTGTTGGGTGGTGGGGGGGCGGGTTGTCGAAGAATCAAGTAAATAAGCGGAGCGCGAGCCGCAGGAGCTGCGCGGGCGGGAGTAGCGTGCGGTATGACGTCACGGGGCGCTGTGAGCTTGCTGAGAGGTGAAGGCGCAGATAGACGGAGACGCGCGGTTGTAAAGTGCGCACTGCCATGAACTTCTGTTTGTAACTTCATTGTTGTTGCATCTGTCAGGAAGGGACGAAAACCAAAAACAAATACGCGTATATCGCGCCGCGTCCGCCTTTTACACTCGGAACACGCTTGGAGGAGTTATTGTGTGTTTTCTTGATTTCTTTCCTCTTTTTTTCCGCGCAAACTTTTGCGAGAAGAGGCGATGTCGTCTGCGGCGGTCGCTGCTTCTAGGAGGCAGTCGTGTTATTTATGTGACTTGCCCCGCATGCCCTGGGCTATGATCTGGGATTTTACCGAACCCGTCTGCAGAGGATGTGTCAACTACGAGGGAGCGGATCGTATTGAGTTTGTCATCGAGACGGCTCGCCAGCTGAAGAGGGCTCACGGCTTCCAGGAGGGGAGGTCTCCGGGTCCGGGGAAGCCGCAGCTCTCAGGAAAAGACATTCAGTCTATCAACCATACGGCCGGGGACCCGGGATCGCGGCCGCCCCAGCCCTTGGATCGCTACCCTCTGGCGTCGGATCGGCCGCCCAGACTGGGTCCAGAATATCAGCCGGGAAGGCAGGCTAATGGCATTCCCGTCCCGAATGGATTTCCTAAACCAGACGACCCCCCCGAGCTGAACCGACAGAGCCCCAATCCCCGCAGGACTAGCACCGTCCCCCCGAACCTGGTGTCCCTGGTTAACGGAAATATCCCTCCGGTACACGCTCTGAACGGTCGCCCCTCGCAGATGGGGATCCCCGGTGCACTGGCGGCGCCGAGTCCGGGCGAGCTGGGCGGCAAGAGGCCGGAGGACATGAAAGACAAGCACCGCCCGGACAGCCTGCCGGAGATCGGCGACTCCCACAAGAGGGCTGACGACTGGATGAACAAGGGCAAAACAGTGCGGGACCTAATGGCTCTCCACAGCTTCGACAATCGCTTCAAGAAAGACCACGCAGCCATGCAGCAGAGGGTGATGTTGTACGAGACGAGTGCCACGGCTACCAAATCAGGTAACTAATATTTCTGCACAGTGAAATATGCAGCAATGAGCAGTAATGCATGCCCTGCGCCGCCATGCAGCAGTCCTTCATTAAAACTGCTTGCTAAGTAAATACTGCCTTCTGCACCTGTGCAGTTTAGCCGTGCTCCCTGTCTACTTTTCTCTGCGAGTTAGTAACTGCCAGGTTGCTGGAGGTACATTTAGAAGTCAGTCGTGTCTTTTCATTTTCACTTGCTTAGTTTTGAAAGCTCTGCTCACGTGTTGCTTTGCCTCTTGTGAAACCCTAGATAGGGGGAAGCACCCCAGGAACGTAAAGAGGAAGGCGTCGCCGGAGCCCGAGGCGGAGGGCACCGCAGTGAAGGTGAACGGCGAGGGCCAGCCCTGGCTGCCGCCTCCTGCCGTGCCGCCTCCCAGCTTCGCCACGCCGCCCTCCACCATCTCGCCGCATGCACGCGCCACCCCACCCGAGGCAGCTCAGAACGGGCAGTCCCCCATGGCAGCCCTCATCTTGGCAGCCGACAACGCAGGCGGCAACGGCTCGCCCAAGGACCAGGTGCACTCGACCACCCGTAGGAACAGCGGCAGCCCCCCGTCACCGTCCCAGAGGAGGCTGGCCCAGAGGGACGCCCCTGTCTCAGGGACACCGCATGTGCCCGGCTTGGACCAGGTGCACCAGCAGAGCATTCCCGACTCGTCCGTGCCGGGCAGTGTGCCCCTGTGCTGCACGCTGTGCCACGAACGTCTGGAGGACACGCATTTTGTCCAGTGCCCGTCCGTGCCCTCGCACAAGTTCTGCTTCCCCTGCTCCAGGGAGAGCATTAAGCAGCAGGGCGCCAGTGGGGAGGTGTATTGCCCCAGCGGGGAGAAGTGTCCCTTGGTGGGCTCCAATGTACCCTGGGCATTCATGCAGGGCGAGATAGCCACCATCCTGGCTGGAGACGTTAAAGTAAAAAAGGAGAGAGACCCTTGATTTTATGCTCATAAGGACAAACAAACAAAAAAATAAATAAAAACTAATCAAATATAAGTAAATAAGTATAAATTACACACATACCATCCAAACAAAAACTAACGGACTTGTACAGTGGACACAAGGGGAGTGTATACTTCGTAACCATGGCTGTATAATTTTTGATTTTTGAATACGTTGTGTTTCTATATTTTTGAAGATAAAAAAAGGTATGTACTTGTTATAATGGACTTTCTGTTGATGTTAAGCGAATTCTTGATGTATCCTCCGGTCTGGTGGCAGTTCCTGTTAAACGTAGGATGTGAACATGCGTTACTCACATGGCACTTGGCGAATCTCAGATGCTTCTAGCTGTACTTGTATGCACTTGTTTTAAAAATAATTGCCAAATACAATTTCTGACCTTGTAATAATAACAACAAAGTGTCTGTGATGTGCTTATTCCCCGTGCAGGCGTGCATGCGTGGGTGGGGGCGGGGGGGTGGTTAATGTCCAGATATTGGGTCCTAGAGACCAAGCCCTTGCAGCGAGATGGAAGGTGCAGTGCTGGAATGACCTCGAGATGTAAACACTTTGTTGCATCACGCAGTAACATGGGCACAAAGGTTGTGGTTTTTCCTGTTTGCTTTTTTTTTGGGGGGGGGGGAGTGGAGTGGGGTGGGGGGAGAGACCTCAGTCACTGTCTAAAGTGTGCCCTTCCAAAAATAAGCCGGTATTTGCGTTGTAGAGACCTTATCGAGGTCGTGTTACTGTAACTGAATGCCTCGAGATGACCCATTGCCCTGGCTCTCCTGTCTCTTTTAACCCTTGAGTTATACACTTTTTTCCCCTTGTTTTCCTTTGTTTATATATTGTTATTGTAATTAATGTCACCATGTGTCATGCTTATCCCCTTCAGCTATGTCAAAAATAACCTGTATGTGCTTAAAACGCACTGTTAACCATATCAGTACTGAGCGTTCTGTCTGTTCTGTGTCGCTTTTGGTCATCCTGCGTTAATAGACGTGGCGTGAGGGTGATGGGTCTGAATTCTGCGTTGGCGAGAACATGCGAATGAGCTGTGTTCTGCTGTGGGGTCGTTCCAGCTTTTCACGGTGCCTTGAATGTACTCAGAGATGTCCCGTGGCAGGTTATTTCTGTGCGGTCTGACTTTGCTGTCTGGCTTCGTGGGGGGCGGGTTACCTGCCATGTGAGAATGGGAACACGTTGCAGAAAGTGAAACCGTGTATGTTTTTAATGGCTTCAGGCGCCACAGCAGTGCAAAAAAACGCAGTGCAGACCCCAGTGCCGTGTTTTTGTCAGGCGTCTGTGAATCACACCGTCTCCTGCAAGCGGGACATGGGACCGGGGGGGGGGGGATTTGGGACACATTGAGGCTCCCGGCAGCGAGTTTGAGGCCGTCCGCACATCATCACCTGTTCATTCATCATTGCACAATGATGCGTTTTACTCTCGCCATACTCCTGTGATGTGTGACAGGTCAGCCTTTTAGCAACTTTTGGAATTTCAAGTCTTTTGTCCCTTGTCCAGCTTCCACCCTCCCTATTCATGGGGGGGGCATCTTTTAAATAATACAGGCAGATAATATATATGTAGTCTCTAGGCTGCAGCAGAACAACACAACGAATGGCAAAGCTAATGATTAGCAGAGATGTGCGCTTAATATTCTGTCTTGCATTTTGTGTCAAATTTTTCTTTTACTTCTTAATGTGATTGTGTTCTGGCCAATCCCTGCTTATGAATCCTCACTGAGGGAGAGATGTAGCTGTCAGTGTTCCTACAAGCAGCTATTTGTCAGGGTGTCATCCCATTTTGGTCCAAATAATTATGAAGTGGCAATTATCAGGTCTCTGAAACAGGGGTCGTTCAGTGAAAATAAGTAAATGGGGTCACTTATCTGTGAAATCCCCATTATTGTCACCATTTATGGAAGCCACAAGACCATGCAGTTCGTCAGGGTGACCAGAGCTTGTGCGATTCGGTGCTTTCATGCAGCGACTGTACCTGCGATGTTAGGTCCTGGTTAACGCCCACCATGCCAAACACGATGACGTAATCGGCGCTCTAAAAACCGAAGGACGTTCACTCATTTCGGGTCATGTTACGGAAACACTGTTTTGCATATGATTTTCATCAGCTTTTAATTGTATCTTATATCGTGTAACCAGATATTACATTGAATTTGCTACTCTTACTATCTTAGGTGACCTAAAGCCGTCTCTTCAAGAATAGTTTTGAAGGGATAACATTTGTATTGTCCTACTTAACTTGGATCTGAGTGTCTTAGCCTGTTGTTGTCAGACTTGATGCCTTTTCTACCTTAAGGGGCACAAAATCACTGGTTTGGTTGTCCGTGGGCACGAATGACACGTGTAACCCTAACCAAAGAGGACATCGCTTCTCTTCTTCACAGTGTAATGTGAGCAGCTGAGAGCAGGTCGGCAAGAATCGACCTCGTGGCCTGGAGATCGTCGGTACGGAAAACGAAAGCGTCAACGTAAGGCTAAATGGAGAGACTGTCATCCCACCTGTGGGGTGTGAGGGAAGGGGGGGGGGGGCGCGGTATGTTCTAGCAGTCAGCAGTACATCAGGCCAGAGTGGTGTCGCTGTCACTTTAAATTCCAACTGGGTGGGCTCCCTTCTCTTTATCTGTCACTGAAACTCAACACCCCAAGAAAGTATCCCGGCCATTAGAGATTAATAGGCCCACTCGAATTACACAGCACAATTCGGAAAAGGTCCGTAGGCCTCCTTCTTTTTCATTGTGTCTGCTCGGCGGCCTTTCCAGGTGCCCCCGGTACAGTTCCCAGTGCGCAGTGAGATATTTCTAGACCATGTTCTTCGCGATGAAAGGGCGTAAATATTCAAGGAATGCCGATCGTGCTCAGCATTTGTACGCAGATACCTGCCCTTTATTATTCTGGTTTAAATGCAATATTCAATTACTTTTCAAACATTACTCACTGCTTCAATGAGTGTTTGTTGGACGACTCACACAAACCCCAGTGCCCAATAATTTGCTGCTTTCTATAATTAAATATGTGAGTCCATGAAATTGCCATTCAGTGACATCACAACATTAATATAAAAAATAATTTTCTTCCAGTTTCTGCATACATAACCTATGATCTTATATGAACATTTATTAATATGTTATAAGAACATAATACTTTCTTTGTGGTAGAATATTCAGTAATGTAATACTGAATAATTTTTATTTCCAACCGTAATAACCAAATAATAATCTAGTGCTTGGGATCCATAGGCTTGACTGGGAGTCTCTGGGCTAGATCCTCACCCTGAAAGTCCGTGTTCTCTGCTTGAAGATCATTCAGGTGTTAACCAGGCATCACATGGTTCAATTTATGTCCATTCGTTTCTCATGCAGGCTTTTGAAGCAGATTTCCTCGTGACGTTAGCATGCTAGCAGTTTAGCTATTAAGCCCTTTGCACGCTCCGGTTTCCCGTGTCATCTGGGGAAACTTGCACAGTCATGGCTGGTACAGAAATGCAGTCAAGGGAGCGTTACGGAGCCCTGGGAGCAGCTGGATGAGGCATTTGAAAAGTGTAGCTGATTTTGCTACCCTGTAGCTGATTTTTGAAATTTGTGGCCAAGCAGCAGAATTCATGTTTAAATCTCGTGTCTCTCTGCAATATACGTGCCCTGGTTTCTGTTGATCTCGCAGTTATTTGCCCAGAGGCCAGACTGGAGGAGGGAGCTTCATGAATGGGATCGGAAAGGTCATGTATCCAATATAACGTCAGTGCAGCGTGACGGCCAGCGGCGGTGGCAGCCCAATGGGCAGGGCGGGGGCCCCGAGTCCCGCCTGCCGCATCGGCAGCGTGATCTGGCTCACTCAGGGTGTCCTGGACAATGCCGATCTTGGGTGATTTAAAAAAAAAAAAAACGAGAAACACACACACCCACACGCGTGCTTTGCACATTCCACGAGTTTGCAGCCGTAGTCAAAGAACAACACTGAAGGGAGCAGGGTGGGTGCAGTGAGGGGAGGGGGGGAAAATCACCAGCTGCACTCACTATAATTAGACAGAAAACAGACTGGCTTCTGCTGCCATTAATCACCAGCATCCCAGTCCAAGAAAGGAATCTGAGTTCTGTTGACTCAAAGCCTTTATCTGGAAAGGGTCACGTCCAGCCAAATTTAGTGCTCGCATACGGCGGTAACTTTGGACGTGTCATGGTGAGGTTCGGTTGCCTGGTTACCTTTCGGAAAAGTAAACAGAGGGTCTCTGGATGTGTCCCTTCAATTCACAAATGGGGAGACGTTTCTCATCTCAACCTGGTCTACATTTATGTGCCCTCCCCCAAGATACAGCAGGAAGTTACAGAGCTTGGGAACTAAGAAGGAAGGTTGATAGTGAAATCAAACCGACATGCAGCGATTTCTTCAGCACCGTGTGGTCTTCTGGTCGTACTTTGATGTGCGGTTCAAGTTCCCCATGATTGTACCAGTGCCCCGCTAAAGTCTGACTGATATTAAGGGTTTTTAAGTATCCAATTGAAGCTGGCCAGTATGAGATAAGGTTCTGAGGATTGGAAAGTCAGGAGCTCGGCCAAGCTACGAGAGGAGATAACATATGTTTGTCGTCTCCTGTGACGTACGTTGCCTTTGTCTTCTGGAGGGTAGATCTGAGATCGACAGACTCCATTACTACTATTTGGTCGACCTCGAGTCAAGGTTGCAGAAAGTGATGAATTGCTTCATACATCGCTGGGGACCTCCCACTGCTCCGTTACCGGTGCTACAGATCATTCTCCGCTTGCTGACTAAAATCCTGTGTGCCATTAGCGGCACTGCAAACAGAAACACAATAACACGGATAGATGCATTCAGATATAACCTGCAAAGTATTTTATTAATGAGTGTTTTATTTGTATTTAACAGATGCTTTTGTCTGGAGCGACAAGAGTGTTGGTGTTGTAGAGTTGGGGTTAAGGTTATTTGCTCAAGGGCCAAACAGTGATATGAGGATTTCAACCCATGACCTTTTGAACGCAGGTACAAACTTATACATAGTCCCCAATCAGTTACATTACAATATCTCCATATTCAATATTGCAATATTCAGTTACATTTGAGTAGTGGTTAGATGTATCAGGCTGACTGCCTATTCGCAATTCTCTTTTCATAGTTTATGGAAGCAAAACGTGCTTCTATGGTGTTGTAATTGACTTATGTTTGTTTTTCTTTTGATGTAGTGCTTTTCAAAGTTTCAGTTTTGACATTTGGTGGAATCACCGCTCGTCTGCAGTTTGAAGAACGGATTCCTGTCTCCTGTCTCATGTAAGGCAGCTCTGAGGAAAAAAAGGCTTTTCTTTGTTTGCTTTCGAAAGCCGGTATCCCGTTTCAGGAAGCACCACCTCAGATCAGTCCTCCTGAGCAGATATTTCACGTCCTTCCTGTCTTTCACGCGTCGCCGGGGAAACGGCCACTTCGGCCTGGTTATTCTCCAATGGCGTGACGGAAGGCAAGCATATCCGTGGGGGATTTGTTCTGCGTTTGCTTCTACAGGCCTATAAATGCAAACTTTATAATCGAACATCGCACTGCGTGTTGACTATGGTCCCTGGCCCTACGGATAACGCAGCCTGACCCCTGAAGCCGCTTGTTAATGTGTAACAGGTCTCAGCCGGCGCTGTTTGATTTGCACAGTACAATCTCTTCCGTTGTTAAAGCGACACAAGCCTTTGAACTCTTGGCACTCTCTGATTTTAGCATAGCTGAATGACCGTTGGACCAAAACCAATTAAAACTGCGGGCCTGAGTGACGTCAGACCCCAGTGATGAAACCGGCCTCCTCGGAAGTGCTGGGAATGGCAAGTCGTGAACTTCTGGTGAAAAGGAATACTCAGTTCCCGTGTCTTAAATAAATTTTTATGCGATTGGCTGATGAGGAGGTGTTTAGTTTAAACAACGTTTGCTTGTCAAATGAAGCTTGGTGCATTGCAAAAAGAGCACAACAGAGTCATGCCGCTATTTGTGGTTTCTAATATCTCTTCACTCCTAAATTATGCATTCATCGTCCCGGAAGGAAAATCAAGCCTTCTGGCCTTCTGTTTCATGAGCGGGGTCCATTGATCAAGACAGAACCCGTGGTCCTCGTCATAAAAACTGGTATCTGTGAATTTAAAAAAAAAAAAATGTTTATCTATCGACGCAATTTCAGCCGCCCCAGATGTCAGCCACGGGCAAGGGGGGGGATGCAGCTCAGTAAACTCGATTTCTTGGCTTTTGTCTGACGGCTTGGTAAAGGGGTCATGATGGAGCCAAAGTCCAGCCTGACGCCTGGGTGCTTTTCTGATGTCAGTGTGCGCTCTGGTTATTGTGTAATCTAGCTGTTTAATGATTGCTAATCTGCTTTCAAAAAAGTTTATTTTCTACTGTTTTTCCTAGGAATTGGTGCATCACGCATTAATTAGTACACGCTCTGAGTCATACGTTTTTATGATATCAGGACAGTATAACGTTTATCTTGGATCTTTAAGTGATAAATACCTAGTAGTGTTATTTAATTTAATATAAATAGTAAAATTAGTATTGTATTATCTTAAACGCTAAAATATGGAAACAAAATGCAAGTGTTCACTTTTCAAAAGTCGATTTTCAAAATAAAAGTCTTTTGGGAGCATTTATCATTCACACAGATTCATAATTATATCTTTGTGGGGACTCTCCATTCATTTCTATGGGGAAAACTCTAATTGGAACATGGAGACCTTAAGCCCTACCCAGCCCTAATGCCCTAATCTCAACCATAAGTAACCAAACAAAATATGAGGCTTTTGGCATTTTAACTTTTTTGATTTCATAAAAAATAGTGCCCACAATGTCAAAATACGGGTTTTTATTACATTGTGGGGGATATTTGGTCCTCGCAATGTAACATAACCTAATCCACACACGCACACACACACACACACACACTCATTTGGACACACCTACTGTTATGTTTTTCAACAGGACAATGACCCCAACAACACCTCCGCTCTTGTGTAAGAGCAATTTGAAAAGAAGTGGAGTGATGGAGTATTACAGCAGACAACCTGTCCTCCATAGTCACCAAACCCAAACCCAGTGGAGATGGTTTGGGATGAGCAGCTGACGAGTGCTCAGCATGTGTAGGAATGTCGGAAAATCATCCCAGGTGGCCAATTCATGAGGCTGCATGAAGGAAAATCAACCGTTGCAAGGCGGTCATCAAGGTGACGTCCGGTTACTCTGAAATGATGCTTCATTGTTCCATATATTATTATGGAATGTAGAAATCAGTTAATGAAAAGAAAGAATAGGTGTGTCCAAACTTTTGTATTGTACTTTGTCTCAAATGCATTACTAGGATTGTCATACATAATCAAAATAAATAATTATACATTCATTTTACAGTACCTGCTTGGTGTTTTAATTTGAGTTTTAAAGGGCTTTTTGTGGGAATATTCCCCTTTCTGTGCTTGGTGACTTTTATTAGGCGTGCAAATATTATTTACAATTGCTTTCCTGGGTTTCCAGCTGTTGCAAAATTTATATGACTGGTATAAAACTTTCCAGAAGCATCCATCTCCCTCAAGTTAAAAGTAAACTAGATTTGATATCTAACTGATGTCTTTAAGATCTTTTGGGAAGCTGTCTGCAGATATATCTGGCATTTTCTCAAGCAATAAAGTGCTAAAAACACCATTTTATTTCATTTCATTCTGCAGAACGAGGCGTTCCTGCCAGAGACAATGAGCAATCATGAGTAAATGGGGCTTTGAAGAGCAGACTGCCGCTTTGCTTTGAAGCGATGGGACGGTTCGGTGTCATGGGAAGTCCTTGACCAGGTAGCAACGGAGAAGGCCGGTGTGGTGACTGACTTTGAGGTTTCTGAGAAACCTGCCTTTCAGAAAAACAGAACAGCCGACTTTTCCCATATGCATTTACAGGATGTTCTCTGAATCTTCAAAGGAGATCTGAAGAAGGTTTTTGGTGCTGAAAAGGTGCATGTTTTCCAGTTCTGGTAGAGGACAATAGGTCTGCGTTTTCTTTGACCACAGAGTCACCATTACACTGTAATCTTACATGTAGCTAGTTTAAAACTGAAACATGTTGTGGGTTGGAGTGAGACAAGTACAGATTATATCTTTTTTTAAATCAAGGGAATCCCTCCACGAGCCCAGAAAACAGCACCAGCCGAGTTATACTATTCATATTTTGCCACTCATTTATGCTGCTGGGGTTTTGTTACCAGTCTGAACTTTGTGTTCTAGACTGTTGGTGACTGGCAACCCAGTTAGCAACTGTTTGCCTGATGGAATCCACGGCTACTATTTGGCTCTCAGCATTTCTTCTGAAATCCAAAGTCCGGCTCCGTTTTCCTGGAGGGGAGAGATAAAAAAAAAAAAAAACACACCATGATCACATGGAATGGTTCTCAGGGAAAAGTAGAAACCGCAAAGCATGTGACACAGCGGTGAGAGGAATTGCGACAGAGCTGGATAAAATACCAGTGACACTGCGTGGAGTTTTAACCTTTGCCAGGCTGGTGAATCATGACTTTATGACTTTTTTCCCCAAACTGCTTTATTTACTCATTGTCTATTGCGGCAATTCATAGTTTGTTTAATTAATATCCTGTAAGATTCAATGAATTATTGTCACGACCA
>JAODJX010000043.1:14400407-14412447 GCA_026776945.1 Isichthys henryi
AGAGATTGCTCTAAAAATACCACAACAAGCATTCCAGGAAATGGAGGTTGGGCAGGCTTTCCAGTTGCACTCCCCCCACCCCACCCCACCCCACCCCGAAGCCAGAGTGACAGTTTAGGTAATAAAGGCCTGAGTACAATGACTCAGCAATTCAGACGCTACATGCCTCTCGCAATCCTTCCCCTTCCTGCTCTGCGCTTAACCCTTGCCTTCCCGTCTGAAACCTGTGCCGCTGTAACTCAAAGCATGTTTATTGCTGCTTCAGCCTGAGCTGTGAAGTTGTCGACATCTGGTTGCTTATGGGAATTTGAATTATAGATGCCTGGTTTGAATGTCGTTAGGAATTCCCTTTGTTGAGGGAATGCAACCTTTCTTTATTGTATCAATCAGGGAGGTTCAAATCCTACCCCAGCTGTGGAAGTTTGGAGTTTGTTGTTTCCTACTGGAGCTCTGTCTTCCTGGCAGATGTATATGTGGATCTAGGATTTGGAATTTTAAATGAGTAGAGCGATGGTACTGCCATGCTGGCTAACAAAGTCATATCAACTCATTTGGAAAGAGTTTACTACGAAAGAGTTTATTTAACTGCATGGAAAAAGATGTATAAAAAAGGTCACATTTACTTTGAAAAGCTTACATCAGTATATTGTTCTTCCATAGAGTAGAGCTAAGGACATTTTCAAATAAAACGATATCAAAGTATAATTTATTTCGCTGGAATCTCAGCTTCTTACAGTTAGCTAGCATTTTCCTCTGCATCTCGCAATTATTCAGCATAACTGCAGGAAACAATGCATTTCACTGGCTTTCCAGTAAATATAGGTTCAGTCCAATTTCCTGTTTTATCGTTTACACCATTCGGGCCAGTCTTTTTAATGTTATCTGTATTCAAGCCTTATTTGGAGATGTTAGCTTGAGTGGTCCCCGATGTCAGACTGTTCTATACTACATACACAGTGGATTACTGAGCCCCCAAGCTACCAAAACATTGCAGAAAATAATCAGTATCATTTGCATACGACTTTTAATTGCTGTTAAAAACATTACATCAGTTCTCTGATGCAATATGAAGGGGATGCCTAGCAACAGATTAGCACCGTTAAACATGGCGGACATGAAAGGGGCTGGTGACTGATCAGCGTCACTTTGGGATCTGCGAGGGGAAGCAGCGGAAGAGCGGCTGGGGAAACTGAAGCGGGATCTCAACACCAGGACACAGACGAGTCTGGGGCGGCGGAAAGACAGCATTTTTTATAACCACTGATTGGACTATGGGCTTCCAGCAGCTAAACCTAATTGGGGTGATGGAATGGAAAATATACAGAAGTGCATCAGACAGCCGAAGGCGACCAAATTCAATATCACGCTCAGGCAGGCTGTGTGCTGGCGGCGACCAGCCGTGGTGGGTGATGCCAGTTCTCACTCTCCCTCGGCATGCTTCTCGGCTGTCCGTGCTGCCGACCTGGCTGAGACATGCCCCGGTTTGAATTGCCGTGTGCCTGACATTGCACCGCCGTAAATTAGCAGACCGCCGGCAATCGGGAAACTGCCTCGATCTATGTTGAGGGTTTTCTCCCTTCAAAATACTTTTTTAAAAAAAATTTTGTGTAATGAAACATAAGCATCAAAGGTCAACAACAATAACAATACTATATGCTAATGTATTCAGAACATGACATTGTGCAGGAAATGCTTATGTACTGTACTTTCATGGACCTAATGCATATATTTAATAACATCACAACCTTGTGGTTTTATTACATTCTTTAAATCACAATCTCCTTGAATAAATTTCTGATCTAGTAATAAGGACCAACTTTGATTAAATTAGATTTCATAATTATTTGTGTAGTTTTTATTTATTTATTTAGTTTCCAGATGGGAAACTAAGCTGGGGGGAGGGGGGGTGGCCTGTACTGGATAAATTATGGTGGAATGTGGGGGGAAGGATGGATATGATGGCACATACTGTAAGGTGCATTCACTGCAATGGTCTGGTTCAGGGTGTACCCCAGCCTTACACCCGGGGCTGCATGGGTTAGACTCCAGGCCCCTCATCTGTGTCCGTTACTAGCAGGGACATACTGTAGGAAGCAAGGGGATGGGAGGGATGCGTATCTCCCCCAACAAATATTTAATCTGAAGTCATTAATAATCCCCCCCAACAAATATACCATTGAATTTAAATTGTTAAATTGTATCCCAACCAATATTAAACTTTCCCCTTAGCCGTTGGTGACCAGGATAAGAGGTGGGATATTGGGGCACCCGGCAGGAATGGAGTTTGGTCTTCTGCACTCTTTGTTAGCCTGTTGGTCTCTGCACAGACGGCTCGCCAGGGCAGCTTGTGGTTCTGTTTCTGACGTCTGCTTTTCGGGAATGCAGACGGGCAGCCGCCGGTGTGCTATGCCGATTTACTCTCTGGTTTTACAATTAGTGAGCCAAACACAAATATGCTGACAGATGTAATTATGGCTACTTAATTACAGATACTGCCTGTACAGTCTCTGCATGCTTTCATTAGGCGTTATAGCGTGAGCATAATTCCTGTTTGTCATGTGCAGTTTCTTTTTCAGGTCACAAAAGCAATTTGGTAATTAATTTTTTAAAATCCATCTTCCGAAACCTGTTACTCAGTACGGAATGATGACAATCCTGGAGCCTAATTTCGGAAGCATTGGCATGCGGCAAGGGACAACCTGTGTAAGTTTCCAGTCCATCACACTTCAAATAATCAGATTCTATGGGCAGTTTAGAGATACCGATTCACCACGACCACATGTCTTTGAACTGTGGGAGGAAACCATCGCCAGACGGGGTATTGAACCCACAACCCACTACTTGTGAAGCTACCCCCTAAGGCATTACTGCAATATGCTATTTCTGGCTAATATTTTCCAGCTGCTTTCAGTTGAGTTTTCTGTATTTCCAGATCTTTCCAGATTGTTTATTAGGTTGGGCTGGCCATCATCGCCACCTGCTTTTTATATACTCGGAAAAATGATGGTTCTGCCGCAGCAGTATAATCCATGCCATTCTCCCTTCGCTCTTGGGTTGGTGCCGCTTGCGCTGAGCACGAGTCGACAAAAGACACACTGCAGCCAAGTTTCTAGGCGTCGGTTTCACTGCAGAAGGGGCGCGACCAGGAGGAAAAAAACAAAGCGAAAGGGAAGCAGGAGCTACACATGCAGAAACTCCCGGAAGGTTCTCCCCCTCCCCCCCCGGCCCGGTGGATTGGCAGCCCTCAAAAATTCTTTGAGGGAGGAATGGACGACTAAACTCAGTCAAAAAGCCCCGTCACACAAAGCGCGGCACCTCTCAATTCCTTAATGCCGAGCCAAAATAAAATCTGGTGACTCGGTAAAAAAAAAAAGCGCCCAGAGATTAGGAGGAAGTGGACAAGCATGAGCTCACGCTTAAGTTGGCTCATTAAGCAGACTTAATATAGGCTGTCAGAGGAGCCATCTGCTCGGTGAGGTTTGTGCCAGGGATGATGCCATTCTGGCAGCCATGTTTTCAGTCGCCTCGGCTTTCGTTTTTGATGTGTGTTTTTTTAATTAGGCAGGCTGGCCGGGGGTTTTTGGTTAAAGGCGAGCCAGTGTTATTGGTCTGCTGCGGAAGGGCTGTGCCGAAGAGCTAGGCCATTTGGTTTGCCTGAGACCAGCTCTTCCTTCCTGCTCCACGTTTGAGGATGGGAGACATGGCTGTCTTAGAGGGGTCTAGTCCAGGTGTGTGTCACCAGTACCCAGCCCTTTGTTCTGGGAGTGAGGTGTGTGTGAGCAGCCCAGGGAACTCGCTGGGGTCGACTTAAGAAGCAGGGGCTGGTATCACCAGTCTCGGTAAAACAGAGAGCCACTCATCCGGTTCTGGCACCCTGGGCCCGTTTTGAGAGAGCATGCCGTGTCTCTCTCCATGTTAAGCAGTGTTTCAAGTTCTGCAAGCCTGGCAGTCTAACATGGGTCAGAAATTAGCTGACGGTACAAATTCCCCGTGAGATCCGTTTCATGTTATTTTATCCTGTTAAAAAATATGTATAAGCGCTGCAGATCACAAATTGATTGAAAACTATCTATAATTATGGTTGGCTTTTTTGTGGATTGGTTGTAAATTTGATCATGGACTGGGGAAATAGGACAGACACCGAAATCTCAGCATTGAATCGGACTGTTCTCTCAGCACTGACACATTGCGGAGAATTTACAGCACCACCCTCCCAACACACACACGCAGACACACACGCAGACACACACACACTGTCACTCCTGGTGCAACCATGCATAATGACCAGTAATGACTCAAAAGCATTTCTTTGTGGTTTGCTGCGGTTCATCTTTTTACAGCTCCTCAGGAATGGTGTTTTTGTGAAACACAGGTTGTGTTTTTAATGTGCACTGACAGGATTTACCGGTCTGGACTGCAGGTTTCGTCCTTCTCCAGAATCTGATATCTCCGGGGAATGAATGACCTCATTCCGTTTCAGAACCCTTGTTTCAGAATTCCAACTCTTGGATATTAAATAATTGAGTTTAAAATGAATGTTTCAGGAGCTAATTTGGCGCGCAGTGAGCGGCAGACAGCTGGTGAATAAAAGTGACTCACTTCCTGTGTTTGGATACGCGGCTGGCTAGGGCGGAGGAAGCCAATCTGCCACAGACTGAGAGGGGAGGCTCAAACAAGGCAGCCCCCTGCCACTGACTCAGACAGACCGAGTGATGCAACCTTGCAGTGACTTTCAACCAAAAGCAAGACATGGGCATTAAGAAATGAGCACCCCCAACACAGACGAAAACTGTGTTCACTGGGCCTCGGTATCAGAGCTGAATCGCTGTACCTGTTTGCAGTAAATCTGCCAAAACAGTCAAAAGCTCCTTCCATGAAGGGCGCTGTGAAGAACATGGTCAAAAGGTTTCTGGACTATGCTTGTTCACAGAGAGATCAATTCCTCTTCAGTGTTTATACTATAGCATACAATGTACAAACTGTACGTCTAGCACCATATAAAAGGCAACGCATTTTCCTCCAGAGTCAATTAAAGAGTAAATTCGCGAGCAGCGATTTTCAGAACGCTTATCAATGGGAGACCGATAAAACGCATTAAAAAAAATCTGAAGACAAAAGCAGGGGCTGTGGTTCTTAAAAAGGATCCTGTCTGGGGCGCGTGAGGAGAAGTGTGAGCACTGCGCCTGCATGATGCAATTAGAGGTAACGTTAGCAGGAGTGAGCTGCAGTTTAACCCGTTTCACCCACGGATGGCAATGATGCTTTCACACTCACTGATTATATCATTTGAAACAAACTTTCCCGCAAACAAACGTGACCTACGTTTCGCCCCACTGAGTAAATCTAATGGGAAAAGAAATTATTAACAGTAAGAGGAACACGGGGGGGTGCCCCGCCCCCCCAAGCCCCAGCAACCTCTATAGTAGGCCTGGGATATTTTTTATGGCCTGTTAATTTTGTCATACTTTGGCAAGTTTTCTGCTTTGTGAGATTTGACTGCAGGAGAAATTAAGTAGCGAGTTATATAACAAACACTGTTAAGTGAATTCATGTGACTCGTATTTTCTCATTGGGAATGCCAAAGATTTGTGCTGTTTTTTTCCCAGGCTGCAGAAGGTAATACAATTTTCTTCGCAACGATAGCCCCTTATCCCATACTTTTGTCAAATAGCCAAGCTGCCGCTAATTGTTTTGTGTACATTTTGCCATCTACGCCCATTTATGCGGCAATTTTTGGACCAACCTATTACAATGATGAAATCAAATTAGGGACGACGGAAAAGTTGAGGTCATCATATGAACTGCAGCTGATTAGACTAGTGTTCAGAGTTGGAGTATCATACTGTACTGGAGTTACCAGGCAGCATAATTTAGACATTGATGGTCACATTTACTTATGGGCTGTGATCTGCTTTGATTTTGCAGAAATGGCTGGATCCCTGGCTAGAACCCTGCTCTAGGCAGGTACACTGAATTGCCATCCTTTCTGTGCAACCCCATTAAAGTCTTTAGAAACACGCCAGATTTCCTGATTAGTTTATACATTTTCCTCTAATCCTCACAAATCCCTTTGTTCAAATTTCATCTTCTGCTCCACCTTTTGCTGGATCGCTGCATGAATGATAATAGATCTCTCATACCAAAAGGCTAATCTGACAGCTCTCAAATGTACTGGAAAATTTGTTGTTTTTTTGCCGTTTGTGGCAATAACAGGATGATTTTAAAGCCAGTTATTTCTGCATTAATATCATCATGGACAGTGTAGCTAGATATTCTGGCCCCCTTACAAAATACCACCTTGGGCCCCCCTGCCCAATTTTACGTAATTTCTGCTTTGAAAGGCCCCTGTAGAGTGCTGGGGCCCCATGCCAGGATATCCATGCCCCATTTGTATCCCTGATCGTCCCTGCATGATGCATCAAGGACGGATTGCGAGGAGATGAGTCATGACTCTAGTTTTTAAGCCGCTCTGCAGAGCTAAAGGAGGGAGATTCTTGCATTTACTGATTCTTATTCACGTTATTATGAACTGTTTGATTGGCTTATCTGTATGCCTGAAGAACAGCAGAAATAATCAGGTCAGATGAGCAGTGGAGATTAGGGTGGACATTCTCAGAAAAGCTGCATGGCTCTGCTATTGTTCATACTTTGCGTTTCTGCACTTCTTAGTGATTTTCTGCTTTAATTCATGACCCCACAATGAAAGAAAAGTCATCATCGTATGATGAAAGCTGGAGCAGAAGGACCCTTTGAGGACTGTGAGGCTTGTGGCGAATCTCCTACCAGTTAGGGGTGCATAGACTTGCAATAATTGCATCTGAAAATTATGTCTTTTGTTGGGTATCAGCTGGATCAGAAGATGCACAGCTGTAAAGATTGCATCTGAACACACGCTGTTATATCAAATAACGTTTTTTCAGCAAGATCTGAGGTTCTGAGCACACTGTGATCTAAACCCCCCATCAATATTCTCAGACTAGTCAGGTGTCTGGTTAGGATTGCTTATCAATGAAGTTCCATCCATCATCTCTGAGGGTTACTGTTGTTCCCTGCCAACATCGTGGGACTGCATCATTAAAGCAGCACCCAGTAGCTGAGCCTTATGATCTGTCTCCACCTTCTCTTTCAAGTTCACCGTCTTTGTTGAAGTTTTGCAGGCAATATTCGACCTTTTTTTAAGTTGTGAGAAACTTAAAAGAACAGACACCTCATTAGGTCCCGTCGAGGTAAAATGGGAGCTCTCTGCGGAAGTCCTGGAGAACTCTGGGCAGCTTCCAGGAGAAAGAAGCTTGGTGTTCTGGGAGCTCACTTGGCGTGACTCCCAGGCTCCTCTGCTGGTGGCAAAATTACGGCGCCGTTCCCTCGCTCTGGGTTGGTCTCCGTGTGGCATCATGGCCTGGGCGTACAAAGGCTCTGGAACATCTGCAATGCAAGTAAAACTGGAACAGGGGGTGAGAGAGAGAGTGAGAGAGGGAGCGAGGAGGGAGAGAAGCAGACAGGAGGAGAACGAATCAGAGGAGGGAACCTGGGGGCAGAGCGTCTGATGATGAAAGCGAAAAATAACCTCGATGAGTCACATGTAAACAGTGCGGAAAGGGCAGCCACTGTTTTCCAGGAATTGTTGTTGCCTCACTGCAGCTACGGTTAGGCCCACTCTCATCAAAGGCAGCAGCAGGCGAGGGGTCACATGGTCACACGGCTGTACAGCCCCCCCCCCCCCAGAGCTAGGAGTATTGTCGGGTCACCCGGTTGTTTGTTCAGATGGTGCTGAAGTTGAAACATGTGTCCTGCGGCCTGGGTTTAACCCTTTACAGGGCCTGGACATGTCGGTATACCTTCCCCTAATGACAGGTGGAAAGTTCAGGTCCAGAAAGCATAAATCCAGACCAAGATTTTGCTTCAACCAACCAGTTGAGTACCCTGTGACTGTGACTCTTTATACTCAGCTGGTTGCTTAAAACAAAATCTTGGTCTGGATTTATACTTTCTGGACCGGACCTTTCCACCTCTGACCAAGAGTCTGGAGAAATGCATACGCAAAACATTTCTAAAGAATTTCTCTGGCATACAACTTTTGGTAAGAATGGAGCCCTATTATTACAAAAGCTGTAAAAAGGATGTGCGACAGTAAATATGAAACAGCACATTCACAGAAATAGAACTAAATTAATAAGTTGGTAGGCAATAGTTGTACTTATTCCTGTCAGTGACTGTTGATAAATTAATCCTGATTTTAGCTATTTCGAAATTTCACATGAACTCCATTACTATCAATATCTCAATATTATATTTTGGTTAAACTTTGATGATTCTGCTCTTATAGGTGGATAACAGGGGGGACAGCTGAGTTTCTGGGCGAATCAGTCTAGTGCTCCGGGGAGAGATCTGATTGGGGGCTGTCATCATCATATAGCCAATAAGAAAAGCCATGCATGGTGGAAGCGGCCTGGTCAGGCTGTGTGCGACCCTGGGATGGGGGGTGGGGTTTTGCAGCCCCCCCCCCCCACCACCGCTGCCTTTGTAACCATCTTACACTGTGTCTGTATGCTACTAAATTCTCACAAAGTTATCAAATCATCGCTCCATTTCCTATGTAGGCTGGAATTGGTTACCATTGAGTCACATGTATGGCATTGGGCAGTGGTGTGATTCAAGCTACACAGCCACTATAATCATGCAATCTTACAATACAGTTCAAATTTCAGAACGCATGCTTTCATACCTTTGAACAAGGGAAGAGCACTCTGAATGCTGCAACAGTATATGGGTCAAAAAAATCTCTGTAGCCACCATAGATTTGAGTTTCTCTGTAATTACTTTAGAGAGTGTGCCAGGAAAACAGTCATTATAATTCAAAGTACATTGTTTATCTGTAAGGCTGTGCTGCTGTATCACCTACATGTCGATTCTGACTTTATCTTCAAGGTGCTTGGACAGCTACTGTATTATGCCGGCTGCTCGCAAAGATTTTCACTTACCTTGTTAAACCATTTTTTTTTTTTTAAATTTCTAGACATTACCTAATGCTTGAGTGTCATTGGCACGTGTGACTGTTCATTAGCGCAAATGAGCACATTCATCATAACGCTACTCCGGCGCCATGGAAACAGGCTGAAACAGGGCATTCCGTGGAGCTGGAACATGCCATTGACAATATGAAAAATGTATTAAAATGCCAGGATAATAACAACCCAGTTCGCGCACAGGCTATCTCTGCCATTGGATTGTCATGTGATCTGCACCTTGGCTGTTAAACCCTGGGTGAATGTTTCACCTCTATACCCGAGGTATACCACAGAGTATGCAGACCTTTAGAATTAAGTATATAAAAGCAATAAATTGAATTAATGTTTTCTCAGTAAGCATTCCTTATGAAAAATATTGGCAGTGTTCCAAGTAACAAGGTTGCATTCTGTAACCTTGTGTCTACCACAGAATGTCTATTAACTAGAAACAGGCCATGTTGTTTAGATAACCAGTATGTTGGGTACTATGGTTTAGGTACTACATCAGTAAACAATGTAGTGTCATTATTTTGTCTTGCACAACAATATCCATGTTACAGTCATACATCCATCTATCCATCCATCTTTCATAGCTGTTAATACACTAAATGGACAAAAGTACTGGGACACCCGTAGTAATTATAGGAATCGGCATGTAAGCCACACCCACTGCTGACATACAGGTGTATAATTATGCAGACAGACATGCAATCTGCAGCATTAAACAATGGGGACAGAGTGGGTGGTCATACAGAAGAGGTTAGTCAGCCTGGCACCGTCATTGAACACCATTGGACACCTTTCTGACGAGTCAGTTCCCCACATTTCTGTCCTGCTAGAGCTGCCCTGGTCAACTGTAAGTGCAGTGATTTTGAAGTGGAAACATCTGGGAGCAAGTTCAGCTGCGAGTGGGGGCCACACAAGCTCACAGAGAGGGACCTGATCACCCAACATCAATACCCAACCTGAATGGCAGCAAGTCTCACCAGCAATATTCCAACATCTAATGGAAAGCCGTCCCAGAAGAGCACATGCTATTATAGACACTGAGGGTTAGTCTGCTTCATATTAATATCCTTTGATTCAGAGTGAGATGTTGGACAAGCTGGTGTCTCAATACCTTTGTTCATATAGTGCACAAGCTGCAAGATTACTACTACAAGAACAGACAGTAGCCGTGCATTATGAACGCATCAGCTCCCATAACAATCTCACGCCATATGCTGGCCAATCAGACAGGTCTAGCTAAAGGCAGCATAAGGTCAACGTCTGACCACTGGGGCAAAATTCTAAGTGAAACCCTTGGAGTTAAACACATTGGAGTTCTGTGTACCACCCCTACCTGCACTTATCGATAAATTTAACTCTCTCCTTTTGAATAGCGTGTATTTGTACATTACGTTTCTCAACGTTTAAGCACAAAATTATTTCATCACGACTGTGGAGGGGAAAAAAGTGCGAGCGTTCTGATTTCTGTTGGCAAAGTCGTGCTGTGTGTCAGTGTCTGTTGCTGGTTGGCCAGGTCATTCCTGAAGCGTCACGGCTGTGAATACACCAACCAGTAGGGGTGTTTCTTTTTTTTCTGATTGTGGGTTTATTCTTTGTGGTTATTCATACAGTAACAAAGTTCTGCTTTTGTAGAAAATCATAGAATGTTTCGATGTTAACCTATCACCCGCTGAGTAATTTAGAATTTTCCCATCCAGACTTACAAAAAACATCGGTGTGGGGTTGTCGATCATGGAAAAATATGATTTCCTCCATCCACTGTTAATTACATAAATCTGTATTCAATTCTGTGTTACTATCATAAACATGCTCGTGCCTGGAGTATATATTTTATGAACTTGTAGACGTATATAATGCCTTTAGCTTATCTAGGAAATATAATCATGTTTCCATTTGAATGGCTGAATTATCACCAATGTCTGTGAACATGCTTCTGTATTTGTGCAGTCGTTGAAGCTTCTTTGTTTGTCTGCTTGGTCAGTCTTCAAGATTTTATTTTACAGGGACAAATAGGCGTTTAGGGAACAAAAATATTTGTGCTTTCAACTAAAGAAATAACATCTGTGCTTTTGTTTCTTCCAGGGATATAAAATTAGTGAGGATATTGCAGGATAATGTTGAGTTTATACATATACGGAGTGCTAACTTGCAGATGGACAGTAGATAATGACCTATTTCTTCTTAAAGAGACCTCTCTAGTTTACAAAGCTCTCCAAATGGCCTCACCCTCCCGATTAAACTGGAAAGAAAAGCAGCACAGAATTACTTTCCAGTGCTGCGTCACTGGGAGGTAAACACTCAGTGTTGTAACGAACAGCAGAGCGAAGATTCAACATAATATTTCCAAGAATCTCTGCTGCAGCTGAACTCTGATGTCTGCGTCAAGAAGAACTAGCTTTGAGGCCAATTCTAAGAACAGAGAGAAGCACCTCTCTCCCACGCCTGCTACCGATTCTGGCTCGTCTGTTGATTTCTGTTGCAGGTGACTAGGACTTTTAGTGCAAGGGAGATCGCTCTGAGTGGGAAGTATTTGTTAGGATTTTTCCGGAGACCATCAAAATAAACAGGGGCGTGTTTGGAGCAGAGATCATGCTTCTCCCATGTTCGGGGCTTTGGAAAATAAATATAAGTGCCTAAAATACCCCGGCTTGCCTCCCCCGCTGCATCCAAACGGGGTCGCAGGACTCCCCGGGGTGCCGTCTGCTGCACGTCGGGCTGTGTGCAGGCTGTATTGCGACACTCCCACACATGTTTGCTCTGGCAGGGTATGAGCCACGTCCTGTGCTCCCCAAATAAACACCAGCCTATTTACCTGTTTCGGGACATTCCCAAAGCTCACGGATGGAACACTTGGCCACTCAGGCTCACCCCCCGCTGCCACCATGTGGAACTCTCAATGTCCCCTTTCAGCGCGCGCGGGGGGGGCGGGGGGGCCGGGGGGCGCGGGGGGGGGGGGCGCGCGCGCGCGGGCCCGCCGGGCCGCGGGGGGGCGGCGGGGGCGCGGGGCGCCGCGGGGGCGGGCCGGG
>JAODJX010000043.1:14416324-14435479 GCA_026776945.1 Isichthys henryi
TAGTTTAGTTCTCCCCAAGCGAGCTTGATGGGCCGAATGGCCTCCTCTCGTTTGTATTGTTCTTATGTTCTTATGTTGTCATTTGCTGTGACACTCAGCTCGCATTTAGAGAGCCGGGTGATCAGTCTCATATCCCAGAGTCCTTAAAGAATGCTCCTAACGCAGTGTGATCATAACATTCTGCCACCAATCAGAGCAGACTCCTGCAGATCCGAGCTCCATGCTGTGGGAGACACTGCTTGTCAGATAAGCTCTGTGGTGAATGGTGACACTGTGCGTAGTTAGAAGTTATTATTTTTCACAGGACTTAGGGCTCTAATGGATTTAATAACTTTAATTATTCCATCAAACTGAATTAAGACGAAGCTACAGCAATTATAAGTCAGAAAAGCCTGCTTATTGATCAGTGCTATAAAGTGAAGGGGAATAGTAGAGCTGAACTATGTTCTTCAATGTGGCAGAAGAATAATTTTTAAGCCTCTGCATTTCAAAATAAATGCAATGCTGCTTGATATGATACAATCAATGACTTGTTTTTAATTTGCTTCCAGAACGATGAAGGTGAAGTTCACTGAGAAGCAGGGCACTAGAAACTATGCTATAGGTTTGGAGGCTTGAGAGTCGGATACATCATTATGTCCGTTATAATATACCCTAATTTTCAAGATGTTACCTACAGTATAGATCGATGGCAGTCATACTGTACAACTGGAGTCAGAAGCAAGGGTGTGGGTATGGTCTCTACATTGGTTTTGGTCTCAAATTATGTCCCTACTGTCCATACCCAAATCTACACCCTTGGTCAGAAGAACATCCATCCATCCATCCGTTTGAAAGTTGAAAGTTCATTGTTAGCCAAACTGGCTCTTCTTCAAAATCTACACCAGGTCTGGACAGTCTTACCCGCAAAGGGCCAGTCTTATCCGCAAAGGGCCAGTCTTACCTGCAAAGGGCCATGTTTGTCTGCAAAGGGCCAGTCTTACCCGCAAAGGGCCAGTCTTACCCGCAAAGGGCCAGTCTTACCCGCAAAGGGTCAGTCTTACCTGCAAAGGGCCATTCTTACCCGCAAATAGCCAGTCTTACCCGCAAAGGGCCAGTCTAATCCGCAAAGGGCCAGTCTTACCCGCAAAGGGCCAGTCTTACCCGCAAATAGCCAGTCTTACCCGCAAAGGGCCAGTCTTATCCGCAAAGGGCCAGTCTTACCCGCAAAGGGCCAGTCTTATCCGCAAAGGGCCAGTCTTACCCGCAAAGGGCCAGTCTTACACGCAAAGGTCCAGTCTAATCCGCAAAGGGCCAGTCTTACCCGCAAAGGGCCAGTCTAATCCGCAAAGGGCCAGTCTTATCCGCAAGGGGCCAGTCTTACCCGCAAAGGGCCAGTCTTATCTGCAAAGGGCCAGTCTTATCCTCAAAGGGCCAGTCTTACCCGCAAAGGGCCAGTCTTATCCTCAAGGGACCAGTCTTACCCGCAAAGGGCCAGTCTTATCCTCAAGGGACCAGTCTTACCCGCAAAGGGCCAGTCTTATCCTCAAAGGGCCAGTCTAATCCACAAAGGGCCAGTCTTATCCGCAAAGGGCCAGTCTTACCTGCAAAGGGCCAGTCTTAGCCGCAAAGGGCCAGTCTTACCCGCAAAGGGCCAGTCTTACACGCAAAGGGCCAGTGTGTATGCAGGTTTTTGGGGTAACTTTAGATCAGCTGTTCAGCCAATCAGTCCTCTAATTATCAATCTAATGCAGTAGGGGCATGGATACCCTGGAAAATTCAAAGGGGGGGGGGGGGCAGCACTTTACTGTGGCCCCTGATTACATAATATAATGTGATTTTATAACTGCGGGTCCCAAGCTGACATTTTGTGAGGGATCCTAGAATTTGCCACTACAGCCCAGGGTATGGTCATTCGCTGCTGGGCCTACAGAGCTTTTGGAGCTCACAGTAATTAAACAAAAGACTTTGATTCGTTATGTTTGGTAGTAGCAGAAGCATAAGAGTATCAGGATAAACTGCTCACTCAAGATTACTATAACTGAACAGCTAGGGGTCAGCAACCCGGATATATTGAATGATACTGTATTTGTGTTATTAAATAGGCAGCGCTGCGAAGGGGGATCTGCTTCACTGTAATCTACACCCTTTCCAATCCAAACTGCAAAGTATTCCGTTTCCTCCAAATACCACTCAGGCATCTGTAGTCAATTTCTGAAAATAGCACGAGTGGCTTTTACTTTCCAAACTGAGGTAGGACAATTTTCTGATGATGTACAGCAATACTGAAGGGCCTTTCTGTTTTACCTCCTAGAAGTTAATGTCCTATTGCCTCTTTTCCCAAGTGAATCATTTGCATGATTTCTTTTTTGATTTTTATTGATATAATTAAAAAGATGAGGAATCACACATTATTTCCAATTACATTAAATCAAACATTGCATTACTAACATACCACGTAATGTAAATACAAGCAAGCAGGTGGGTGTATAATTAAATGTACATCTGGAATATCTTGAAGAATATTGCTCCAGAATAGTAAAAATAATAAAATGTCTTTTGGCCTCCTCTATCAGTCTGGGAGTGTCCACATCAGGTGGTAACGGAGTTCTACGCACGCTGAGACTTTATTGAGGTTCTCGAGATGAAATCACGGACGTAGCACGCTCCTTTCAACCACATCGATTTCACATTGTTGTATCGACTCTCGTTTTGTTCGCCTGAGCCACAGACACTTGAAGTTGGCGACCTACCAAGTGCACCAGACCCAAAAAAATCTATTTCAATTGGTTGTCATAGCAATAGTTTCGACCCCATTGAACGGTTAAATAAAAAAAAAAAACCAGTGTCATTTAGATAGCAGCTCTCAGATCACTGTATGGCATTCTAACGTTAAGTGAATAAAAAATAAACGTGAAATGTAAACAGCGCTCCGTGTGAATGAAATATCGGAAGAAGACAAAGGATCAAATATAATGGTGGTCTGCTGAGAATCCTTTTAAAAGCCACTTTCATTCATCATCACTTAGCCAAGATGTAGCTGTGAGGCTTATTTAGTAAACTCCCAGCAAATACAGACTGGGCTTGTTATGTAAATTCCCAGTGAACACAGATATAACAGGTGACTGAAAGATCTGCGTCAGTGTGTTGATACTGAGGTATTACCTAATTGTTTTGGTGACTATAAGTTATTTTGTTTAGAAGACTGTCTACTGAAACTAACAATCTATGAACACATAGGATGCTATTTAAATGAACAAAAAAATACAAATATGACTGATTGGTTTAAGGAGCAGCAGTCATATAAGAAAATTATTAATTAAAAACATCCAGCACGCTTTATTCAGTCACGCAGAGGCGGCCTCTCCTAACGTGTTTTCCGTGGTAATGGGTTTTGCATCGCTTAAGTGTTGCCATGGCGAGCGGCGACTCGGAGGTTAAGCGTTACCTTGAGCAATAAGACACAGCGTAATTGGCATCATTAAACTTTTCGTGAGGTGCAACACTGAGCGGCGTGAACATAAAGGAACCATTAGCGCTGACCTGCTAATGCTGGCGAGAGCTCCCTGCTGCTGCAGACTCTCCATTCGTACTAACGGAAAAAAAAAACATTATATGCTATGTTCTTTGGCGCTTTTAAACATGTGTGCAGTCATTTGACGTGGGAGTTTCTCATACCCTGGTATCATAAAGGGGAGGGGGGGCTATGGATGTCTCATGCCGGGGTCACAGCAGGTGACATGCCCTTACATTCACCTGAAGGCCATCTCTAATGACATAAAGCAAGCCTCCCTCCTCACCTGTCTTCCGGTCCTTGCTTAATTATTTTTTGTATTTATTCCTGTCTCCCAGTTTGTTGAAACTCAGATGACAATCTGTACCAACTGAAGCTCTCTCAGCAAAGCATTATGATATAGTTGTGTAACATTGTGCTCCGCTCATCCCTTTTTGAATCCTTTTCAAGGCAGCATAGTCACATCTCTGTCGGACCCCTGAGCAGGAACCTTAATCCCCCGTAATGTGGAATAAATGGCTGACCCTGTGCTTGCGGCCCAAACTTCCCTCTCATTTATATATATGTCTCCAAACAGAGAGGCAGATGAGATATGTGGAGAAAAAAAAAACATTCCAGTGTCCCTGGAAATGTACTTGTGCAAATGGCGAATAAAACATGATCGTCTTCACCATCCTTTTGGGCTGTGGTTCCTCGAGCAGAAGGGGCAGAGGGAACGCCTAGCGCTACGGCCAAAAGAAGGTGCGCGAGTCTGCCTGGACCTTCCACCTCGGGTCTTCTTCGACAGCCATTTTCCCTCGGCGTTGAGAGGCGTGGGCCCTGGGCAGTGTCGAGTCGCCGGATCGCAGGAGAGCGGCGATGAAGTGGTGAAACGCTGGTGCTCCGAGGCGCGCGATGATTAATGCGCAGCTCGGGCCTGTAAGTGGGGTACGGTGCGAGAAGGAGGGAGAGCAACCCAACGCATTCCTCTGTTATCAGCCGGTGTTCACAATAGGGGTAGGAGTTAAAGGACAAAACAGCACAGAAAGCCCAAACAGAAGAGGTGGGAGAGGTAGCCTTGTAACACACCAGTCATAATATGAGTAACTATCAGCAGACGTGCAGATGCTATATAAAACATATCAACGCTGTTCGGTCCCTCTGAGTGTTTGCTCCATTGTCTAAAGTTAGTTTTGGGACGTTCCTCTACTTCCTACCACTCCAGGCATCCAGCTGCTGAGTCACCAAGCCACGCAGTCAGTCTCTTTCTCTCTGTACAGTTAACAGCATCAGACCCCTGGACAACTTGTTGTGTTATTGTTCTTGTATTTTATGCAAAAAAAAAAGGCCTGCAGCCTCCAGCGTTGTGGGTTCGAATCCTGCAGTCTTGAAACCATATGTGCCCTGTGATGGGCTGGCATCCCATACAAGGTGTCCCCTGCCACATAGGCTCTGCTTCCTGGAGCAGTGTGCAGCTCAATGGGTTAAACCTCTGTGATTAAAAGGTTGCTGGCTCAAGGCTTGGTCACAGCAGAATAGTCATATGGCTGGCGCCCCTTGAGCAATGCCCTAAACCCCCAGCTCCCTGGGTGCTGCATCATGGCTGCCCCTTCAGTGTGACTCCCTAAACGTGGTCTTACCTGTATGGTGATGGAGAGCAAGATGGGGCAATGAGAATTTTCCCATGGGGATTAGTAATGTATGGCTACGCCAAGCTCACCATGAACCTGCTCTGGATAGATGGCTGCATATGCTAGTCTGTGAAGGGATCCTGTAAATTAGAGCTGATTAATTAAGAATTTCGGGCCATTCATTTATAGCAAAGAAGAGGCATCCCCATCCTTGGATCTGAAGCAGGCAGCCGGACAGCAGGGTGCGGGTCCTCGGTAACCATGGCAGCGCCTGACCGAGCACCTGGCAGCCACATGGGTGGCTCGTGATTCCGGAAAGCTGGTGGTATTAATAGGCGAGGTGTGAGCAGGAACCAGGGAAGGAGAGCTGATGTGGGTGCATGACGCGCAATCTCCGAGGGGATATGATAATAAGGGTTTATTATGTGGCAGAAATGGCAGGGGTGTTCCAGAGCCCCCCCTGCTGTTTGGGAGGCCATAGCTCACCTTCGGTGACACAAAGCGTGCTCTGCCAGATAGCAGCTCAGCAGAGAGGACCTTAGCTGTATCGAGTGCGTGTCTGCCAAAATGGAGCCTTCCGAACTTAGCGTGGGGGCGCCCGTGGAATGGCATAGAACATGTAACTAATTATTTAGGATTACGTCCTTCATATTACCCAAGAGAGCCACTCAAGGTCTGTAAGCCGAGTCATTTAAGACTCAAGTGCCCCTGAACGAGCTACACGACACGAGTGAAAATGCTCCAGTGCTTAAAGCTGGTGCCACAAAGTTGATTTGAAACGTGACCTGATTAACGTCCGGCGGGACCCAGGGGACGCGGTTGCTGACGTCTTGTCAGCTTCAGCAACCAATGAGCTTCTCCCACGTGCAACATATGATGTGCATGCAGGGTAGGCATGTCTGTCCACCTGTTTTTAGCAAGCTGTGGTCCAAAGTCTGTAACATGGGGGGCATTCATACAAACATGCATGCAGACACACACACACACACACACACACACACATCATGGTCAGTTTATAATTACTGACCGAAACAGCACGTCTTTGGATTGCAGAAGCAAGCCTCAAGTACGATCATTAGCAGTTATATGAATCATTAGTTTTAACAACTTAATTCTGCCAGAACTGCGAGCCTAATTGGGTAAGTGGTTATAACTATATTTAATGCAATAAATATCATTTGGAATAGCATGACCCAGTACTGTCGGCCCACTTCACTGTGGTTCCTGATTTAATGTCTTAGCGAAATTAGCTTCTGGGAAGATGCTCCCATTGGGAGGACCACTTAATGTTTTTCTGAACATCCGAAACTTTTCACAGAATTCCTTTACAGTGCCTTAAACAGTGAACATGAATCATCATGAAATCTCCATATAAAACAGTCAGGTCTATTACAAAAATACTTTGTCTTTGATCTATAAAATGAAAATCCTGCTTCAAAGATGAAGCATCATGTTAAATTTCATCTTCATCTTAACCATTCTGACATTGGGAAGCCAAGAGATTTCAAATGCATTTGGTATTTTGACAATTACTCTTATGAAGTAGGTGTTTGTGACGAGCCTTGTCTCATTTGACCTTTTGTCCTACCTCAGAAAGTATTTACACATTTTCCGTAGTTTCACATCTCTCACAGCCGTCACATGACCTCCAAATTTGTCACATGACAAAAGCAATTCAGCTCAATAATGATTTTTTTTGCGCCCTTTCCAACGTGCCCCAGAGCACTTAATGACAATTTGTCAACAGCACAAGCTAATCTGAACCAAAATGAGAACAGTGTCGCAAATAGATATAACAGTGAATAATGTTCTACAACTTGAAAAAAAAACGGTGTAGATAAATCCAGGAGTGGGTGGAACAAACAAAGACTCCTAAGGCAGGATAGAAAGACCTCACTGGGTTCAGTGCCCATAAGCAACTCAAATCCCATGGCCCAGTGAGATGTTTCACCAGTCAAGAAGAAGAAGAAGACATGCAACTTGGAGACATTAAGAACTGATGCCTTGAATGCACCAACTAGAAGTAGTGCACAAGGTCAACAGCTCAAGAAAACATATGCAGTGAACTTACTCACTTTCTTGACAATCTGAATTTCACCTCTGGCTCCTTAAATGTTTTGCGTGTTGAGTTTTATTTTAATTTTGTCCCACTGAGTTGTGATTCTATTTTTACACCTCCGAACATGATTCGAATGGCACCAGTAGTAGAAAATGAAATCGTGCAATTCGAATGATTTATTCAACTTTTATTTTTTAGTTGCATGTTGATGGCAAACGTAATATTCCTGAGGCGTCGTCCATACAGCACCGTGCACAAGGCCAAACAGGCACGGCATTTTCACGGCTCTCAGATTTTGCTTCACGCAACGCCATTAGTAACAGAGCAGTAAGGTTTGCTTGTCTCCACCCTCTCGGTGGCTGAAGCAAGCCGGGAGAAATAATTTCTCAGTTATATAAAGACAGCTTTGAAGTCCGGAGACTCGTGTCATTCTAAGCTCTGTAAAATCCCTCCAATTCGGCTGGCCGGTGTAGGTCCCCAGGGCTTCTCCTCAGGGCCAGTCCTTCGGGACACCAACTCACCTTCACTTTCCTAATATATATACTCTAAATATAATCTGTTATACATTCCCATTCCACAGCTCCCAGGTTAACAAGAAACTCCTTTGATGGTTTGCTTGAAATTCCCGAGATGGACGAAGCGAATTGGATTTTTTATTTTTTTTTGCACTATGACGACGATCAGCTGTGACCGGGGAGATCTGTCCTGTTGCCATAGAAACCCCACAAAGTCAAAAGCGACTACAGGGAGCCTATTGATTCCTGCCAAGCAAAAGCAAACAGCTGAATTATTCCTCCATGGAGGAGAAGCCTGTCAGCGAACCACTGCCACAGGCTGCCACCATTTTGGTTGTCACTATTATAGCATATTTGCACTAATGAGCTCCAGTAATCTATACTATACAAATGAACTTTAATTCCCACAATGCATTGAAAGCAACTGTTTATTCAAATGAGGGAGTGTTCTGGGCAGTGTGCCACGAAGCATTTGGCATGAGGGCGCCCCCTGTATGGCGTGATGCTGTGAAACACTGGCACACACACTGTGCAAGCCTCCCGGTGCCTTTTATTTTATGCAGTGTAGGATTCCCATTTCCACCCCAGCCAATATATGAAAGCAGACTCCGATAGGCATTTTACCTTGTGGGGATGCCCCTACAACTGTGCTGTTTGGAGTTTACTGACATTGTGGGTACAAATTATATTCCAAGGGAAATGTAAAGTTTGGGTGCTAGCATCTACTGAACTGAGGTGCAATGGGACACACTTGTGGTATTCAGAGGGAGACTATAACATGCTTCCCTGCATGTGAATGATACCCACATGTCTGCAGATCCTCATTCAGGGAATTTGGCCTCTTGAGTTATAGGCAGTCTCATAGTAACAAAGGAATCTTCCGGAGTCTGTCTTTAAGTCGAATTTGTAGGTAAGTCGGAACAGGAATATATGGTTCTTGTTTAACGTCATTTACTCAAATGTTTGTTTTAGTGTAGACAGGCAATTCTAGGGACACAGAGGACTTTAGGCAGAAATCTCCATGATGCCCTCCAACACATGGTAAACTTCAAGACCATTATTTTGGCATGAAGTGTAAATTAATAATATCAGCAAAAAGAGAATTTAATAAACACCATTTCTTTATTTTCACTTTACTGTGAAAAACAAAATACTCAAATAAAGCCGATTTGTCGTTGCGATGTACTGTGTGATCAGCCCAGCTCGGGGGGCCCAGGAAATTGCCTGCCTTGCCTGTCCTGTCCTTCCGCCCCAGAGTAGATATTTACTGTAGTGTACGTGAAACAGAAGCCACACAATATTTACAAAGTAGCGCATTCGTTCATATCACAAACCATTGTGTTTAGGTTTTTAATACAATAGGCTTTATGGCAGTCTGTTTGTATGTACGAGTTCTCTGGAAATCTTAACCTGGGGACTGCCTGTACACATGCAGTTTTTTCCCTCAAATGTATTATCAGTATGTCTGAAGATCCATTAACTACCTGAAATCTTTTGTACTTCTTCTATGCTGGTGGCATCTTCCGCACTGCTGCAGCATCTTCTGTCGATTTTTTTTTGTTAATTTTGTTAGTTTGTCAGATTTGTTAACTTGTCATCAGCCTCCGTGAGGATAAACTCGCCCTTGAATGTGCAGCGTGACCAGGCCACATTCAAAACTATTGATTTTAGGATTAAACCTACATAGAGAGAAGATGGCAGAAATCATGATGAGGGAATAACAGGTCAATGCATTACAGCAGCCAGAAACGCAGTCAGATTCATTTAGTGTGTCTGCGGATGGCATTTTCGTTCATGCAACCCTGCCCCGGCAAACCTACTCCCACTCGTCCACCCACATCTGCACGCTTTTGTTGATCCTACGACATCAATGAACTTGTCGTTCTTGCTCCGTGACGCACGCTAAATGCTTAAACGTAGGGAGATATTCCCCAAGTCTCTCAGAGTGAGTGCCACGAACGAAGACTAGTGATGCAAGAATAAAGGCACTATGTAAATTATTTACTGTGAGACCCAAGCCGTCAGCTCACAGCCTGTCAGACTGAACAGAAATGCAAAATGAACAATGCTTAACTGATTTATCATTTGCTGCTCCACAGTTAGAATAATTTTTCTTTTTTTAAAAAAATAGAAAGACCATGAAATGAAGACATTTCATACAGCAATATGTGCAGTACATGTGACACACCCGTGGCACAGATGAAGCTCTCCGTGTTATCATGGTCTCCTCCACTTCCCTGTGTGCGCGATGTTAGCTAACATGGTGCAGGTCTGCGCTAACGGCCCCAAGCGAAGGACTGTGCTCTGATAAGCCGCCCTGGCTACGTGGGGGACCTGTAAACTCATCGCGGCCTCCCGCTCCTGGTGTTTGCCGAGCGGATCAGGTGGCAGCGGAGCCCTTGGAACAGGCATCCCTAGGAGGAAAAGGTCAAGCTCACGTCTCACTTTTCGTTTTATTAACTATTATGTGTCGGGTATTAGACAGGCGCGGGGGGAGGGGGGTACAGCAATCTATAACAAATGAACAATGTGTGTTTATCATCTTGTGAGATCACTATTATTTTTCTGTGACACATGTTCTATCTATCTATCTATCTATCTATCTATCTATCTATCTATCTATCTATCTATCTATCTATTCCCTCTGAAAGATGTGCTTATTCTCCTTTACCTCAAAATGCAAAATGGTGGGATTGCACAAATAAGATGGTGAGATAAGATGGTTCCCATTGCTGCTGAAAGTCTCATCCTTCCCTATAGCATTATGTCGGCCAGTTGCTTCCCACTGCTTTCAGAGAGCCTCATGTGAGACCTTCGGAAAGCCCTTCTCTTACCCTTGACTCTCGACTATCATTTCATGGAAACCTGTTCCTGGGATCTTCTCTGATTTCCTATCATCTGTTCTTATTTTCCACGAGTTCCAACGTACATCTGATACGGTTGATCACCAGATCTCTCGGTTGCACCAATAACAAAATACTCAAGGATGCTGTCTTAACACTTCATCACCTTTCAGCAGGGGTTCCCCACGGCTCACTGCTTGGATCTCCTCTTTTCTTCCTCTGCAGACTGCTCTTAGGGTTTCTTATCAGTGTGCTGCTGATGAGATGCAACCATTCCTCATCTCCCACCGGCCCTCCTGTTAAAGGCTAAAGTCTCAGGTTGTTTTCAAAACTGTCAAACGCTATCAAATATTCTGTCTGATACTGGATAAGAGCTGCATGCCATATTGACAGGTCCTGGAACCTGCTTTGAATTTCCCACATTGTTTGTGTAGCCTTATGTTATGTGGGCATGTGGGCTACAATATAACACAATACTGCTCTAATGTGATTAGTGAGGGTGGTGTTTGTTCCACAATTTTCCAGTAAAAGTGGCCTTGATTGACCATCATTTGTTGTGGTGTGTTTGACATTGCTGTAGTGAATACAACAATGAAGATTAAGGCCAGAACCACATCTCAGAACAGCCTGTCCTCAATAAAAAACTATTAACTGTTTATACCTCTTTCTGTAGCATAATGAATGACTACTCCCTGGCACATTCCCAAAGCGGTATTTCATGTAAAAATCTATAAAATTACCTATAGGCTGCCGCAGGATAAAATCTATTTTGACTGGTGGCTGTAAAATCTTCTTTATAAAGCATTTTTCAGAATTCATTACGATTATTGCAATGCTAATGTTCTCCAGGGGAACCATTAATTCAGTGGATCTTATGTCATGTTCTCCAAATGTTTCCTGAGGGTTTAGAAGCTAAAGTGAACAACTTACAAATAGGCCAGTCCCTGATTTAAGAGGATAAGGGCCAGCATATTAAGGTCTGACAGAAATGTCTTCTTGGAGATCCTGGGTCAGGACACTGAAATACTATTCAGATGGAGACATTTAAATAATGGTCCAGTTCCCTTCTCTCCAAAGTACTGGGATTAATGGTCAACGACCAGTGTGTGTGATTATCCATAGCCAATGTGATTGAGGGGGCTTTATCCAGAGAGGATGGCTGTCCAGGAACAGGGCTGGATCTGCTTTAAACGCTGTCAAACTTGAAAAGTGATCGGATGTGGGAGGTCTCAAGCACGGATTCGGCGTGACGGAAAAGCGCTGACAGGCCGCCGAGTGGCACCGCAGGGTCAGCATCTCTCACGCCGCCGGCCGCTTTAAAGATGCAGAGTGGCGCTAAACCTCCTCACTGCCGCCTCCTACTCTGCTGCATCATGGGAATTCGATCCCCGGAGCGGCCGACAGGATCGGAGCTGAAGGGCATGGGGATGATCCAAGTCCCAGCTTAGCCGAGATGCCGCAGGATGTTGGCATGGCGAGGCGGCCTCTGGGAATGCTGCGTCTCTGCATGTCTGTCCAGGGGCATCTGATGCTAAAATGTAAAAAAAATAAATAAATAAGCATGTGATATTTAGCGTCCATCATGTGGGTGTATCTGTGAGTAGCACTGTCAGCTCACGCCTCCCAGATTTTTGATATTTTCATATTTGGTGTATTTTGTCATATGACATAGATTTTAGATTCCAATTTCTCTAATTTTAAGTGGCACAGTGACGGATCCTGCCGAAATAAGAATTTCAGTGTATGTTGTACAAGTATGACTACATATAAGACACAAAAAACTTTGTGCTTGGGCACTGATATGGGCTTTGAATCTGTATGTGGGATTTACATTTGGGCCAGTTTCTCCAGTTTCCTGCTACAATCCAAAGGCAAGCAGTTTTGTGGACTAGTGTCTATAAATTGCCCTCAGAGTATTATTGCCTATGTGTCCTCTAATGGACTGGCATGCTGTCCAATGTGCACCCCCCACCAAGTGCCCTATGCTGCCAGGGTTAGGCTCCAGGCCCATGACACTGTCCCGGGTAATCAGCTGCAAGTTGGGTGGGTGTTTGTTACATGCAATGTGACCCTGTATTGGATAATCGCTTATGACTCCTTGTCACTCAGCCAAGGACAACAGGCAGCATGTCTGCTGTTTGTGATTACAATCCAGTTCTTTCCATTAATTAGTGCAATTAGTTGGCAAGGGTGTTCTATTTATAGATATGTATTTTCCCAAAAATGTGACATGGAATGGTGGTGTTCTCTGAGTACATGCATGGAAAGGAAAGGCAAAGTCATTAAGACAGCACACTGGCTGAAAAGCCTACTTGCTGTGCAACCCGCATTCCCATGGAGGCCCTTCTGGAGGTCCTCTTATCCATACAGGCATCCTGCTGCTGCTATACCTCCAACCATCCATCCATCCATCCATCCATAGAAGTCCTTCTGGAGGTCCTTATAACCCACTCATCCACACAGACATCCTACTGCTGCTATACCTCTAACCCTCCATCCATCCATCCATAGAAGTCCTTCTGGAGGTCTTTATGACCCACTCACCCAAAGAGGCATCCTGCTGCTATGGCATCCATCCATCCATCCATCCATCCATCCATCCATTTTCTAATTCTAATACCCAGTACAGCGTAGCAGGGCAGAAAGTCTGTCCCTGTTAGCACACCGCACAAGTCAGCTGACGCACTCACATGGATAGTTTAGTCTTTGCACTGTGGAATGAAACCAGTGCCAGGAGGAAACCCATATTTTAATAACATATATTTTTACATTATGTTAGCCTCTAAGGCTAGAGTGCTAATACAAGATTTTTTTTTTGTTTACATCTGCATAGCTGCTATTAAACTCTAAAGAGCTTAGCAAACAAAGTCAAGCCCCCGAAAAAGGCCAGTCCGGAGGCAGATGTTAAGAGGAACAACAGCGACTTTACCAAACATCCAGCTGGCCTGTACTTAGTGATGCGCCCAAGGCAGGGTTCTGCTGGCCCGTGCTTCACAGCACCGTGTTTACAGTGCACTGTCTACAGTGCTGTCATGAGAGGATGTTTTGCCTGTTTTCCAGGCCCCTCCTTATAAATTAGTGCTCTCACACCACTAATGAGGATCTAAACATTCTTCCACTGTATGTTTGTCCTCAAAACTAGTATTTTCACCACAAAAGGAAGGTTAAAATGCCTCTAACAACAGAGGGAAACACAGCCAAGTTAATCATTTAAGTTTTGAAAAATGTTTGTCATGGCCACCACAGAATACGAGAGAATATTTTATCAGTTAAAGCCTGTGTATTTAAGAGACATACTGTTTCTGCATGGAAGGGCTAAAGCGTAACGTGACTGGCTGTCAGTTTGTAGGCTCTGCGAAACCTACGGGTTTGTGTGTCAGTGCCAGAGGCAATGAAATCCTGAGGTTAAGTGTCCTTTACGGTAAAGCCGAGTAGGGCTAAGGGAGCTGCCTGAAATCCTTCTGCCTCTGAAGCCAGATTACTGTGCCAGGTGTTAGTAAAGCTGCCACACCCCACAAGCCCCCCCCCCCTCCCCCGCCATTCATCTGTTGGTTTTGCCCTCGTCTGTTTGTTAGAATGCCGGCTCAGACTAACAGATCGTTACATGGGGCGAGCAGAGGCAAATAAGTTCCACACCCAGGGTACGGCAAGTTCGTGTTCGTACAGGAAATGTAAGCTTCTAAGAGTATGGCCAGCTTCCAGGTTTGGATGCGAAGGTGCTTTCTGCAGATGGGGGTGGGGCAGTTAAACTTTTAGGCAGGAAGCCACTGATCCTGGATAACCCTGACCCTAAGGGGAAGGAACCACATCAAAATTCAGGCCTTTGCACACCTGGGAAATTAAACACCATTATAGTAGCGTTACTGACTCATATCTTTACCCAAGAGAGGATGAAAAGGGGGAGAGGCTTTCTTCTGATTGGCTAAGGGATAGAGACAGGGGCAAGCTCAGAAACATGCCCAAGACTGGATACCTAAACTGTGAGTGCTAATCATACCCCCACTTCCAGCAGGCCCAGAAGGAATGGGGCCGTTCTTGCTGCAATCTTTGGGGCTTTCAGCTTCCCACGGATTTTGTTTATATAATCCTGAAACGATATTCATTACATTTGATGAAATGTTATTAATTTTGTCTGAAAGCAAATGATAGATCAGTCTTTTTAGGCTCAGATGCATTTATTCTGCAGAGTGATGCAGGCCCCAGCACCTGTGCTGTCGCGAGATGATCTCCTTAGCCACAACTTTCATTAAAGAGCTTTTCTTTCACAATGACTCAATGGGGGTTGATGATTTTTCAAGCTGTAATTTATGCCCTTCTTTATTACTGAGGCACAGAGGAAGTCCCAACGGGGCCAATGGAAGTATAACTTTTTAATTATGTGCACATCCAAAGAAGACAAACACTGTCAACAGCCCTGTGTTCCCAACAAAGACCTGTAGAGTCAGGAGTAGAGGCAGGCTGTGAAATCGCACTCCGAAGCACAGGACCTGGCGGCCATTGTGCAAACTCCCCCCTCTGTGTCTGGGAGCACTGGCTGTCTGCACCGGAGGTACTACATCACACCCCATTTACAGGCACCCAACCCCCTCCCCCCCACCCACGCCCCACCCACACCCACTGTTCTCCAAACCAGCATTGCATTTCCAGTGAAATCATTCTGGCTTCTTAAAAGGCAGGGAAAGCAGCCAAGACATGATTCAACAGAATTCCCCTGAACATGGATTAATGCTTATAAAAATTCCTGTATCTGGTTTGTAGAAGATGGATCGTTTGTAGTATTTCAAATGAAGTCCTAATACTTAGGTAAAGGGAGGAGGTCATTCTTGTCAAATTGGTTCTAGCCGTCGCCCCAAAATTGCGGTTTGTGCCATGCATAGTTTTGCATGGTTTTACATAGTTTCACACTCCAGACAGATCCGGCCCTTTCTCAGCATCTGTCAAATGCAAGTTTAGGTACCGGTCCTACCCAAGAGATGCCTGATTTCTTTGCATAAACACTGTATCACTTACTCATTTTGGCTCTCTGCCATTTTTGGCATGTTATACCGAATCCATCGCTCACGGAGGAGTAAACATCGGCAACTCTGACAGTTCCATTAACCTGTAAGGAAAACTGAGTTTTTATGAGCAGTCCTGAAGGTCTCGGGGAAATCTATCGCAACATCTGGACAAAGTCAAATCTAAATGGAGATTTTATATCCTGTAGTTATCGGGCTGTTCATCTCTGTATTTATTGCACCCCGGAGGTTAATGGGTAGATCTCATTATCACGTAGAAGGTAACCCTGTATCCAGGGGGAAAGCCAGAGAAAAATGTGTTTGCGACTCAAATTGCCTCTCGAAGAAGAACATTATAATCTATACGCCCTCAATCAGTCCAGATGTGATCCTTTGTGTTGTGTTCCAGATGTCGGGAGACTTGAAGAAAGAATGAAAAACGATTGTGAAATAGCTCTATACATGAAAAGCGTGTATGTTTATACGTCTTGTGCATGTTTGTAAGTATTTCCACAGTGACCTAGTGGAATCCCAATGAGTGTTTTGAAATAATGGATACAGATCTGAGCTTTACTGAACTGGATGACATCCAGAGGACACAGCAGAAGTCTTGCACTCACTGAACTCTCTAGAATTCGGCAGGGAAAAATATATTCTTCCCTGTACTCGCACTTTCTCTTTAAATGCACACACATGTCTTTCATGCCATGTAATAGGTAATATTAAGTCCTAAGACAAGGAACTTTGTATTGAAATCAGAGATGGTTTGTAGAGGAACGGTCTGGTTGTAGGTGTTGTGTTGAGTGTGGCATTTCATGTCATTAGTTGTTGTTTGGCTAAATGGCGCGATGGCCTCTGTTTAAGCCTTGGGGGTGGGGGGCAGGCTCTTTGGTGCATCAGGCATTTCACCATAATCGACCCAGAATGCAACTCAGTCAACTGAAGCGGATCCTTCACTGTCGGCCAGAGTTGCAAATGGGCCCCACTGCAGTCCCGATGCCTTTCTGTCAACACAAGTCATTCCACAGGGCCTGGCACGATCTTCGTTAAACACGATGTATTACAAATGTAAGAAGCCTGACTGGATTAGGGGAACTACTAACCATTACTCCAACACCCCCCACACCCCTACACGTACTGTATCTCTGCAAGCAAGAACACGCTGCAGTCGGTGTCCTACGTGGCAGGCGGCCCCAGGAAGGGATCCCGACCTCCATCTCAGCCATCCACGCTTTTATCATATTGACGAATTCCCTCCTTTTTGAAGTCCTTTAATTATATACATCCCAGCTGGGCGTGAACACAACACTCAGTGTTTCCACTCAGCGATTTACTGTAAAGTCGTAGATTCCGGAGCTGGAATTCCCCTTTCCTGCTCCTCCAATTAGAGCCCTTTCCTACATCTAACGAGGATTAACTGAGACGCGGCTTTAATATCTACCTAGTCTAATTAGCCTAAGTGGAGCAGTATGTGCTTCCCGCTTCTGGGACTCCTTACACGGTCCTGTTGTAAACACAGCATCTCTTCCTGAGCAGAAATGGGAGCGCAGTGCAACTTTATGGGCATCAATCATGTAAAATTTACTCGAGAGGATGGAATAGCCTCCATCTGACATCTGAGACTCATGGCCTCCAAATAAAGTTCTGTGGAGAAACTGTAATTCCAGGTCATTTGTTGACATGGGAACGTCACCGGTATGGAATAAATCTTCAGTCCCAAATGCAACGGGGAGCAGACAGGGTGAACTGGGACAGCAAACTTCCCTGAAATTCCCAGGAAGCCAATTATGCTCGTGTTCCTCCAGCTATACCGTGTCTGCTCTCTCTGTCACGCTTCGCTCTGGTGTCACATGGGTCTGACATATTCGGGACGGAGAGTTTCCTCCTCTGAGACCCTGTCCTTGATGCCTAACGGGCTGGTTCTCCAAAAAGGGGCCCCGTCAAACATCGGCTGGCAGTTTGACGTGTAAGGAAACGGCCAGGGCGCTGGTGTCTCGGAGGGGGGCGGGGGCAACTCAGCACGAGTTTGCACGAGCCATCATTTTTTGAGGGGACCATAGCGCCCCCCGTCTGCAAGCCGTCGCCCAGACATCGCATGCGAGCGTGACATTGGCATGCCTGCGATGAATTTTCCGGCGCAAACATTCCCGTCCTACCTCCCTCTCCGCTTCAGGTCCTACCGATTCGCGAGAGGCTTTGGTTTCAGTGGCGGTAACGGGTTTACCATGGGCGGGGGGGTTAGACCCCCGCTGCCCTGGCATTTACAGCACGCCGACTAGGTGGGGGGATCTGGAAGACAAGCGCAGCCATTGTTAGACAGACACTGAGGAATGTCTGTCCAGGCCGGATGCCCTGAAGGAGCCCCTCTTGGCTTTTGTGCAGATTCATTTCAGGTCTGTCAGCATATAAGGGAATGCTCTCTGGGCCTGGCCAGCCTCTGTCCTGGGAGGGGGCCCAGGTGGGGGGTGGGGGAACAGGAAGAACAGAGAGAGAGAGAGAGAATGAGAGAGAGGGAGGGAGAGGCATGTGAGCTCATGTGTTTACGGTTAGGCCTGGGGGGCCACGCAGACAGCAGTGCCTTTCCCCCCTCCCCATGCATAGGAAGGCATCGCAGATGTTCCAGAAGCCCCCCCCCCACCCCGTTTCCATGTTTTCCCTCCCACCCATGCGAGCCTGCCCCAGCCTGCCAGGCCCCGCTCAATACCTTCGCTTTGTCCCCCCCTCCCCGGCAGGCGGGTCATCTGCGGGCCAGCGCCAAATGCGAAATGCCTGGCACGCCTCCCTGGCAGGCGCTGAAATGCGGCCTTTTGAGCAGATTACTGGGCCGCAGCCCCCAAACAAATACGAGCAGGCCAGTGCCGCCAGATACGCTGAGTGAAGTGGCAGGCGGGGGCCTCGGGGACCTTGGGGGCGTATTTTGTTTGGCTTTAACAAGCGCCCCCCCCCCCCCCCACTCCAAGCTCCCTTTCTCCTCTCTCATCAAACATTTTAATTCCAATATCCAGTGGATGCCCAGTGTCGCCGAAAAAGCCTGATGGGATTTTTCCGTGCGTTGGGATCAGGACTGGTTTCCCTCGGCCTTCCATGGAGGACAGTTGCGGCCCACAAACAATCGGGTCTCTGCTGGAGGGGGGGGCAGCCTCACACACCGCTGCATAATTTCCTTCTCCTACGTATTATCAGGGGCGGCCGATTCTAAAAGAAGCAGCCGGTCTGCTCCTACAGATCAGCCAGCACCCCCGAGAAACAGGGAGAAGCTTAAAGCTGATTAGTGAATGACGGTGTGAATCAGGTGAATCACGGTCATTTCCTCTACAGCCTGGAGCTCATGGTGGCTGTTTCCGCCCCATGGCATGATTGCCGTCACACTGGTCAGGCCTGTGTGAGGGACCTCCTCACGCACCACGGCTTTGAACCTCCCGTGTCTCGTGGCAGAAGGTGCCTGGGGGAGGGATCTGTACTGGGGCGATTGTCCCACTTCTGACCCGAGTCTGACTGCTGCAGGTGAAGCCCCCAAGTTGCACCAGTCTGGCCGGCCTCCCTGTGATCCACGAGCAGAGCCTCACGCTGTCACTGATCGACTTCAGCTTTGGGGGCTTCTGGGTGGTCCAAATCTCAACGGGGGTGGGAGGGGGCGG
>JAODJX010000043.1:14436012-14451411 GCA_026776945.1 Isichthys henryi
GGAAAAAATTTACCGGCCCTTGGTGGGGGTGGGGGGTGTGGTGGGGGGGGTCTGGGGAGGGGGGGGTGACAAGAAAATAACTTGTGTGGGTACAGAAGAGTCTTTTTTGGCTGGGGGACAGGCCCGGGGGGTGGCGCGGTTCCCTTGTTGCTGTGGCGTCCCTAACAAAGGGCCCAGTGTAGCGCAGGGCTGGCTGCCTGCTATTGGAAACAGCTGTGTCCTGTGACCTGGCTTTGAGGGTGCTGGCTGGGGGCCAGGGAAGGAGTTTAGAAAAAAAAAATACCCCCACCCCGTCCTCCTTCCTTCCAGCCAGGTGGGAGGGAGCACTACATGCATGCATTATGGGATTGATTTTTTTTTGTTTTTGTCGCTGCCTGAAACCTGTGCTGTTTTTTTGGCCTTAGATTTCTGGTGGGGTGGGGGTGGCGGTAGACTGTGGAAATCAGGGCCTCGAGGTGAATTCACAAAGGGGCGTAAGGAGAAACTGAGCGTGCTCCAAATCTGTGTGTGTGCGTGGAGGGGAAGGTGGAGGGAGGTGTGGCCCCTGCCTACCAATCAGCACGGCCCTGACCTCATGTGACTTGGAGAGGGTTCTCACAATGTGATCATCACGATTCTTCAGGGTTCCCCTTTGAACTGCAAGCAGAACATACGGGCTCCTCTCCGGGCTTTTAAATGCTCACGTTTCAAACTTTCCGACGCCCAAACAGGTCGGGGCCTTTTTTCTATGCCAGCAAGTCTAACTTTGTCATAGAAAGTTCAGCTTAGTCTTTCAGTGACAGATGATATACGAAATATCTCATTTCTCAAGGCGAGAAACAGGAACAAGAAAACCAAACTGACCCGCTAACACAAGCCATGAAATTAGGGGCATGTCCTGCCAAATTATCATACAAGGACTTGCCCTCATTCCTTCGCTGGCTCTAATATCTTGAACCCGCCGTCACAGGAAAACAATGGTGCTGAACTTCTTACCTGTCAGTTCCGGTTTGTGCCAAAATGAGCCTGGGATGAGAGGATGCAGGACAAAAAACCTTTATGACGTTGGTGTGGTTGAAGCCGTTACGTTAATTAAAGACCTAAACTCTTGCCCTGGGGAAGGGGGGGTATGTCAGGGGAGGAGGTTGTGCTAATTTGATGGGGTGTAAGATGAGAAAACACCTCTCCCCAGGCCAATATTCCCAGTCCGGATTCCTCTCTTGTTGTCGGAGGTTGAGCCACTCGTTGGGGTCTCTTTGTGTTAAGACGATTAGGAGTCAGGCGTAATTGTACACCACTAAACCTCTTGTAATGTGTGGTAATACCAGAAAATGGTGAATTTGTCCAGTGTTTACACTTTAATGTTCATTGAAGCTTAAGGAGAATCTTTTAAACTTTTATGTGACATTGACATGTATGATATCGTCACAGGTTTGCACTATTTATTGTTACGGGGTAGTAATGCAGGGGGCACCAGTAGACAATTTGAGCTCCATGACAGCATATAATTTTTGGGTCCCAACCCAGAGGAGTCCAATTATGTTGCAAATTCTCTAGAACCCCTGTCACTTTGAAGCCCTTACAATTGTCTTAACCCCCCCCCCCTCTTTATATATGCTGTTTTATACAATTCCAATTATACTGTTCATTGGTGCTGACACTTACACACTAATGTTTCACTCACTCAACAAAGTGTCAAGCGATGTGACGCATGGAGAGGTCTGATGTGATCTCTGTAGCTTGTGTAGAACGTTTGGATGGTGCACCTCCACTAAGACATAGTTTTACCTGGTGGGTTAAAGAAAGGTAAATGTGAGGTGTTCTGCCAGGACCTTAACCTGCTGTTCATGACGCCCACGTCACATTACAGTGTTTGTAAAAAGTACCAGAGACTCTGGAAAGGGAGGAAATGGCAAGTTGCGGATTAATAAAACTGTCTGGAAAACGAGAAAAGAAAAACATTAATCATTTTAAAATCCACTTGGGAAGACCTGGCATGACCCAAAGTGCTGATTTGACTGAGGAACGTCCAAGAGCTGAGGGTGTTTGTGAGGGATTCTGAGTACCTCCGGGTTCCTCCAGCAGTGTGGGAGATGCCGATTAGGTGAACAGATGACTGTAAATTGCCTGTTTGGTGTGCAGCTGCGTAAGTGAATGAGAATGACAGAGCGCATTTTTAGATAGTTTTTCATTTAAAAAGGTGTCCTTCTGTTTGCCCATTGGTTAATGGAAGCAGCCCCAGACCACACAGCCCTCTGCACTACAGTGGGCCACCTTTACCGCCTGTGTAAATATTCACAGCACTTTCACTTTCTCTTCTGGTTTACTGTTCTATATTAAAAGCCAAGTTTTCATGAAATACCTGGAAGATGAAATAAAAACTGTATCCTATCAATTGCCGAGGACTTGGCCTTGGTTTTTCCCTGCCTTGTACCTGTACCTTCTGGGATAGGCTCTGGACCCCCCGTGACCCTGAGTAGGACAAGAGGTTACAGTAAGTGGATGGATGGATGCCCTTGTTCCAGGATTTTTTTTGTTTGCTTCAGGTGAAAACCACAAATGTGGCTTGAGAATTAGCTAATGTTATGCAAGATTTGGTGTTCATCTAACCCACCAGCAGAGGGCACTGTCTAAAATGCAGGCTTCTGAAAGTGGAAATGTGGTTTGCATAGTCCTGGCACTGATAACGAATCACACTGCATTACATCTCTCTTCTAACTGAACGAGTGGAGCCAAACCACGACAGCATGCCCCGTCATTCTCTGTCAGAGGTCTGCCAAAACCTCCTTCAGATGTAACCAGGCACGCTGAGCTTTCAATCTCGAAGTGCGTGAGGTGTGTCTGGGGAATGCAAGTCCTAACACCAAGAACACGGAGAAAGTCTTCTGAAGTTGTATCCCAGCACCAGTGAGAGCGCAGACATGCGACGTCAGGGGTTGGGGGAAGTTAGCGCACAACAGCTTGGTCTCCAAAGCAACCACATGACCTTTTCATCTGCTGAAACAGGACTTGAAAACTCTTCAGGTTGAACATGCAACTGTTCTATTGAGCCATGATTAGTGTTTTACCCGTCTATCATCCAGCCACATATCCTACTCAGGGTCCCTGGCCGCAGGTGGATTACACTTTGGGCAAATGCCAGCCCAGTACAGGGCACATACAAGCACATGTTATAAGCCATTTTGCGATATAAATTAGTCTAACTGCATGCCAGTACAAAGCATACAAACAGGGTGGATTTTTTAAGGTGAGAGCCATAGCTCATAATTCATTAGCCAATGTTATACTTTGAACTGGTGAGTGGCAGCACTCCTGGGGCCAGTCAGGTTTCAGATGGAGCCAGTGCCCCTGTGGTTCTGCCCCTCCATACACCTCTGCATGCAAATTCCATACATATAGAGCGGAAATGGGATTAGAGTCCCTAATCCTGCCAGTGTGAGGTTGCCCAGCATATCCTTAGGAATTATTCATTTGAATGCATTTATTTTTTATTAACATAATAATTTTGGCTGGTAACTGATTTTACCATTTCAAATTCTTACGATTCGGTTTCGGTTAAGTGTAGGTAAAAACCAAAGTACTTTTCTCATACTTCTCTCATATGTTTTTTTTCTGGTTCTATCTTGAACTTTCTGCTGCTGCATTTCGGGCTTCTTCACAAACCCACGCTGAACCACAGAAAGCGCAAAGCTGTTCCACTTCAGCAGTATGAGCGCTTTCTTCAGGACATGCACCTCGCAGTACATTCTGCTTTCACATCCCGCTGAGTTCCCCTGTGAAGCATGTACCAGACCTTGCAGTTTCAGAGCCTCACTCAAGGGATTCGCTCACGTCCCACCGTGGCTCCACTCCAAAATGGACCCGGTCCCACGTCAGGCCCAGGACCCCCTCCTCGTTGTCTGGCCTGTATGGTGGAGCTCAGTACATTATTCATTATTGCTTCTGAGCAATTAGGTAAAAAAGGATGGGATAGACCCACCCATGTAATGAGGAAGGACTCGATTTTTTGGAAGTCCAGGTCTTTACTTCAGTGTTCCTCATCCTATTTTTTGGGGACCCCCGGAGAGTCTACATTCTTCCCTGTTCCCAGTTACCAACACACCTGTACCATGTATTCGGTGTTCTTAATTGTTTGGTTCATTCTTGTTTGTTTGGTTTGTTCTTCATTGTTTGGTTTATTCTTAATTGTTTGGTCCATTCTTGTTTGTTTAGCTTGTTCTTCATTGATTGGTTTATTCTTGATTGTTTGGTTTGTTGTTGATTGTTTGGTTCAGCTGTGCTGGGAGCTGGAAGGAAACAAAAATGTAGACTGTCTGGGGGTCACTGAAGACTGGATTGAGAAGCACTACCTTACTCGATTGTTCTTCTGACGTTCAAAAAAGGATTTATCATAAGAGGTCAATAGAGTAATAGCTAAATCTGCGTGTTACATTTCTGCAAATGTCCAGATTAACCCCAGCAAATCATCCCCACCGCTCCGGACTAACAGACCTCCCAGTACCTCTCAGCACTTACGAAAGGCTGACCCTCCGTTGGGTCCCCGAGGGCTCATATGAAGACGCAAGGAACAAAAAGCCCTTTCACCGCCCAGCCTTCCCGTCAACAGCAGTTAGATCACTGGCTACTAAGGGAACCTACAGGCCTGTCTCAATGGATCTTACATGGGCGGAACGCATTGAGTCGTCAGAATCCATAAATTTATAAAAGCCTCCTGTCACTGTGCTGTAACATATTTTCCGACAGAAAAACATGTACACGCCCCGGCTTTGTGTCGGTTACCAAGCCTTATGTTGTACACAGCAACAACTCAAGTGCAAAATCAATTACTCTACATCTAACCCAGACATGGGTTTTTTAAACGAAGGCCTTCAGCCAATCCTGTTATTACGCAGACTTCCTAATTATCAGGCTGGCGTTCGTGGAATTTACTAGAGACACATCTGCTGACTGCATGTCATCTATGCCTGCTAAAAATGTTTGAATATCATAAAGGCAACAGTCCGACGAAGATGCATTTACCTTCACGTAACGGCGTATCATAATTCATATTATTAGCAACAAAGCTTGTTTACAAATTCTGAAAGTCTGTATTTCAGGAGGGAATAGCACTTCGCATCCTATTATTACTCATTATTACGCTGTGCCCCTACGCTTATTAATAGCATGTTGGCACGGTGAAACCTGGCACATATTTTTGCGGCTGATGCTAAGATACCCCTGTGCCAGGGGCTTTATTAAGCGTGAGAGCGACGATCTAAATGTAGGAGTCGTCACTGAGGGTTTATTTTAGCTCGGCCTTGTCTGGAGAATTAAATTGCTCTGAGATCAAAAGGCTTATAAGGGTTTCAGCTGAGCAACGGAGGGGGTGGAGGGAGGGGTGACTCTGCTCAGGTGTCACCTGGGACGAATCTGGCGCAGGGTGAGGGCGGCGGGTCACGAGGCCGGAGCCGGGCACCGCTTGCGCTCGCGGATGCGGATCGGCCACACCCCACCGCCAGCTGCGGCTTGGCGCGTGACCCCGTGCGACAAACGAATTTAGACGTGTCTGGGATTTGCGGGAAACCCCAGATGGGGGTAAGATCGCACGTCTCCGGCTGTCGTGATTCAGCCCTGATTAGTCATGATCGCTGCTCGTCTGGCGAACCACAGAAGGGATGCTATTACAGCCTGCATATAAGCCAAGCGGCTCAGGAATGTGTTTTTAAGCGTATTTATGTGTAGGCATTTATTCATACATATTGGAATGCATAGCTCTGAGCTGACACTGTAAGAGGAGACACTGGCCACTATATGCTATATATACATAAAGATCTTGAATGAAATAACATCTCAGACAGTTTAACTATATGTCTCCCTAGTGATTCTCTCTTCATCAATTATATGCAGCCGTAGAGACTGGTACAGGTATGCTTGTATTTCCTCTCCAGCCCAGGAGGAAATATGTGGTCACATGATGTCAACGCTGTCAGATTGGAGTACAGTGACGCACCTTGCCAAATCATGGATAGCCGGATGATTGTTCGGTCAGCACAGGCCTGGGGGCAGGGAGGATTTGTGGGATGTGGATGGAGGTCAGGTTTGCTTTGTGGCCACCTCTTACTGGGGATCAACAAGAGGACTGATCTTCAGATTTAGTTTTTCTCACCTCCGACCATGAACATACTTTTTCCGTATTGTCCATACTGCGATCAATAAAGGACAAGCAATTACAGAAAATGCAATCAATATGGACAAGCTATAATGGTCACTCCAGCTCCATGCAGAAGACGATTTAGTTGCTCTCTTTCACATATTTCCAACTATTAATTGTTGCCATGTTGCCTTTCCTTGACTTTCTTTGTTAATGAGATTTAAGAAGCTAATCTTATGCTAGCCTCCCTGCTGAATTCTATAAAACTAAAGGCAAAATATTTGGCCAGAGGTTCTCGGCTGTAACTAATGTCGGAGACGGAGGGAGCAGCAGTGTGGGAGAGGAAAATGTAATTATGTATTATTTTAATCCACCAGGTCCTGACGGCCATCTGTATAATCTTGCGTGTGCGGAGAAGATTATGCATGGCGTATGAGTTTCGCCGTGACCTGCAGTGAACTCTGCATTAGCTGCAGTTACCAATAAGGGAGCAGACAGGGGCTCTGCGTGATGGAGACCTCATTCACGGGATTCAGACTATCTGGGGGACATTGGCCTCCTTAACGCACAAACCAAAAGTCCCGCAATCCGTTCTCCTGGTCTGGAATGGAGAACAACATTCCAAAATGGCATTCCGAGATCTCCAACAACCAGAGCCAAACATTGTGATGAGCAGAGATTCCCTGGGATTATTCCATTCCGGAATGCCACGTCGCTGCGGCTTGGGGATTTCACCGGGAAGCGTGTGTTTTCGGGAAATTGCAGGTTTAAGCTTCCCCTGGGCTTTCTGCATCTTTTATTGGATTCTGGGTGTAATCCCACTGGGTGGCTTTTAACCCTTAGGGCTCTATTTGTGACAAAGCCTCTCATCAGACCTCCTGGAGAGAAGCTCACCTTTTTTGATTGCACGTTTAATGTGTGTTTATCTCCGAGTCCCTGTTTCCACTCTTATCCTCAGGAGGGTCTTTCCAGGAGTAACACTGCGATGTGCCGGCTGAAGTGGCTCCCACTGAAGCGTGAATTATTTGGGTAACACGGGCACACAGACACCCTTACAGTGTTTCCAAGCCCCGTGATCCTGCTTCTATGTGATTAAAGGCAGTGGAGAATGTCAAGTTTAAAGAGCGTTTGGTTGTTTCTTGGCGATACGGTGATAAGAGGCCTGAAAAATAATATGAAAAAGAATCATTCCTGTCTTCGGTTTCATGCCAAAAAGCAGACACTGATCAGAGATGTAGAAGGAGGATATTTTTGTTAGTTAAGATGACAGTGATTTGCCTACAGATTGTACATTTCGCAGTTAGCTTCTTGTGCATCTCTTATTCATCTGACATTTACCCAGAGTTTGTACCCCCAGTGACACAGAATACTTACATTGTGTACTTACTGGGAGCTGGTATACCAAATACCTTGTGTATTGAATACTTACATTGAGCACTTATGTAGACTTTGTGTGTTGAGTACTTTTACACGGCATTAGGCTTGGTATCAGAATGGCTGAGAGGAGTGATCTAAGTGATTTTGAACATTGTGTCCTGCATCTCAGAAATAGTCACCCTACTGGGATTTTCATGCTCTACACCAGTGTTTCCCCATCGGTGCTCGGGTACCCACAGTCAGTCCACATTTTTGCTCTCTCCGAGTTCGCTGCCAGACAGTCCACATTTTTGCTCCATCTCAGGAGGGAGCAAAAACGTGGACTGTCTGTGGGTCACTGAGGACCAGATTGAGAAACACTGCTGTACAGTGTCTAGAGTTTAGAGAATGGCATGGTGAACAAAAAAACATCCTTTCATTGTGATAGAAAACACCATGTTAATGAAGGAGGTCAGAGGAGAATGGTCAGACTCATTTAACCTAACAGGAAATGCAAAAATAGCAGCTCAGTATAGCAGTGGTGTGCAGAAAAGCTTCACTGAACCCACAACTTGCTAAAGTGGTTCTGGTGGTAAAAGTGGGACCTACCAGGTATTAACTAATTGTGCCTAATAAAGTGGCCATATAATGTACCAGGTGAAAGATATTCCTGTATTGCATTTCACATTAGATGTGTGCATTATATAATTCAATGATGTTGCATGACTTGTATGCATTTGGTTTAAAAACTTGAAAGAGTGACCCCATAAAATAAAGAGATGACAGGTTTTGTGACTGTAGGAGGACACTGGGAGGACACTGGAGGGATACTGGAAGGATGCACTTGCTCTTAACTTTATGACCCTTTCTTTCTGCTGCTGTTACTTGAACTACATAGTCTTCCTCCTCGGCCTGGAGATTTAATGCTGAGGAGCTTTGCTCAGGGGACTGTGGACGTCAGACTGCACCATGTGCCTGGCCTGTCCTCCTGTTCTCGGGACCTGGTGTTTATGGGCTCATGAGCTGACTTTGCTTTCGGACCTGCGGGTTCTGCATGCGCCCATTATGGTGTTGTGCTGGCAGCTGTGTGTTTTCACTGAGTTCCAGAAGCGAGAGGGTGATGCGACAAAGCTCATCTCACAGTTCCAGCGTGGCCTCGGCTGTCTGTCCAGGTCATGTGACCCTTCCCGTGTCATGTGACCCTGCCAGTGTCATGTGAAAAACATCACCCAACCCCAGGGCTGCCATGGGATCCGTCCTAAGGTCTTAACACCCGTTGGGGGCTTTTCACAAAAGCATCTTAGCACTATGAAGATCATAAGTTCAAAGAGGTTCAGTGAGACAGGAGATTAGGAATAGCCTTTCGTGTGTGAATGTGTGATTGTGAGAGTACCCAGCTATCCGGGTGGTACTTAGGCCTAAGTCCATAAGACTGGATCAAGGCTGGCTGAAAATGGGCTAGCTGTTTGTGTGTGTGTGTGTGTGTGTACTTGTGTGAACATTCAAGCGCCATCTCCATGGCCTTGCCAAGTCAACAAATCCACGGAAAGCGCTGAAATATTTATTTTCCAGCCACCGCGGGGGATCATCTCGTCTCTCAGTGGAGAGTGGCATCACGGACCCGCCACCGATACGCCACGCTCATGCAAGTGATGGGGCGGCGGTTGCGGTGGGCAGCCGGACGGGGGGAGCCGCCTGGAGTCTAGAGATTCAATTAGACGCTGTGAATAATTGAACTAATAGGGAAACAGAACCGCGCCACATGGGAGAGGTGACATCATCGGCTAAGTGGAACCGCACACCGGGGAATGTGCAGTTGAGCTCGCCTCTCTGGTTCCTGTGTGTCTGGTTACTGCCTCCGGAAAGATCCCAGAAAGAGCAGGAACTTCGCAGGAGTGGTCTGAGCGGGCTGTTCTAATGTAATGCGTGACTGACGCAATTTTATGCGTGCCGGACTGCACCGAAACAGCAGGTTTGATTCCTGCACAGTGAATGGATTACCGAGAATCGGCAAGAACTGCGCTTGTAATGTTACGCTCCAGAATCTTCATTAGGTCCAATTGGGTCTCTGCAGAGACAATGCCTCAGTCCAATTAGGGGCTTCTGGAGTTTCCTCCGTGACTCGACACCGGCTCCATTACCTCAGAAAACAGGAGTCAACCCCCCACCTGAGAAGGGAACACCCTGCAGGCGTGCCGTGGTGCTCCTCTGTCCTGCGGGTGGCCCCAGCATGCATCATAAGCTCCCGTCACAGAAAAAGCACTCGGAGGCCATTAGAGTGCCACTGGCATTCTGGAGAGCCTTCCTCTGATTCCGTAATTACACTCATCTTTCCTGTTTACTAAACTTAATTAGGCTGGTGTACGCCGGCTCGGCCCCGCCCCTTTCGGGACAGCAGCGGTAATCAAACCCCTAGTGAATTCCTGTGACCCAGGGCCGTACCTGCACTCCTCAAATTGCATGCAGGATGGACTATGTGTCATGAGTAAATGTTGCAGCTCTAGCTGCAAATCAGGGCCATCTTTGACCTTTGACCCTGCAGGAAACCTATATTGTAAGATTACAGAGTTTTGTACCCTACTGGGTCGCCAGTCTCCCCTTTCACACCTTTGATGTGGATCACACCAAAAATGAAAGAGAAAAAAAAACTGAAGAAATCCATACTCAGAGAACATCTTGTTTGGATTACGCCCAGCCCTGAGGTCAGGCCCATCTGGCAGAGGTTGATGGGTGGAGGTCACATGAAGGGAAACATTCCCATCATCCCTTGTGAGGCCAGCACCGTCCCGCTCATCTGATTTACCGGGGATGGGACGGACAGCCACTCGCACTGATGGCTTTATCAGGAGAGCGTACTGTAGGACCCCAGTGACAAAAGACACCGTCAAGTTGATTATGCTCCAGCTCACGGAGGTCAACTAGAGCCCGTTTAATAGATGGACCATCCATGAAAGTGGTGAAATCACACGTTAAGCTCTGCTTGTTTCAAGCTGTACGTATGGATCACCAATGAGCTGGCAATTCTGTTGCAAGCAAACCAGCATGTCCAAGCATGTGATCAGATCCCAGGGAGGGTAAAAGCTGCTACTGGACCACCATGTTTGCTAATTAGCCCAGTAAAACCAGCACATACTCACTGAGGCATATGATCACACGTCACCTGGAATGAGCGTATGCATGCCACACTTTCATTCCGGATGCCTGTCATGGTGCCCAAACAGAGAACACCCATATGCTGGGGGGGAGGGGGGCAATGTGACGAATCATGACCATGTTTAAGGCACGGAGTGAGAGGAATCACCATCACCCAAGGCTTCACTTATGCACAGGCTAACCTGGGCTATACCAAAGGGCCCCGACTTATAGGTGGGGGCCCCAGTAGTGATTTTCAGGGGCCACTACCTCCCTGAATTCAGCCCTGCCATGATTATAGCACTAATGCTAACTGGAAACTAGAATGTCAGGGATGTTGGGTGATGACCTCAGGAGGAGTTCAATATGGGAGTGGCATGACCTCCTGATCCCATTCACTGAGTGCCGCTGAAGAAAACTGCCCAGATTTCTCTGCTGAGAGGCATGTTAGCTTGTGGCTAAGCCATAGCAGAAGGCCGGTTGGTGGGTTCTGACCAAAGTGCGATCTCTTATTAGCAGGCTGCTGTGTTTTCGCATTCCATAGGTAATGATGGAAGATCAGCCGAAGATGATGAGACACTCAGATGCTCAACAGACCTGTCGCTGCCCCCCTCAGTCAGCCCGCAGACCTGCTATGCACGGGAAGATGGGAAGCATGAAGCGTGCGCACGAAGAAGATTCCGGAACTAGATTCTGGAAGTCTGCTCATCCCTTTCTTTGCAAAGGAGATTTATGTGTTGGCTGTGATTCCCATTCATCTTTCTTCTCGCTTTCACCTTTCATGAAAGAGCATCTTCTCCCCATCACTTTTCAGTTCAGTCAGCACCTGTAACCACAAAAACATTCAGAAAGCATCATTTGCGCCATTCTTTATCATTTAGAGTATGTTTGGAATTAACCACTGCGATGGATCTCCAACGTGTGTTTCACTATCTTTTTCTTTTCTTTTCCTTTTTAAATAAAATAAAAGGGGGGGGGGGGGACACACAGGAACAACAGTCATACAATAACAGACATTAATCACCATTGGGAGAGAAAAAAATATAAATAATAAAAATATAAAGAAAAAAATTATAATAATAATAAAGGTGGGGTGGAGAAAACAAAGTGTAGGGGAATGCAGAGAGCAAACAAGCATAACACACATAGCACCCATTACAAGGACATCAAACAACAAAACATTAATAGCAGGCTAATGATGACAACAATAAGAAATTAATAAGATATATTATAATATCATCAACAACCACAATAATAGTAATAACTGAAACAATGTTACAAATAGGTATTATATATAAGCAGCATACACACATGTGATCATACACATACACACGTATATTTAAATTCCTATATCTATAAGTTACTCTAAAAAGTAATAATAATAATGATACTGATGGCTCAACCTCGTATGAACCCATTCATGTATGTGTAAGTGTAGGTGTGAACTGATTTGTTATTGGATGTGCTGGTAATTGATGCTGTTGTGCTGTCAGGCCCCCCCCCCCCCCCCCCCCCCCGGGCCCACACCCAGGCAGGGGGGGCCAAGCCGCCCAGGCACAAGGGGCCCCCGCCCCGGGGAACCGAGACAACCACCCACCCAACCCGAGAGGGAGCCAGCGAGGGACTAAGGGGGGCCAACCGCCGTATAAGGAGGCCTGCGGAGGACCCCCCACACGCTGGAGGGCCCCCAGCCCCTCAAGCCCGCCCCTCAGCAGGATGGACCGTCGCCCATCGCAGGTGTTTCACTATCTGTGTCCCTTTGCAGAAGCGAAAATGTCCATCTTCTTTGTTTGTTGCATTTCCCCAGCTTATTAAACTGTCAAATCCAAATAATACCCCTGTCCTGCATACTGAGAATCTGTCCATCATCCTGCCTGAGCTTAGTCGTATAGGTGTTAACCCAAATGCAAAGTGGCAGGACTGAAATCGTGTGTTACTGCATAAATAAATAGCGTGTGTGCATGTGTAAAACCATGAGCTTCACAACAGTGACAGAGCCACGGCTTGTATAATGCTATGGCACTGATAAACACGCTCAGAAACATCCTGCAGGGTTACAGGGACAAGGCCTCGGCTTTCAGATGCTGTCCAGCTGTTGAAGGGTTTACCTTCTAGAGCTGAAGATCTATACAAATTCCAACTGCTGATGCAATTTGTGGTCACCGGGGGGGACAGGAGCCAATCACAGGCAGAGGAGTCCCTGGACGCATGCCAGTCAATAGCGGGATTCACACACATTTGCAATGGGTAGTTGCAGATGCAGATTCCTCCAGTTGCAGGTTCTTTTTACTCGAGGAGTGTAGCTTTCCTCTGAATGTCCAGTAGAAAGCTGCACAACATGGACAAATCACACAGCTTCACTCACACATGGAGGCCCCGCCCCCCCGAACTGAGGAGGTTTCAAGCAGGGGTGCTCCCCACTGAGCCACCCACGGGCAGACATGGCCGCCGTTAAAAGCCCTAAAAAGCCTTTATCGGAGCAGCTTGCTGACTTAAGCAGATACACAGCTGTGCCATTACCGCTTCACTGCCCCGACGCCCACGTCCCAAGCCCATTCCACGCCCGCTCCTCGGGTTATGCCAGTAAATATCGCGGCGGCACTGGCAAGCTGCAGAGATCGGAGTCCTTGTAAACATCCTTTAGGAGGAACGGGAAAAAATGGTGACAGGTGAGCCGAAGTGCGCTAGCACGGCGGCTGCTATGGCATCGTTGTTAACGATTCTAACGGTGCCAGTTACCAGAGCCGAATTACGAACGGGAAAGCAAAAAGGCAAACACGTTCTGCGGGGATTACTGTTTATCGTACCAGAGATTCATTCATTAAATACTGAAAGCTTCACTTTAGATTTCCTTAAATCAGTCCAAAGAAAAACATTACGGAACCAACTCACTATACCGCCAAAGAAAAGCAAAACACCATAACTACGTTGTCACCGAAACTGCGAAAGCTTTTAGACTGTCCACCTATATGTGCAGTAGCAAAGCAAATTATACTGTTTTCTTCCAAACCAAACATAGCTGTTCTAAGATGTTTTGCCACGAGATAAAGTAGAGACCTGATTTTGGTTATAATTCAGCTTTGATAAATCATATTTCGTACAACAGCATAGCCAGTCTCATATAACGTGTATCACAAGTACAGAATATTTACTGGTTGATGCCTTGTCCTGCGTTATTCCCTGGCTTATGGGATAGGCTTCCCACAAGACCCCTGTGACCCTGCATAAGACAACCGGTTATAGAAGATTGATGTATGCATGGATGGATGACTATTTATGCAATAAAATGAATTTAAGTGTAAACAATTGGAGGTGTGCTTCTTGTTTAATGGGGTGAAAATACTGTTTTGCAGGACGTCCTGGACGAGTGACCAGTGTTTATTCCAGTGTTTCCCAATCCAGTCCTTGGGGACCCACATCTGGTCAACGTTTTTGCTCCGAACTGGGAGCTTGGAGAGAGCAAAAATTGTCTGTGGCTCCGGAGGACTGGGAAACACTACTTTATTCGGTTGTATTGCTTGAGCTTAATTCAATTTATGTTCATTAAACACATACAAAGGAACCGCCTCGCCTGGGTATTAAACTTTTTCCAAAATGCATTCGGGTATGGTTGAAACTTTGCATCCCGGCAGTTATGCAACGTGTGCACTGAAACAGCTGCGTGATCACAAAATTTATATTCTTAGCGGTTACTGTAATCTCTGAACCATTTCCCAGTGACCAGTTTGCTTTGAACCTAACACCACCCACCAAAAAGGTCAGAATATAATTAACAGCCCTTCGGAATTTCATTATCAAATGATAAAATGTCTCTTCGGAGATATCTCATTCTCTGTATTAAAAGCACGACGTTCGCTCTCATCATTAATAGAAGTTATTTAAGAGGAACATCTATATAAGGAGGTAGAATACGAAAACCAGCGAATTCAGAACCACAGGGACATTAATGAATGAAGCATGTAAGCAGGTTTCCTCGAAAGCGCAATTTTCCTGCCGTTATGTTAAAGTTGTTTGCGGTATAGAATGGCTGAAAGTAGACAAACGAATCGGCAACGGCAGGCGTGTAGCAGAGAATACAAAGGGATCGGTATTTGTATTCCGCTGGAGCTGCGTCCCACCGGTGCTAATCATTAACATCTGTTTAGGCTTAACATATATCATGAGGCGTAAGCAGGGAAGACCAGGGAGATCTCATTTAGCGGCACAGTCGTCAACACCGAAGGAACATTTCCCACGGAGGGAGTATTTGTGTATGGAGTCTGGGGGGCAGAAACTTGTCTGACAAGAGGAGCTTTAATTTCAAGGCAGAGTGGAATCGGAGGGGGGCAGTGGCTTCGTGACTTCTGCCATCGCGTGAAGTCATGCTGAGTGAACCAAAGTCCCCTTTTCTGTGATTTTATCTCTCACTGGGCAGGGCAGCAAATACATTTTGAACCATCAGGTCCGGCTGATGATCACATCAGGTTCTGTGATCAAATCCTGGATGGAGGTGTGGAGGTCGAATGTAACATTCCAGAGTCCCCCCCCACACCGCTAACTGCCCACATCCATCAGTGACCAGAGACCATCACTGTAACAAGAGACAGGGCTCCCTGCCCTGTGACTTTGCTTTCCCAGGAAATGCTGGAGGGTTCGTGTGTGTGTGTGTGTCTGTGTATGGATTATGTTTATATTACATCGAGGGGACCATCCATCCATCCATCCATCCATCCATCCATCCGTTTCCCTTACTGGGTCGCGGGGGGTCCGGAGCCCATCCCGGAAGCAATGGGCACGAGGCAGGGAACAACCCAGGATGGGGG
>JAODJX010000043.1:14457903-14467967 GCA_026776945.1 Isichthys henryi
ACCGGAGGAAACCCCACGACGACATGGGGAGAACATGCAAACTCCACACACATGTAACCCAGGCGGAGACTCGAACCACCATGCCGCCCCCGTCAAATATTCAGCAAGACGTAAACAGTTGTTAATGTGCCATAAAAATGTTTTGCTGCGTGACGGGAATTTCTCTGACAAGCTGAAGCGGATGCAAAATCAAGATGTGTAGCAGACGTGGTCAGACCAGGAGGAGCCCCCTGGAAAATCGGGGCGGGGGGGGGGCTGGGGCAGAATGCATTCTCGGAGCTGCTTTTCAATGAGCAACACACGCTCTGGGTCAGCTCTGACACGGATTGGTGCATTTGTGCTGTCGCTGACCAGAGGACATGAGCCAACGTTGGCACTTCTCCAGGCAGCCCCCATTTTTTCGGCTTCCTGTTTTGGGAGCTGCTGGCTGTGCTGTCGAGCTCCTGATGGATGGGCGGAAAAAGCAAGCCGGGGCCAGCGGTGTGAAAAGCCGTGTGGCGCGATGAGAGCGATACCCTGGACCACGATGAGATCCGTTTTCCGTCCCACACAATGGGCAAGGCAGCCATCCGACACTGGCGGCTCCCGTGACCCGGTTCCACACATGTGGGCAATCTCACCGGAGGGCTCCAATGACAGATCCATTTCAGACATATATTTCGGTCTAGGGCCTGGGGTTGGGTGGCACAGTGGGTAGACCTTTGGCCTCATGTCTCCGATGCTGACAGTCTGAATCTCTTTGAGCCTAGAGTTAGGATGTTCTCTCTGAAGCCCAGGATTAGGATAATTGGTGACTCTAAACAAGTGTTTCCCAAACTGGTCCTGGACCTACAGATGGTCCATGTTTTTGTTCCCTCCCAGTTCCCTCCCAGACAGTCAGTGTTGGGGAAGTTACTCACAAAAGTAATACATTACAGACAGAGGTGGAAAGTTCAGGTCTAGAAAGTACAAATCCAACCAACCAGTTGAGTACTTTATGACTCAGCTCAGCTGGTTGGTTGAAACAAAATCCACACTCAGCTGGTTGGTTGAAACAAAATCTTGTGAGTAACTTCCACAACTCTGCAGACAGTCCACATTTTCGCTTCCTCCCAGCCTGGGAGGTGAGAGGAGCAAAAACGTAGACTGTCTGCAGGTCCTCGAGGACCAGATTGGGAAACGCTACTCTAAACTAACCCTTGTGTGCGACTGTGTCCCGTGATTGGCTGCAGCCCCCCCCCCTCCACGAATCTGACCAGAAAGTAGTTGGAAGATGGATCTTAAAGGTGTGTGTGACTTAAAAGAACATGCATACTCTAATAACAGATCTATGTCAGCTGACATTTTAATGATCTTTTCCGTGAGGCTTTGCCCTGGGAAACATCCACATCTGTCCCATTTATACCCAGTGAAGGAAGCAGTGTACTGTAGCCTATAGTTGGATGCACACAGTAGGGCACTCAAATCTGTATCTGGGAGTCTTCCGGCCCTCAGACGGACGGCTCTGTACTTCTGGGGAGCGACTTGGTGCTGCATCAAAGCATCCCGTCATCCTGCATTTAACTGGGGAGGGGATACTGTGATATATAAAGTGCATGTCTGGGTAAGAGGCTTCTAACAAAGTCCCTCCTTTTCCTGAGACCTGAGCCTCCGTCGCCCGGATCAAGGCTCGCTGCTGTTAATTACCGTACACACAGCACTGTCTCTCTGGTTTCCGGAATGAAAGCCTTACCTGCATCCCAGCAAGCCCTCCATGGCATTCGTTTATGTTTGCTCTTCGTTCCCTTCACCGACATGCTGATTGTCTATTGCGATAGCATAGGAATGAGTGCGATACAGCCAGGCTAGTTAGACAAAAACAGGAAATGACCAGTGAGCTACGGAAATCGAGAGAAACGAACCGAACAACATGGCACATGGACCAAGTACAGGAGTGAAGACGAGCACAAAGGAGTCTGGGGAAGGGGGACATCTGGAAAGGCTCCAGTCACATCCAGGCTGTGACAAACCAGAAGGTCCATTTTCTGAACCTGGTTGTCCTTTTCAGGAATCCAGGGATCTGGAGCCCATCCCAGAAGCTACAGGCGCGAGGCAGGGAATGACCCAGGACGGGGTGCCAGCCCATCGCAGGGCAAACTCAAACAGTCACACAAACAGGCCATTTGGCAACTGTGGGGGGAACCGGAGTACCCAGAGGAAACTCTACAACGACACAGGGAGAACATGCAAACTACACACATGGAGCCATGGCAGAGGCTCAAACCAAGGTTCTGGAGGTGTGAGGCACTAGTGCTAACCACTGCACCACCCCGAATCGGATATAGAATTTATATTATCAGAACTAAGGCATTGCCTGAGTGTACAGCTCATCTTTCAGATGCCCCCCCCCCCACACTGAGCTGTATGGATGAAATCTACCTTCGTTCAGGTCTATGGATGAGGTCTGTCTTCCTCAAGGTCCATGCCGACATGACGCGTGACACCAGCAGCATCCTCTGGGCTGTCTCTTGGCATGTCATGGGAATCCCGGAGGCACTGCAGTGAGGGCACCAAGGGCAGTTACTGTTTTGATGGAAGCTGGCTGGAGGCGTGGCTCCCAAGGGCATCCACATCAAGCTGGCGCCCATGGAGAGGCTGACAATGAGAGCAAACCCGCCATCTGGCCAGAGGCAGATAAAAATAAATATACAGCCATATGTTTACGTGGCTGCTTTTCTTGGAAGGAAATTATTTTTTCTTTTAATATACGAGAAAAAGGTTCTATTCCAACAAAAGATGGCTGCAAAGCCCAATGCATGTGTATTTTTTTCAGTCATATATTGCTAAACATGCTAACAAATGTTAGCATTCCCAATAGTTCACCAGTCAGCTACACCTTTCTACCGCATAAGGCAAGCTATACCCACATGCAGTGGTTAATAAGTATTCGGAGAGGGCTGTTTGTATGTGGGTCACGTACATCTTTGGCTAGGAGTTTACTAGGAGGGTTACATCATGTTGATTGAGTCTCCTTTGGGAATAAGAGGGTTGGCGTGTTGGTATAAGTTTTCTTCCAGAATTTCCATGGTGAAATGTCTAATTAAACCACAACGGATGACAAGAGGGAACGTGGAAAATGGAGATTTCATGACTTCTCCGTGACAGTAGTCATGGGTATTGAAATGCCGGGATGCGCTTGGGGGCGGGACAGTGGGTTAGTATCCTGGGCCAGCCCAACCCTGTTTGGGGCCTGAAGCAAAATTTGATTAACCTAGTTGTCATCTGCCTTCCCATTCTGATAGGCTGATCAGATGGGGGCCCCCTGGTAACCACTGGGATCAAGGTAGTTGCTTAGTTCACTTATGCCGGCTGGTAAGACTGGAACCACATGCACATGTGCAGCTACGGAGATGACAGCAGTCATGAAGGTTCTTACTATTAATTGACGTTACCTTCTGCAGGGAGGCTTGCTGATCTCGTTGACGGCTTTAGAGCCCCCAGGAAGGGGAGTGGCCTTGGTGACCAAACCCCCAGAATTTTCCCGCCGACTTCCATCCGATGCTCGCGGAAACAGCATCACCCCCACAGTCACTTCCCTTGCTGCCTCTCCGTCAAAATGGCCGCTGCCTAAATCTCTTCAGGGACAGGTATAACTGACTGATGAGGAACATCAGTCCCAACAGAGGTACATGCTGATCCTGGCCTTCACAGCAGCGGAGTTCGGGTGACGCAAGGATTGGTACCTTAAAGAGTCTGCAGTTGAAGCCCAAGAACACATGTGACAAGTGAACTTGAAACTCTATAGATTGTATAGATGTAATGACCTGGCCAATAAAAGTCACTGTTTGAATTTAAATCAGCAAGTACTTAAGAGCCACTGATTGGACCATTATTACAGCTCAGCAATGTTACGCAGCAATTTAGTGAAGTCAGCTGAGTACCCGAATCTACCGAAAGGCCAGGTTATTCCATCAATGAATTTTTTCTTTCCTAATGGCGTGGGCATATTCCAGGACGATAATGCCAAGATTCATCTGGCTCACATTGTGAAAGAGTGGTTCAGGGAGCATGAGGAATCGCTTTCACGTGTGAATTGGCCACCACAGAGTCTTGACCATTGAAAGTCTTTGGGATGAAGAAAATTTTAAGGAGTTCAACTCACCTATCATCAATACAAGATCTTTCTGAGAAATGAATGCAAATCTGGATGGAAAAAAATGTTGCGATGGTGCATAAGGACGTGGAAACAATGGCATGGTGAATGTGCAGTAAAATAAACACTAAAGGCGGTACAACGGAATATTAAAGTGTGTGACGTTCTTTTTGGCCAGGCAGTGTAAGTCTCCCACTGCATTGATAGACTGCACACTGCACACTGCTGAGCCTTTCTACCCTCCAACATTCCCTGCCCTTCCTGGAGCAGGAGCTATATTCGCCCCACTCTATGATCACCTGCTTCTTGTAACCGACCAGTTGGCCTCATTCTTGTCTGCAAGCCACCTGTTGTCTGCTGTGTAGTCAAGGCTGAGGTAGTGGGGGAGAGGGGAGATGAAAGGGGGATAATGTTGTCAATATGGATGCCTCCTCCCCCATAAATCATCCTGCAGGAGGAAAGCCTCGGCTCAGAGGGCCAGACACCTACTAGCAATTTAGGTAAGACTCCTTGTTAGTGTATCTCTGCTGTTAGCCACCAGGGGGCATTTTGCCTGTATGACCCCAGTATGGAACTAAGTACAGTTGTAAGAGAGCTCCTGACAACTGGGGGTTGGGGTAGAGGCAGGTGATGGTAAAAGTTGTTTATCACGGGTGGGGGGGCTAGCTCTTTAGTGGAGGCCCCTGGACTGTAGCCCAGTTAAGTCTGTGCATTGAAGCACCACTGGTCCTGTGTGGAATCCCGATCTGGGATATCTGTGGAGTCAGTGATGTTACAAGATGGGGATCCATAATGAGTGGCTGGACAGCTTTGAGAGACGGCCATGATTTTGGCCAGTGGCCCTCGAGCATGTAATCAACCATCCCCCGCCCCCGTACCAAGCACTGGGTCACCCCGGCCGAGCATTTAGTTCCTGACCAGCAATTGTGACATTCAGAACCAGCTTGACCAAATCCCATGACAGGGATCCAGGTAGATGTCACCCAACCAGCAAACCTCTTGCTTTTTTTTCTAGGAGTTTTTTGAAAAGTCTTAAGAACTGACACAAAAATAGCAAGACCACTGGATCCTATTATCACCGCACAACAACCCAAAACAAAGTGCCATATTTCATTTGTCGCAGGTTATCATGTTACTGCGTGCAGCCCGAAAAATAGCAACTGTGTTCATTCACAGCTCAGGTACAGCAAACGCCTGCTAATATTTTTAAGACTTGCTGTGACACCTTTTATTTTGGTACCTGTATTTGAAATCTTCTGACTGTTTGCTAATCTCATTTACAAACTTGGGAAATTTAATGCCCCCCATCAGTGGAGTTTGAAGACAAAAACCTGAGAATCATGAAGAAGAAAAAATCCTGCCCAAAACCAGGCCACACCAACCACTCCCACACATTATTCTGCATGTTCCTGGCTGAAGAACATCCATCCATCCATGCTTATCCTTCTCAGGGTAATTGGGGACCTGGAGCCTATTCCAGGCAACATACGGCAGTGTTTCCCAACCCAGACCTCAGGGACCCACAGACTTTCCACGTTTCTGCACCCTCCCAGCTCCCTGTCAATAATGTGGACTGTCTGGCAGGGAGCAAAAACATGAATCATCTGCGGGGTTTGTGAGGCCTGGGCTGGGAAACACTGCCACCGGGTACAAGGCAGGGGTACCCCATGGATGAGATGCCGGCCCATTTCAGGGAAGATGCATGCGTACACTCACACATACACTCGCACACATTACAGGCAGCATTCAGATGTTAAATAGCCCCACAGCATGTCTTTGGACTGTGGTAGGTAACTGCGCCTCCCAGGAGAACCCTCTGTCACGAGGAACACATGCAAACTAGGATGAAGGACAAAAATGTGTCATTCACCTAGATAATGATATTTTATCCCAAAAACATAAAAATATGTTTTTTCGACACATCCATCCACCTACCCACCAGTAACCATGTATCCAGGTCATGATGATTCTGGCGCCTACCCTAGGATTTGTGGATCAGCGGGCTAAATGTCTGTGCTTGTAATCATAACCCTGGCCTTGGCAGAATAGTCAGAAGACCATGGGCTCTTAAGAAAGGTCCGTAACCCCCAGCTCCAGGGGTGCCACACACTAACTGACCCTATGTTGTCACCCCCCAAGCTTGCTTTCACTTCTCTGTGTGTCTCATGGCAAGCAAGATGAAGTAGGCAAGGAGAAGCATTCCAATGTACCTGTACTGGTGCAAATGGTAAAGAATCATTTCAGAAAACACACAGACAGTTCCATCACAGACTCCTTACACTTACAGCAGGAGTTACCAAAATACATGTTCTATACAAGAGAGATCTTGCAAGCAGGGGCCAGAATTCCAACCCTGGAAGCGTGAGGCTATAGTTCCAACCACTGAGCTAAACAAGGGAGCAGTGACAGCCAGCTACTTTGCACAACCTACTATTTGCCACCACGATGTGTTTTGCAAGCCCATGCAGACAAAGACCTGATTGGAGGGAGTGCCCATCACCATGGAAACATCAAGCAGCTGATTCACAAGCAGTCGTTGCTATGGAGCAGTAAACAGGCAGAGTCCGCCTGTCGATCCGTGGTTAGCGGCTCCACGGCAACAGAACCATCCCCAAGAAAGTGGCCCTTGGCACGCTGGGACCTGGAGACCTTCTTAGAGGCGGAGGAAGGGATAGAGGAGACGTCAGCTTGTTAGCGTGATATCGAGAGATGAATCGATTTCCCCTGGAGGTAGGGATGGTGAATTACATGGTTCAGAACACAGCTCTGAACTGGCCTTCGGCACCCTCTTCAATCTACAGCTGCTGATCTGTGAGTCAGGGTGACCTGCTGGGCGAGGTGCCTCTGGAGAACCAGCCCGGAACACCAGGCAGCCAGCCAGGGTGTTATTGGGTCAGCAGAAGAAGGAGGGTCATGGAGATCCAGCAGGGAGACAAGCCACTGCTTACACACCAACCTCCGATAATGACCCCATACCAACAGCACTAGCATTCAGCTCAGGTGTCAGACATGACACATCACGCTTTTCCCACCAAACCCTCAGCCCCCTCCTCAGGGACCAAAGACACCGTCTACAGTGGGCATCGGAATAGTCAATGCCAACCCGTTATGACCTCATTCTGTCCCATTCAGCTGAATGACGTGACAGGGTACAGACCCATAGCCTGTACAGCTCTGTGAAGAATGTGAGACCGTGTTTTTTGGGGATGATGTCATGGGGGCGGGGGGCACAGGCGTGGAGCTTTACCAGGGTCCATGGGTTGTGGTTAATGAGTCACCTGGACTGTAGAAAAACTGGGACTGTCTCCATCAAAAGAAACAACTATTTTAGTATATATTTAGTATAGTTACTCCCTCTACATTCTTTAGTATAGTTACTCTCATTACATCCTGGATTGTACAAGAACTGGGACTGTTTCCATTCAAAGAAACAACAATTTTAGTATATATCTAGTATAGTTACTCCCTCTACATTCTTTAGTATAGTTACTCTCATTACATCCTGGACTGTACAAGAACTGGGACTGTTTCCATTCAAAGAGACAACAATTTTAGTATATATCTAGTATAGTTACTCCCTCTACATTCTTTAGTATAGTTACTCCCATTGCACCCTGGACTGTACAAGAACTGGGACTGTTTCCATTCAAAGAAACAACAATTTTAGTATGTATTTAGTATAGTTACTCCCCCTACATCCTTAGTGACAGAGTGTGCTTATAAGATTAACAATTTAACCCACATAAAATCAACTCCATGTACAACTGATCCAGAGGTACAGTACTACAAATGGACTAATTTTCAGGAATGTTATCATCTCAGAAAAAGTCAGGGCACCAAAATAACATGCTCTGTGCTTTTTTCCCAGCTGCCCAAAATGAACATGTCCTGCTTTCCTTGCCTTGGGTCAGAAATGCTCTCCCTGGTGCAATGCGCTTTATTTATATTACAACGGATGCTGGCACAGTGACCTACATACCGACAGCCTTACTATGTAAGTAGACTGGGACTTCTGACGTTTGAACAGAGAGCTTGTTTTATAGATTTTCGCTTAATACAATCAGGTTTTTTATATGAAAGGTTCAAAACGAAACCTCCAGAACGGATGCAAAAAACTCGTAACTCGAAAATGAATTTCGTGAGAAAGCGGACAAATTTCCAGGCTGTCGAGAGGAATGAACTCGCCTCGTTATGTCAACGCACAAATGAATGTTTCCTCTGGAAATTATAGCTATTTCCTACCTGGAAGCAGCGAGCAATGAGAAACAGGCCCCCGGAGACAGGAGAAGAAGCAAATGCAGAAGGATGACAAAAACAGAGTGTTTCAGTGAGAATCTGCAGAGGGTTTGGCAGAACCCTTGTTGTGTGACTGGTTCTGGGAGTCAAAGCTCTGAATGCACATTTAGTACGATGTCCTCTTCAGCATGCTAGTGCATTGTGTCTAGTCTGTGTAAACACATTGTATTTTTATGTTGTTTACAAGGCCCTTCCATGCAAAAAGTCTTACAAGGCTTTTAAGGCTCCCATTTACGCTGCTCTACAAATACTCAAGCAGTTCACTGGTAGAATGCAGATCAGAAGGGACTTTCTGAGGCTTTTTTAGTTTAATTCAGCGTTACATTATATTTTTATTTAGCATTTAGCGTTCGAATCATACGGATAGCTGGCTGTCTGAGAATATCACAATCAGGTCTGTAGCCGGATGTATGGTCAGATGATATGAATAGTCAGAGAGCTTGACAGGGTCATGTGCAGTTTGGCTCGGAGCAGCAGCCAATTAGAGGCAGAATACTCATGAAAGCAGCCAATCAGTAGTGTCAGCGTTTCCATAAAGGAAGTCAGGCACCTGTTGAGACGTTAGTGAACGCAGAACTCGCCTCAGGTTCGGTGGTTTGTTGAAGGTTGCTCCCTTGGGAGGGCCCTTTTCCTGAAGCCAGGGCACCGCATGCCACGCTGGACCAACCTAGGCTTCACAGGGGACCCATATGGCGCCAGGTAGAGTTTCATAGGCAGAAATTTAAGATCTGGTATCCATCCAGTCATTGAATGACCAAACCCTGTATGTCAATAAGGTACAATGTGTCATAAAGATAGGAAAGATGAAATTAGACGTACAGGGAACAATGCAGGGGTCACCCTGTATGGGATGCTGGTCCATTACAGGGCCCAGGGCTGTGATCACCCAGGACGGGATGCCAGTCCATCACAGGGCACACATCATGGGCACTTCAAGAGGCACCAGTTCCTGAACCGCATATGGGAGGAAGTTCATACAAATTGGTGGGAAACTCCAAACAAACAGCAATGGTCAGTTTCAAACCATCAATCCAACCCAGTGAGGCAACAGCACCATACACTGAACCTCTTTATTCTTCAACTTCAAGATTCTTTAATTGTAAAATGCATAATCGTACAGGTACAACATGCAGTGAAATGCATCCTGAACCACCATTTTGACTGTGCAGTTACAAAAGATATAAAAAAAAAATAAAAAAGAGAGATAAATAAAATTTTTAAAAAAGAACTTTGGATATAATACAGATTTGAAACAGATTTACAGATGTGCGATACGCAGTTATATGTTATAAAGTTAAAGTGCACTGTATGGAATGCTGACGATGAGAGTGAGACCCTGAGAAGGCTGCTGTCCAGTATAGTATAAAAGTACAATAATAATGTACTATAATACAGTGTAGAGAAAGGGGGACTTGAGTTACAACTCAAGTTACAACTTCCTCATTGAAACCAACACCCCCCCCCCCTCCCTTCATGGCAGTACCTGAGACACTGTACAAACCATTCTACTAAATCTGGGCTTATCTTAGTACGTGTTTTCATGGGTCAGGAGATTGTTAATACATTGACAATGAAATTACGCCCTCTCCTGGAGCCGACACCTTATCGTGGTGGAGGGGTTTGCGTGTTCCAGTGATCTCAGGAGCTATGTTGTCTG
>JAODJX010000043.1:14492852-14504443 GCA_026776945.1 Isichthys henryi
CCAGGCGGAGACTCGAACCTGGGTCCCAGAGGTGTGAGGCAACAGTGCTAACCACTGCACCACCATGCCGCCCCTAATGACAATGATGATAATAATAATTATTATTGTTATCATTATTGTTATGTGCTGTATTATCATTTTTCTGGCTTGCCTACAAATTTAGCATAAAGACAGACTTTATTTGGGGAAAATGCCTAAAATCCTTTTTAATCGCAAACACAGAGATTGCTGGGAAACTCTGACAGGAACTTTGATGAAGCATTCGGCTAATGATCAGCAGTGTCTGATCAGCATGGGACTTGCCTTGGTATACATGAGAAAGGAGAGACATCATCACTAACGATCAGCGGTGTGTGGATGCGGATACCGCAGCCTCGGGGACGGGCTAAAACCTGTCAGCCTGATGCTGTTTCATTAGCATTAGTTGCCGTCAAGTCGACTCCCTGCCACCACATATACAGCGTTCCTCCAGAAGGTCCTATGTCTGAGACACTAAGCATGAGTAAAATATCTAACAAGGAGCACCACAAATGGGGATATTGTAGTGAGACTACACTCTGCAAATGGCTAATCGCATCTGGCAAGGCACAGTCACAAGTTTAGGGCTGAAGGAGGGAAACTGTGCCGCTAAATGGAGGAGAGACAGGATATGATCATGTGATAAGAATCGTCCTTCATGCTGCTCCAAGCAGAGTGTATACGTGGCGCTGATCCAGCAGGGTCTGTAGGGCCCCGCACACTGGTGAGAAGGGTTCTTGCTGTCTTTTTGAGATTCAGGGAGCACTTGTTCCTTTAGAAGGCGAGGCTTATGCGAATCTCAGCCTGATGTTACAGAGTGATCATCATCGGACAGTGTCGCATAGGGCAGGGCGACATATCGATAAAATATCACGCTGTGATTATGAGCATTCATATTCACATTCAATGTTACTTTGAATACTGTGAGTATCATGGCACAGCTGACACACTTGCTTTCTTGCATAATTAATGGCTATATTATAGTATTTTAAGACAAATTTCATCAAGGCATGTGACTGTTGTTGGCGTAATTTAGCATTAAACCTGTCACATGATCCATAACTATTAGTAAAATAATATTAATAATATTAATATTAATAATAATAATGTAATCGGTCATATTTTACTGTTTTCTGCATAAGAATATCATGATAAATATCGATATTGTGAAAATCTGTTTTTGAGAATATTTTGATATCATTTTTAGGGCATGCCGCCCCGCCCTATTGTTTCCGTTTCCATCCTGTAGGAGGGGCATCTTTCAGCAGAATAATACCCTCCTTCGGTTTGAAGTTGTTGGATGAGCGTGTGGCTGATGCCATACCTGCTTACTCATTCATTTCAATCCCACTGATTTATGGGAAATTCTGGAAGGATTCCCAAGACAGCGTCCGGATGTAGACAGACCTTTCGCTGTGACTCACGCTGGCTGCGCGTGCAGTTCTGCAAGGCAACTCGTTCTCCTGCCACTTCATCCGATACAGTGTGTGGTATTACAGTGTGTGGTATTACAGTGTGTGGCATTATTTGTCTCAGTGGTTGCTTTTCCTTTAACATTCAGGTGTGTATTTGTGCACTGCAACAAAGGGTGCAAAATAGGCTTTGATGTTAACAAGATGCGTTACCATTAGTATAGAACAAAAAACTAAATACATGACATACACTAAATACACTTTTTTGTAGCTCAACTGAAATATTGCAGATCCATTCCAGAACAAGTATCTGTACACCATATACCATACAGTATATACTATATGGAAGGTATTTTCTGCTAAAATACATGCAAATATATCTTGTGATCATCAAGGGAGATTATCATTTTTGTCTGTCCTTGAGATGGATCATCTAGGTGTTCTGTGGAACATTTACCTCCTTTGGTTGGAAGTTTCGGAAAGGAAAGAGAAATATCTGTACAAGGAAAGACTGACTGTCGTGTTGAATACTGTGATGATATTTTTGATCATACAAACAGCTGGCATGCAAACTGCTGTTATACCGTGAATCTGCCACTTTCTATAATCTGCAACTATGATTTTTTTTTTGTCCTTGGGGAATTGACCTGATAAACTATAAGCTGGGATGCACATAACTGGTATGCAAGTGCACATTTGCCTTATAAAGCAACATCTGGTCCTACTGGGTCGCGGGGGGTCCGGAGCCTATCCCGGAAGCAATGGGCACGAGGCGGGGAACAACCCAGGATGGGGGGCCAGCCCATCGCAGGATAAAGCAACATGTGCTGCAATTTCTTGTCATATGCAAATGCATGTAAAATAAGTATAAAATTGTTCTGTTATGACAATAAATTGTTGCATGTATTGCTTTATATGACAAATGCGTACTTGCATACCAGTTATGTGCATCTCTTGTTATAATGTCCCAAAGTTGCTGAGTCTCATTCACAGTGGTTTTCACAGCATGGAATTATGACAGTAAAAATGACACACTGGCCAGTGTCTCTGGCCACCATATGTGGTGCAGTGAATGTGAGCAGTTTTGTGATTAAATCACTTTGGTATGAAGCTCCACTGCATGAACATACTGCTAAATCTGGGCAACCTGATGTTCATTGGTCGACAAAGACAACGTCATGTTTTTGGATTTAAATCACCACTTTTTTGGGATTTGTGAAAATCTGAAATAATGACACAGAGATCATCACACTGAAGGCAATAACTCAGTCAGAAACAGGTATGAAAAGTTTTGTGTTTAATAAATAATGAAAAAATTATAAAATTTCCCTTTAGTCATATGTTTTAATGATAGTTGCCTTTACTTTCAGCTGGAACTAGTCCATCACTTTAAGGGAGTTAAATTGCATTTTTAGAGGGTTATAAGCTATTAAATCTTAAAACTAATGTGTGTAGTGCACTGATGGATGGCCTTGGATGGTGACTGTAAATGTGAGAGGTAAAATTGCACTTAAGAGCAGGAGGATTAATTTCCCAAAAAATGGCCAAAAATGGAGTGTAATGAGAGACAATGATGGGTAACTTGGACAACAGACCCATTCATCCTTTACGCTGCTTGTCTAGGGTGGTGGGGTCCAGAGTCCATCCTGGAAACAATGGTTGCAAGATAATGTATAATAACCCAGGATGGAGCACAAACTATCACAGGCCTCCTGAAGTCAAAAACGGTCTTTCTTGTCTTATCCACATTCAGAGACATTTTGTTGCACTGGGTCATGTGGTTATGTGGGTGTCCTGCACTTGACCTGCATCCCACCTATGGTGTCCCCTACCTTGTGCTCTGTGATGGACTGGCATCCCATCCAGGGCGTCCCCTGCCAAATGCCCTGTAATGGACTTGCATTCCATACAGGGTGTCCCCTGCCAAATGCCCTGTAATGGACTTGCATTCCATACAGGGTGTCCCCTGCCTTGTGCCCTGTGATGGCCTGGTATCCTGTCCAGCGTGTCCGCTGCCTTGTGCTCTGTTGTTCCTTAAATAGGCTCCAAGCTCACAATGACCCCATTTTGTGTAAGTTGTGTAGAAGCTGGATGAGGGATTTCAGGTTAGTGCTCCCTGCTCTAACCTCTTAGCTGGACCATAGCTGGACCCATCCCATGATCAGAACCATTGGTTGGAATTACCTGTCCATAACAATTATGCCATCTAATGGGAGTGGCTTTAGCATTCCAATGACTGAGATTGGATATTTCTTTGGGGGGGTGAGGCAACTGGATCAGTGACACAGATGAATTCCAGAGATGCTTGACGGGAAAGAAGGAGAATTGAGACCATGCTGAAGCCACCCCAAAGAGAGAATAAACGGCTGCAGATGGCAAGAGGAAGAGAAAGGCCATTTTGTGTTTGCCCTTATGAAAATTCACCATGGTGTCCTTTGGTTTTCATGCAGAAACCATAGTTTTACTATGGTACCTCATCGTACTTTGGTACTACCCATAGTACTACCATGGTTTATCCATAGCACTTCATGGTAGTTGTGGTACTACCATAGTTTACATGTAGCAGTTCATGGTAATTTTGGTACTACTATGGTTTTACTGTAAAAAGGACCTAGCAAATGTGCCCTTGCGGGGCCCATCTGGGCTTTTGTCTGTAAGTGTGGACTGGGGCCAGCCCAGACCAAACCTAAATGGGCCCATTGCGAACTATGATGAAAGTATTGATATTGCAAAACACTATATTACAAGCACTTTTTTGCAGAATCTTTCTTTGGCTGTAGAATTTATAACTTTCCCATTCAACATTTCTTTCAACAGTGAACACACACAGTAAACAGCAGTGAACAAAACACACTTTCACTTACCATGCACCATCCATCCATTTTCCAAACCGCTTATCCATCAGGATCGCAGGGGGTCCGGAGCCTATCCCAGAAGCAATAAACACGAGGCAGGGAACAACCCAGGATGGGGGGCCAGCCCATCACAGGGCAGACTCACTTGTTCCTTAAATAGGCTCACCATTTACTCACACATGTAATTTAGGAACTCTAGTCAGCCACAGCATGTCTTTGGACTGTGGGGGAAACCGGAGTACCTGGAAGAAACCCCACGACGACATGGGGAGAACATACAAACTCCACACACATGCAACCACCAGCGGAGACTCGAACCTGGGTCCCTGAGATGTGAGGCAACAGTGCTAACCACTGCACCACCATGCCGCAGTGGTTCTTCTTTAATCTTGAATATCTGTCTCTCTTTCTCTTCCTCTCTCTTATACACACAGAGTTGGACCCAGTGATTCCATCCCAGACAACTGAGAATGAGATCTGAATGCCTTGTATGTGATTTAATAAACATATATACAGATTGAACGATTCTCCTGTTTTTATAGCTTTTGGTAGGTAGATGGAAGTAGGATTTTTCATTACATTTGCTGTTATATTACATTGCCTTATATTACAATTGTTATATTACATTATATTGCCTATTAATAGTTTGATGTATATGCATTATTGCACTACAGTTTTGTGAAACCAGATTAATGGAGCTAGAGATTTAAATAAGAAAACCATGGTTTGTAAAAAGCATAGTTTGGAAAGAAAACAAAAACCGTGGTAAAGACCATGGTAAAACAAAAGCCATGGTTTATGACCGAGATTATACTAGGGTTTAACAGTACAATAGCATGATAAAACCATAGTCATGCTTTCCATAGTTACCCAAAAAAACATGAAAAATGTCAAACCATTGTAAACCATGGTCATTTAATCATAGTAAAACCATGGTTAATTTTCGTAAGGGTGCCTTTCGTGCACATTTAAAAGTGCTTACTGATCAGGGGAAGGTCACTATCCAAATGGTATTTTTCCTTTATCTTCATCAAAGTATGAAGCCTATACTGTTTGATATACTATTCATTTTACTCTATTTTAGCTGTTATTTACCTTATAGTAAAAGGCCTCAAGGCAGTGAAATAATATTGTACATTTCAAATATGACCAGCTGCAATCTCAAAATTTTCTCAAATTTTAGCCTCTTGAAAAGAGCCCATTTTGTTTTGATGACGGCATTACAGACTCTCTGCATTCTTTCTACCAGCATCCAGATGTAGCCACCAGGAATGTTTCTCCAACAGTCCTGAAGAAGTTTCCACAAGTTCTGAGCACAAGATGACTACCTTGCTCTTACTCTTCAATCCAACTCATCCCAAACCAGCTTAGGGTTGAAAAACTCTTCAGTAATTATATTCACACTTTTCACTCTTACTGTATATCTATATATACATACAGGTATATCTGTACACGTATGTAAAGTGTTGGCAATATTAACAGTAAAAATACAGGCACGACATTCCATTTTTGTGATCTACAGTTATACATAATGTCGCACACACATATAAAGCCACACATATACACCGATAAAGCATAACATTAAAACCACTGACAGGTGAAATAAATAACATTGATTTTGTCATTACAAAGGCATCTGTCAAGGGTGCTATTATATATCAGGCAAGTGAGCAGTCAGTTCTTGAAGTTGATGTTTTGGAAGCCAAATTATGATGGTATGCAGTGGTCGGTACCTACCAAAAGTGGTCCAAGGAGGGCTAACCTGTGAACAGACGACAGCATCATGGATGTCTAAGGTTCATTGATACACGTGGGGAGCGAAGGCTAGCTTGTCTGGTCTGATGCCACAGGAGAGCTACTGTATCAGAAATTGATGAAACAGCTAATGCTGCTTATAATAGAAAGGCGTCAGAAAACACAGTGTATCACAGCTTGTTGCATATGGGGCTGCATAGCTGCAGACCGGTCAGAGTGTCCATGCTGACCCATGTCTGCCACCACGTGCGCCTACACTGGGCATGTGAGTGGCCAAAGTGGATCATGGAGCAACAGAAGAACGTAGCCTGGTCTAAATTTCTGTTACTGTTCTGTGGGTGGGTGGGTGCGTGTGCATCATTTACCTGGGGAAGAGATGGAACCAGGATGCACTATGGGAAGAAGGTAAGCCAGTGGAGGCAGTGTGATGCTCTGGGAGATGTTCTGCTGGGAAACCTTTGGTCCTGTCTATCATGCAGTCTCATCTCATCTCAATTTGATAGAGCATTTATACCTCGACGGGTCACAGCTGTTTTGGGAGCAGGAGGAGGCCCTACACAGTATTAGACAGGTGGTTATGACTGATTGGTGAACATACTTCCGTCCACAGATAGAAGTGTGACTCTTATGACTGCCTTGTCAAATTCAAGCGAAAGGCCACGTGTAAATCGTAGGATAAATCGGAGACAGAGGCACGGATGTGCTGGCAGGTAAAGCACTACGGTGCACTGATTTCTCCACGCTGTAGGGGGCAGCACCGTGTCGGTCGGGAGCGATGTGCACTTGCAGCACGGCGAAGGAAGAAGAAGAAGCGGCGGCGGCTTTGACGTCACTGAGTGACAGCTAGCTGTCAGAGTGAGTCGCCCCCACCGCCAGCGGCAGCTCCGGTCCCCAGGCATAGAGCTCGTCATTTTCTCCTGTTTAGTTCAGTCACACAGACGGAGAGCGGACTCGGCGGCGGTGGAGAGACCCGTCCGACTGATCAGTCGTGCCAGCTCTCCGCGAACCGGTCCTGGACATGGACGAGCAGGCTGGGCCCGGCGTCTTTTTTAACGCCAACAACAGCTCGGTACTGCCCGGCGGCGTGAAAGGAGCCCAGCCCGCCGAAGGCAGTCCCGGAGCAGGCGGAGGAGAGGCGGCCAGGGCACAGTACAGCATCCCGGGGATCCTGCACTTCCTGCAGCACGAATGGGCCCGGTTCGAGGTGGAGAGGGCGCAGTGGGACGCGGAGCGGGCAGAGCTGCAGGTAATCCCGAACCGGTTACCGCGCCGACCAGATCCGCCACACCGCCTGGCATGGGCACTTTCGCCTCGTCTGCGTATTTTAGTGTATTTTAAAGTATGTTTGTGTGTGTTTGGGAGCCAGCTGCTCCTCCGGAGCCTTCGCCGGCCATAGCGAGCCGGGAACCCGTAGCCGGCCAGCGGAGCCGCGTCAGACGGCACATAAACACCAGCGGTGCCGCATGGCTGCTGGTTAGCAGCCCGCTTCTGTTTGTACAGAGAGTCTGTCTGTATACTTGCATGCATTGTTAAGGAAATTAAAGCAGCAGTCGGTTAGTGAGTGTGCGTCTAGTCACCTGGCTGTTTATACTGACGACCCCTGGCTTCGGGGGGTTTGTGTGTGTGTGTGTGTGTGTGTGTGCGCGCGCGCGCGCATGTATATACTGTGTATAGGGGAAGCACCCGCCGCCGCTCTTACCAACACGCATGGCACATACATGTCCTGCCGGTGAAAGTGTTTCATCAGTCGTATGTCTATTGGTGGCAGTTACGTAGTCCCCTTAACCGGAGAAAAGCCCTTCTGTGCGCAGAACCCGGACTCAGAAAATGCAGAGTAAAGTACTTTGTGCCGAGAATAAACAAAGCGGTATTGGGTTAAAATGGGCTATAGATCGACGCAGTTGGAGATGCCGTAGTGTTTTAATCGGGAATTAACCATTCTGCTGTGATCTGTAATGGAGGGGGTAGGGGGGGGTATGCACTAGGTAGCCTTCCGTAGTAATTAAAAAGGTCCGGTTTGTTAAACGATTGAAATTAACAGTGCAGACACATTTCTGATGTAACCCAGTTTGCTTCAGGTAGGAGGTTAAATATACATGTCCCCAGGATAATTTCAGTCCTGGTTTCCCTGGAACAGTTCTTAACATGTACTTGCTAGAGATGAAATCCCATTAAATGTCCAGTTATCATCAGTGCAAGAGAGATGGGCCAGACCACCCATGATTCATTAGTGCATGACTTTATTGCATTGACTGACTGAGTGAGTGGCTAGAGTGTGCAGACAGTAACTGGGAAAGGATGTAAACCACAGTGTTTGTGATGTGTGCTGTGATTGTTAGACAGCCACAGATACATGTGTGTTTATTTTACTAAGCACATTAATGTACAAATGAGAAAAATAGAGTCTGACAGATATGCTGACATACCACAAATGCCTTTAAATGATTTCAGAATTTACTGTCTAACCAGTTCTAGTGAGATAAAATAAGAAAATGTTTCTTTGTTTCTGTTTGACAACCGGTTTGGGTATTTTAATGGTTAGTTCAACATTAAATTGTTTTGTTAGTTTTTGTACTGCAACCTAAATTTCTGTTTTATTACCAGTAGATTCCTTTTTTTCCAGTGCCTTGTTTGGTGTGCACATTGTTCACATTTAAAGTTATAGGTTTTCTTGGGCTGGCATTAACCTAGTCACATGTTGGGGAGAAGATGACATGGTAACTCACAGGGCAGCCGAGAGCTGGGATGAAGTGGCAGGCCGGGGCGCAGTGGGCGGCCGTGGTCCCGTCACGCTCTGCATGTCGCTTTGTCAGACCTGGAGATGAACGTGTGTGCTGATGGATCAGAAGCCTCTCTAGCAGCCCTGATACATATTCAACAGGCAGCATTTCTGTATGGGCAGCTTGTAGTTCATGAATATTAAACAAGTTAAATCTGTTTCACAGTGGGATCCTGCACAGTAGCTCAATGGGTAGCAATGGACCCGGGGTGTCATAGGATTGAGTCCAGTGTGGCCTTTGGCTGTCAGGAGTTTTACCCCCCCCCCCCCTCCTCTAATCCAAAGACAGTAACGGCAGTTAGTTAATAACTGTGTGGTGATGACGCGTGCGTGTGTTTGGATGTGTGTCTGATCTGCATCATTGTGGTTGACAAGTGACCTTTTTTTTCTTGCAGTGTTAAAATCTGTGGGATTCAGAATCTGCGTACAAATCTCAGAACTTGCTTTAGGCATGAATGTAATGATACACTGAAGCCATTTCCTTTTCTTGTACACAGTAATTTTATTTACACACAACAACTTCCCAATACGGCGGGATCACCTGGTGTATATCATCCGATTTTCATCTTATTTTCCCCTCTAACCTGACCGATTCGAACATACTGCAGAAATGTGATGCTTAATAGCTGTTATCCATGAAGTTGTTTTTTGCATTCTGGTCAACAAAGGCCTGTACATCAGTAAATTTTTGGTATTAATGGGCAGCGATAATTTGATGACCTAAGATACCGTTGGCTTTTGGCTGAGGACTTTAACATTTGATCGGTGCGGGGAGCAGACATTCCGTCATTCAGATGTGTTAATCCCGGAGTCGTGAAGGAGGCATGGGCTATATAAGGCAGCTGTGAAAGCAGAGGGAACAATGAGCAGTAGACTGAGCTGTTTCCTGCAGGGTGAAGGGAGCCCTCCTTCCTGCGCTATGCCTTGCGCTCCGGCCCTTTGCCTGTGTTGCGTAACAGGAGAAGGCCACTTTGCTTAGGTGTCCACCCGCTGTGCTCTGCCAGCTTGGCCTGGTGAATCTGGGAAGGGTGTGGGGCTCTGGCGGAGCTGCGGGGTAAACGTAAGCCCGGATGAGCCGAAGTCGCTTCAGTAAATCCCTGCCAGCTGTGACCTGTGAGCATAGCCGTAAAAACAGGCTGAACGGAAATAATGACTGTGCAGGGCGACGTACATCTCACGGCCCTCCCATTTGTCCTCCTCCTCCTGTTCTCCAAAGCGGTCAGCTCTGTTTGTACCATCAGTTAGGGGCTCCCAGTTGAGTGATGGGTAACAGCTGAGTTACTGCCTCTGGTTCTGCTTTGTCGCTGTGTTGTCGATCTATGACGTTCGAGCATGAGGTCGTCTTTTGCGCTTTGAGTCTCGTGAAAACTTTCCCCATGTTACCTGCTGTTGTGGTACAACATACATTTCTGGAGGAGTCATTTTGTGTTATTTTATACCTGTGTAGGTATTATATGCCAATGAAGCCCACTTGATGTGAAAATGCATGTGCTGTCTGTGGACACAGGTCTGCTGGTTCCGGTAGACCTGGGGTCTCTCGTCCAGGGTTTCTCTTTTCTCCTGTGGGTATTTCCCATGGGTTTGCCTAGAGAGCAGACCTAAGCGCCTCTCATTCGGGGGCCTGGTACCAAGGAGAGGAGCTGGGAACCAGCCAATAACCTCTCTTCTTTAATCTTCATCTAGTGGGCTTTGCTGTGGCTTAATGTCCTGCACTCCGAAAGAATATAAATTAATTGGCTTAATTAAGTCTCCTTGAGCAGGCAGCGTGTGCCGGGATCTCTCGGGGAGTGTGGCCGTGCCGTGCCACACCGTGCCGTGCCACACCGTGCCGTGCAGCTGGGCGTCGGCCTGGGAGTGGTGATGTGTGTGAGCCTCGCTTGCACCACGCCCGCTCGGGGCTCACGTTACGGGTGTCTGCCGCTAACGGGCATCCCGCGGCCTCTAATTACAGCATCTGAAGACTCTGCCTCCCGCCGCTCGGAGATATTAAACACGCACACAAAAACCCGCCGGATGTTGTTTCTCCTGCCAGCAGTGTTTTCATCGCCTAATCATGTGAAAAGCAGTTTGAAAGGTGACTGCTCTGGATTTCCCGGCCGCTTGGTCCTGTACCAGAAAGAGGCTGAGCTCGGCAGCACGGTGGCATGCTGAGATGGGCTTTTACATGCTTGGTGAGGAGGCTTTCCGGTATCTACTGCCTGCAGAGGGAGGAATCCCTGCATGTCTCTGCCGCCTGTTCTTCATTTATGATCAGTATAAGTTGGTGCGATTTATGATTCTTATAAGATAGACATGTAGTCATGTTGTCTGACACTAAATTCACTAAATGCCCTCTCGCTAAATAACTACCTTTGCTAATATCCAATGTCCCAGTGGGTTTCTGTGCCTGATAAATGTCAGCTGTGCTACACAGATGTTTGGGGAGGGGAAAAAAAGTGGCATTTTCTTCTGGCTTTTGCCCTTGACCGCTGCGTGAAGTTTGAGGTTTTATTTTATGTGAAGACGAAGCACAAAGGAAAGCAGTGAAATGTCACCTTTCGTGTGGTTACCAGGATACTGCAGACGCAGTGAAAACACAGTGTTTTATGGATCTGCTGGTGAAAGTCGTGCCGTGGTGCCCGTTTTCGGCGGTATGGCCCACTGCCCTGGCCCGGGGTGGGGGGTATGTGCTGGCCGTCCTCATGTGAATCGATTAAAAGTGGGGAATTAAGGCTGACTGTATAGTGGGGGTGATACTTATTTTCCACCTCTGTGTTTATTGGGTGGAAAGGG
>JAODJX010000043.1:14525936-14536122 GCA_026776945.1 Isichthys henryi
CTCTTCCCATCTCGTTTGTCACCGTGGGCCCTTCCCCTGTCATTCCCCCCCCCCCCCGACGCTCATGTCAGTTCTTGTCGCTTAAAGGAATTACTTCCCCCTCCCGTTCTGTGGGGAATTATAAAAATGGCCCTTTAAATATTCCCTTGGCAAATGGCTTGGGAATCGAGGGCTACTTTCGCAGTTTTTTTTTTTTGGAAAATATTTTGCAGAATCCTGTCTCAGTTTTGGCGCGTGTCACACTTAGGGCTGCATGGGCTGCATGGGGGGCGTGTGGGGGGATTGGTACTGGAGCTCGAGTGTGGTACTGGGTATTTGGGCTTCACTGACCCCGTGAGTCTGCGGGCAGCTTGACTTTATGCTCAGAGCCTCGTGCGTCTGCGTGGGTCTTCACAAAGTGGATTGGAGAGGAATGGAGCGTCTCGCTGTCCTTAATTTCGTAACACCGGTGGCCTGGGGCGTTTCACAGGTCCCCAGCCCCCCTGATGCTCTTGGCACCATCCCCACAGATGGCTGCCCCTGCTTGCTCGTAGGAAAGGGCATGTTTGCGAGAAACAGCCGTATTACATTAGCTACGGCTCATTTGTGGAGATGTGCATAAGTTAGCAGTTAAAATGCGGCTCACCCCCACGCTGTGGGGGGTGAGGGGAGGGAGGTTTGGATGAATATGTATCAAATCAAAGACCCAGACCGGCTGTTAACCACAGTCGCAACACTGCATATGGCTCCAGTCACCTTATCTTGCACAGGTATATTGGACAGGCCAGTGCTGTGCATGCTGGGAGAATGTGCTTCAAGCATCATTAAAGGGAGGTAGAGGTAAGCACTCTCTCCCAGGAGCCATCTGTTGTACCTTTGGGTGGTACTTAAGTATTTAACTGGCTTAAACGGAAGCGGAGCCACACAAGCAGGTGAGGTATAAATCTGCCTACCCTGTAAGTGAGGTTGATTTAAATACTGCTAACACAACTCCTGCTCCAAGCAATTATTGCTATAATGGGAAACAGAGCCTCGACATTTATTAACTGGCAGTAAGAGCTCGACCTGGGGAAACCTCACTTTGGGTTCCTGCGGCCCAGAATAGCTGTAGTTACTCTGAGGGGCACCTGCCATCTGATTTTTAATCTCACCTTTCCTTTTTTTTATGTAGGTGATATGTAATATGTCAAATCGACAACCTATTTCTTTTTTATACCTCTGAAACAGTCTTTCAACAATCAGTCTTTTCATATGTCAGAAATGGGTTACTCCCGGTGTTTAATAAAAAAGCCTTTCAGTCTGTCTTGGTGTTGCGGAGCAGAGGTTCCCCACTTGTGGTCCTGGTCCGATCCGGGCCGACTGGTTAGATGCGCTGCCCTGGACCAGACATTTCTGCAGAGCACAACTCATTGGTTCTGTGAAGTATCTGAATATGAGAGTTTTATTTGCATGATAATGTTCTGATGACCGCAAGAAAAAAATGAAAAAATGGTTTAAAGAGAGAACCATTGAGATTGTAGAAGACCTCGGTTCAAGCAACTAGTGGAGGTGGGAACAACCAATCAGATGTCTTGATCCCATCTCTTCTAGTTGCTTGACCCACCTCCTTTACAATCCGATTGGTTCAGAGAGAGAACCAATCATTCTTTTGTTCTGCCCTCAGAACATTTTTGTTTAAGTGAAACCCTGCGTGAAGTATCTGGGCCGAAGGTCGCAGACGGTGCTGCCCTTATGCAGTGTGTGCTGTGATATGTTGCAATGATGGTCACTTTGGTTCTCGGGAGCTTGGAGTTGGCATATTTTATTTTACCTATTCTATTTTGGTTTATTTCGGGTGACAGGAAGGAGGCAGCCACTGACTGTGACCAATGACTTGCTCGCCACATTTACAGGAACCCTGTCACCCGAGCTCTGTCTCCCTGTCACCCAGCAGGCTCATAAACAGCACTGAGTCCTCTGGATGGGACAGTAACATCGGGGATGATCATTTTGAGAGCAGCGTAGATGTCAGAGGACATTCTGCTGGTGTCCTACTACCCTCTTTCCCAGAATCCTTTGTCAGTAAAGTAGCTATTTAGTTGATGTGATTATAACGCAGATTTTTACCCACAGCTAAAAAAAGAAAACGGGGCACAAAAGTGTTTGAAATGTAGTACTCATTCCCTTCCATATGATGCCAGCAGGGGCGGTGTCTTTGTGTGGCGTGCTTTGATTCTGACTGTAAGTCCCGTGTCTCTGCAGGCTCAGATCGCCTTCCTGCAGGGGGAGCGGAAGGGCCAGGAGAACCTGAAGAAGGACTTGGTGAGGAGGATCAAGATGCTGGAGTACGCCCTCAAGCAGGAACGGTGAGGGCCGCCGTCGCCTCCAGGGTCACATGACCAAAGATGACCCTTTGCCCGCCATGACAGTCCCCCCTCCCACCCCCCCCAGAAGTGAGTGCTGGACTAATTATCGGCTTGACACTCTGTCAGTTCCGCCCACACTGTGTGAGGCAGCGATTGCAGCGAATGGACGTGCTGTGGAGTTCGCACTCCGCGTACACAGGGCTCCCGGCACCCAGAGCGCCGATGCCAGTGCGAAGGACAGATTGTTCCCATCAGGCTCTTCGCCATCCTGCCCCGCCTCCCTTCCCCATTCCCGCTTGCTGAGTCACACTCCGGGTTCTGCACACGATTATTTTACCGTTACCGTTACCCCGAGTCCGCCTCTCTCTGCTATCATGTGACCCTGTGCCGCTCTCATCCTCGCCTGTAAGATGCCTGGATCCCGTTTGCTCTGGGTTCTGAGCGGTTTTCGTGTACCCTCACAGGCTCTTGCCTCTGTCGCATTTGCAAATGCATCATTGCAGTTTTGCCAAGACTGCTAGTCTGGGGTGTGCTGTTCAATTTGAGGCCTCTTCCTGTGTGAGTTAAGGTGGTGCCTCACCTTCCACTCACGGCATTTCCCTGGACCTTTCGTCAACTCACCGAGGCTTTCGGTGTTGATGTCTCCCCGCATTTGTTTGGATGGGGGTGTCCCAGGCTCACAGTGGCTGGAGCTCACCCTGACCTGGCCTGGAGGAGCCAGTGGCAGCCTGCTCCAGTCTGTAAGCATCGATTTTGGGAAACTCCCCCCCCCCCCAAATATGGCATTTCCTTCACTGTGTGTTCCTAAAAATCATTTCACATGTAATACACTCAAGCCTTTTGCTGTTTTCAGGAATCAGGCCCAGAATTTACCGAAAGGGACTAAAGAGCTTATACCCCTCCCTTCCCGAAAAGTGTCGAGGATAAGTGGGGGCGAGGAACAGGACGTCCAGTCCTCAGGGCACCTGCCCAGGGCGCTTTATTCTTATTAGGTCCACGGGGGAGCCACAGGGGGCTGCAGCATGACGGGCCGGGCCAGGCCAGATTCACGCTCGCGTTCATTCTGACGTCCTCTCTGAAGCCCTGCCCAAACACATCTCAACTGGCTCTATTCCAGATGTGCAAAAGTTGGCAAAACGTTGTCAGTAAAATTAATAACTCGGCCAAGTTTCAAGTCATGTGATGATTTTATCGAAGGTCTAATGCTCTGATCGTTAGGTCTCACGACTCCAGTTATCCATTTACATGTATAGACAAGAAATATCGTAGCGAATAATGCAATTTACATTGCCATGATAAGGTATTTGTCCCTCATGCGTAATTCTTTTTGCTTATCTGTAACGCGTGTGTCTGATCTCCAAACAAATTTAGTATAATACAAAGGATAACCAGAGTTAACATGGAAAATAATTCATCAACATTCCTTAAGTAATTTTGGTTTGTTTTTCAGCCATTCAGAGGCGGAGTTGCTCTTGCACTTTGGATCATTAACCCAGTCGCATTTCAGCTTCAGGACATGAACTAATGACTAGACATTCTCCTTCATTACATTTTGGTGGACAGCTGAATTCTTGCGTCCCTCAATTACGGAAAGTTTCCCAGGCCCTGAAGCAGCACAGCATCCCCACAGCATCACAACCACATCCACAATGTTTGGGCATGATGTTCTTTGCGTGGAAAGCTGTGTTAGCTTTTACGCCAGATGTAGCAGGACCCATGTCTTCCAGATAGCTCCACTTTTGTTTCATCAGTCCACAGAACATCCTCTCAGAAGTATTTGGGATAATCAAGATGTTTTTTTGGCCAATGTTAGACAAGCCTTTATGTTCCTCTGCTCTAGCAGTGGGTTTTGCCTTGCGATTCTACCATGGACGCCTTCTTTGCCTAGTGTCTTTCTAATCATGGAATCAGGAATGCAGACATGCTGAGAGAGAGGCTCCTGAGAGAGGCCTGATCGTAGATGTTCATCTGGGGTTTAACTCCTGGGCAGATTTGCCACTGTTTTAACTATTTAATATTTAAAGATGATGCTCTCACGGTGGATCGCTGGAGTCCGAGGGTTTTTGACAGTGCTTTGTACTCCGTTCCTAACTGATATAGTTTAATAACTTACTTTCTCTGGTCTTCAGGAAGTTCTTTTGATTGAAGCTAATGCTCTGATCGTTAGGTCTTACGACTCCAGTTATCCATTTACATGTATAGAGAAGAAATGTTGTAGCTAATAATGCAATTTACATTGACCCCTTACCCACCTCCACATTGCTCGAATGGTTCATTTTAAGTGGTGTGTAAATGAAACAGCTCTGGCAGCAATTAAGCGTGGGTGTGTCTAGTTTTTTGTTACCCATTATCATTTAGATTTCGATCGTTGGTTGATTGAGTGACTAAGAGGACAGTTATGTTGTCACATGGGTGAAATGGGTGTTGGTCTTTTTTTTCCTTAGGTGTACAGTATCATTTAAAACTGTGTTATGTTTTTACCCAAGTTGTCCTTGGTATTATCCTAAATGTGTTTGGAGATCAAAACAATTAAGTGTTACGAAAAATAAAAAAATTAGAGGGATTCAGGAAGGAGCACAAATACTGTGTCACGCACTGTATCTGGCAGAGCTCATACATCCCAAGATTTTTGTGAGGGTGTTCAGGTGTTTGTTGATTATGATGCAGTCTAGGGCGCTAAAGGCACCGGGTGACAGACGCAGATATGCGATGCATCAGAAGGAACAAACATGTGATGGACCTTCAGTAACAAACAGAACTCCAACAGCAACAAACGTGGCTGAAGGCCTGATGGCCAGGAATCAGAGGCCGCAGTGAGATCTGCGGCCAGGTATTTGCATAAAGACAGATGAGTGCTTCCTCGTGGACAGGATGACTGATGCAGCAGCTCAGTTGGTCTCCTGCGTCCGCATCAGAGATTCTTAGATCTTGGGGATGACTAAGCTGGCTTTTAGGCACTGGAGCGTGCGAGCGTCAATGTGTATGAGAGACAGCCATGGAATAACTGTCATTAGGATGCCTCTCATGGTACCAGAAGCTCTTAATGTCTTTGTTTTAATGATACTTATAGTTCTGAAATAAAACATCTCAAGCAAAAGGCAATCATGCTGCAACATCACCCTGTGTGATCTCTGTACCAGGGTGTCGTGGACATAAGAGATGAGATGTCTGGATGAGTCTGGGGGGGTTTGCCCCCAGGAACACAAAGGTGATGCTGCCAAAGTCTAACGGACTAACCGGTTCCAATCGCATGTGATCGGTTGTGGTGTTTTGTTTGATACCTGCCCTGACACAATGGATCCCTCTTTGGATTCAAGGGAATCACAGCACAGTTTACACATTACAAATTCGTTACTTAGCAGGGGCTTTTATGCAAAATGATCTACATTTGAGAAAACAAGGTCAGACCGTCCCTGGAGCAATTAGGGTTAAGGGCCGCGCTCAGGAGCCCAATGGCAACATCACTCTTCTGATGCTGGGACCTGAACCAATAACCATCTGATCACAGCTCCCTGAGCTTGGGATGGGGAGGCCTGGGTGATGTTTATTGTTGAAGGACATGTTTTAAGTCTTTTACATTTACAGACGATGCTCTCGTGGTGGATCGCTGGAGTCCGAGGGTTTTAGAGAGTGCTTTGTACATACCATGATGGATGACCTTGGCATGAGCTCAGAGCGATGTTGTCCTCTCCTCTTTGCTACATATCTGTGTTCCCTTTCCATTCCCCCCCCCACCCCTTCACTTATCCTACACTTTCTGCTTCATGGTCCGCATAACTGCTTGCACACTGGGTTCATCTCATCTCCAGCAGTTAAAAGTTACTGCGGTAGTTACAATCTACTGATAGAATGACTTTGTCCACTAATTACAATATGAAGTATTCACTGGAAAAGTGGTGCAGAGCCTTTCTACATGAAGTTAGCTAATGTCCTCTGCTTTTATTGTCCCTCATGTACAGTACTTGCTCGGTGATCATTTCATTGCAGATGCGTTCATCAAAAAATAAATACTGACTTTGCAGCAGTTCTGCTTTGAAGAGTAAAATAAGGATGCTTTTAGTTTGAGGTTTGCGTATCTGAATAGAAACCAGTGTGTTCTGTTACTTTTTCTTTAGATAAAATTGCCAGGTAGTCATTCTAAGTACTGTTATATCAGAGTGGATGGAATGAAGGTTAATATATCATTGATGAACCTGCATGACATTAATGAACCTGCATGGGCTCGGTGGTGACTATCACGTGTGTGTGTGTGTGTGTGTGTGTGTGAGAGAGAGTGAGAGAGTGAGTGAGAGAGAGACTGAGACTGGCATCCCTGTTACGGTGTTCCCTATACTTGGCTCACCAGAACCCTACATTAAATAAGCAGTTTCAGACAGTTAACGGATTAATAATTAGTCTCAACTACATCTGCTGATGCCTTGGGTTGAATTGGAAGTAATCCCTGGATTGTTTGTTTACTTTAAAATAGTTTATGGCAATTGCATGGCAGGCTATGAACCCACGTTCTTCAGCCTACCATTCTGGAAGTGTTGAAGGAAGCATTGTTATTGAGGAGTTGGTCATGTGAGGCTGGGATGGGAGACATGAAGCTTGGTAACCTCAGGTGAGTGTGATTACTGTCAGCTGTCAATCACAGTTTGTGTTTGAGCCAATAGGAATCATCGAAGTCAGTGTCGGTCAACCAATTGGGCGACAGGCGTTCACCTCGAGTGCCAACTTAGCAAGCCAGTACTACTTTGTCTTGGAGGGCACAATGCATACTGCTCGTGGCAGGGAGGGCCCGCCAAAGGTGGGGGGTGGAATGTGAAGCTTGCCTACTGCTCCACATTGGCTTCAACCAAACAGTATAAATTCAATCAGACAGTGACTGACCAGGAGTCAGCATTTCCAACAGTGAATTTCTGGTGGCACATTAATTCATTGTTCATGCTTGGCGCCGCTCGATGTTTGGATGAATAAAGCAGCTCTTAGCAAAGCATAAAATTCTTGTGTAGCAGAACATTATCGCTGGGTCACCACACGCATATTGAAGAGTTTAATCAAGGCGAAATGAAGGCGATGTGTCTCGTTTGGAGCTGTGTTCTCAGGCTGACTTGGGTGACAGCGGCGTCTTGCTTGGTGACTGATGGTATGAAGCGGCTGGTGGCAGGGCCGGTATTGCTGAGGCTCTGATGGAGTGTGCTGGAGCCAGGGCCAAACCTTCATTAAACCGTCCGTTTCCCTGTCTCTCTTCCAGAGCCAAGTTCCACAAATTAAAGTATGGCACAGAGCTCAACCAAGGAGAGATCAAGCCCCCCAGCTACGACTCGGGTAAGCCCCCCAGACTGCCATGAGGCAGGGTACCATGGAGACCATGCCGGCGTCATTCTCACCCACTGAGTTCTTCCAATTTCAGGCCAAATCTGCCCCATTGGTTCTGACCTTTGATCTTTTGCCTAATATATGACTCTAACCTCTTCCTTCCAGCACAGTCACCAAAATGTCTCCGCGTGGACATGCCCACTAATAAAGTCCTCACAAAAAGCAAAGGGAATTCCGTACTGCTAATCTTGATATGTTTGGGTTTTGTTTTTCCTGTGTCTCCCTCTCCTGCACTGGGAATGATGCCAGATCCCACAGCCCATTTGGTAAAGTCTGTTACCTTCTGTGATCTCAGCCGGTTCCCTGTGTACCTTCGACACGCTGGCCTGTGGTCCTGAATCGCTGAAATGTTTGTTAGATCACACTAGATCTTAACTGTTCCCTGGCTAAGCTCTCCTGGGACCTCGCAGAATCTGGGACACTCCGGATAGGCTTTATACTTTATTTTGTTGTATTGATTTAATTAACTGGTAGTGCTTTTGAAAAGGATTGCCAGGTAGTTGAGTCTTGCTTAGAAACATATACAAGTTAATATTTTGTAGAATGATAATGCGGTGTGGTGACTTGGTACTTGATTGATGCAGCTGTTTACACTTTTCTGTCTTTACGTCCTCTGCTTGAGTTACTGCTCTTGTCAATGACACTGGCACTGGAATGAGCCCAACACAGTGTTCACTGCCTGAACGTAATAAACGTATCGATGTCAGAAGCTTGGCTGGAGCCTGCTGCTCGCTGTGGTACTCTGTGCTAGCACAGAAAGAGACCCGGTCACTTTGGGCACAATTTCAGGATGGGTTTTTGTAGGACACACTCATCTCTTGTGTGAATTTGCACACACATCTTAGCTTAGAAAATTCTAATATTTTCTGAGCATTAGTGATATTTCTAAGTTCCTGTAGGTCAGTGCCAAGAACAGGACTGACAACTACTGCAGTGGAAGATCACACTGTGATAGGGAGGGGAGGGGGGTCTTGGCTCTCTGACCCTCTCCATGTGGTGGTGTAGGGTGATGTAGTGCAACGACAACAACCAAAACAACAACAAGAAGCCCCTTAAATGGCAGTAATAGTCAGTGTTCCCCTCTGCTCAGCTGAAAACAGATTGAGGATGCAGGGCGTAGATATAGGTGAAGAGAGAAAGGTCTGCCCAAGTGAGTAGGGAAGGGAATTCACAAGTGCCAGCGTCTTCACAGTCCTGACCTTCGTCACCTCAGTGGGCTCAAGTCTTATAACCTGTCATTTCAAGGAAGTGTTACGTTCATTTGTGCTTGTGTTTGGCGAAGAGCTAGATTTTGTTGCTTTTTCAATGAGACGTATCTATCACAGCTGCAATACAACAATGACCCCAATAGATGGGAGCCGCTTGGATACAGTGTTCATTAATCTGCGAGCATCTTCTTGTCGGTCTGTCTGTTTACAGTACAGGCCAAAAGTTTGGACACACCTTCTCATTCAATGTGTTGTCTTTATTTTCATGACCATTTACATTGGTAGATTCTCACTGAAGGCATCAAAACTATGAATGAACACATGTGGAGTTATGTACTTAACAAAAAAAAATAAAGACGACACATTGAATGAGAAGGTGTGTCCAAACTTTTGGCCTGTACTGTATATGCCGTCCATTCAGGTTTGGCTTTTAGCTGCTGGTCTGGCATTAAGCACAGCGCATCTTTTAGAGGGAACCCTTTGCTTTCCAGGAATCGCACGTTTAGTAATCATCCTGTAGGTGCTGCTCCAAATCTGCCTTGACCCAGTTCAGCCACTCTCACCACCTCCGTAGTGGCTGCTGAAGTCCGCCTCCTGCGTTCCCAGGTTTCCTCGCTTCCGTGCCATTGGACCGCCTCAGAGCGTTCTCTGTTCCCTCCAGGGTTTTGAACAGCTCTCCCGTTTGTGTTCCGTGTTCATTTGCGAGGAAACCCTTTAGAAATTAATCTCTTGTCTTGTATCTCTGTGCTTTTTCTCATATATATAGCAGCAGGCTGACGCTGAAAAGGATTCACAGCTTCAGACCCAAGCCTTGTGGCTCCTTTCTGAGCTGTTGCCCAGCAATGGAAATGTGAAGCATTAATGCATAAATGATGCTTTGACTTCCCGTTTTTGCCAGACATTCAGAGAAAGCTGTCCATCAAGCTGAGGAATACATCTGGCAGGAGTGACATGCTGCATGCCTGGCTTTGTGGCATTTAGTGCTGGTTTTCCATCCTCTGTTACTCATAGACTTTTGTAATGTCTGGGTGCTGGAAACGTCAAACGTGGATTCTTCTCCCGGTCAGCTGGCGTGGGGTGAGCTCAGTAACAGTTTGTCCCTGTCTTCCAGATGACGGGAACGAAAATGAGAACGACATCCAGGGTCCACAGAACAGTCAACTGACCTGGAAGCAAGGACGACAGCTTCTGCGGCAGTGAGTAGACCACCCCCCCCCCGCGCAAGGTGGCGAGAATGAAAACAAAAAAAAAAAAATAAGAATAGGGTTTACAACCCACAAGATGGGAAAGGGA
>JAODJX010000043.1:14546879-14558712 GCA_026776945.1 Isichthys henryi
CCCCCCCCCCACCCCCCAGGGCCGAATCGCTGCAAACTGCAGGACATGCTAGCAAACCTGCGGGATGCCGAGGAATTGCCCCCTGCCCAGCCGTCAGTCGCCCCACCCGCGCGGCCCAGCATGGTCCGCCCCGGCGAACATGAGGTTGGCCGCGCCGACGAAGGTGGGTACCCTCTTTGTACTCTCTTTGTGCCCAGTGCCTGCAGGGACTTTCTCTGTCAATATGCCATGATGGGTGGTGAGTCGCTCCTCGCATTACATAAGCCACGCTGACGCTGTCCCTGAGCCTGAAATCACATCACACCCCCGGCTGCATGCTCGAGTCTCTGCTTTCTGGTTTCTGATTTCACATCCATATTCCTCACGCTCTCACTGCATCTACATGAGTCTTTTTAATCAGTTATCTTGTACGCAGCGTAAATTCTCCGGCATTAAATTCCCAGTGTATCACATCACACACTGGCAAGCCAGAGGGGTGACTGACAGTGGGTAGGGAGGGTGAGGCGATGACTAATAAATAACAACAGTAGTGTCTCTCGCAGTGGAAGCCATGACGTTCCCCCCCACGTCTGGGAAGTCGTTCATCATGGGCGCAGGCGAGGTGATGGAGAACGAGCTGGGCCTGGGGGAACTGGCAGGCCTGACGGTGGCCAACGAGGCGGATAACCTGACCTACGACGTGAGTCTGCTCTCGGGAAGGGTCCAAGTGAAAGGAGAGGGGTCATAGTGACATACTAGCTGGGATCTCCTCCAAGGGAACCTAACAATGATCACACTGCCCTCTGTGACCCACACTGGCCATGATAGTTTTTTTTTGTTTTTTTTTAATAGCGTGTATTAATTTAATGACTTCTGGGGAATTTTCCAGTGTTATGCTGAAGGAATACAAATTTAAATTAATATTAGTAGGAACAGGTAATTGTCCTATAGGAATACGGCAGCCGTGTAGGATGGGCTGCTCTCCTGGGGGGGGCATAGAGGTCACTGTCCCTTGTGATGTCCATCAGAACTGACTTTTCTGCCTTTGTGGGGGTTGGGGGTGGCTGGGTCTCATTGGCTGAGCAGGTCAGCAATGGATTTTTTCCTCATAAGAAAATTTGTGACGTGAGGTTGTTTTAACACCCGTCTTTGTGGGTCATGATTAACAGAGCTATGCCCCACCCCCTTCCCCCCGCCCCCCAGATTGGCAACAACAAAGACGCCCTGAGGAAGACGTGGAACCCCAAGTTCACGCTGCGCAGCCATTTCGACGCCATCCGCGGTCTGGCCTTCCACCCGGCCGAACCCGTGCTCGTCACTGCCTCGGAGGACCACACTCTCAAGATGTGGAACCTACAGAAGACCGCCCCTGCCAAGAAGTATGTGTGCCCTCGCTTTCCAGAAGCTCTCCATCCCCCCATGATAGAGGAATGGGCGCGTGTCAGATGCCCGGGTAAACCCTTTCCGCTCTGTTCTGCAGGAGCACCGCTTTGGATGTGGAGCCTATTTATACCTTCAGGGCACACCGGTGAGTGAACCCCCCCCATACTGCACATGTTCATTGGGTGCACGTAGGCCTGCCTGATTTATACATGCATCCTTCCCAAACTCACAGAGGCTCAGTGCTGTGTGTGGTGATGAGCACCTCGGGGGACCAGTGCTTCAGTGGGGGTGTGGATGGCACCATCCAGAGCTGGAACACCCCCAACCCCAACATCGATCCCTACGACTCCTACGGTATGAGCCACCCGGCTGGGAAATGAGCTCATTTCCGGGGATAGCCAGAGGCTTGGCGTCATGTAGCGTCATGTGGCGTCATGCTCCTGATCAGAGTCGTTTCCTCCTTTAACCCAGGAGTATATCACCATTCTCCCAAGGTTACGTTTGGACTGCAGACTTGATCCTCCCGGAGTTAAATCCCCATTTGGTATTTGATTGTCCCTCACCTGTGAGAAATGTCATGCAAGTGGAGTAAATCATTGAGCCCATGTCACTGTTTTTCCTTCTAGATGTGTTTTATGTGCCTCAGAAACTTCAGATGGTACCTGCTGCTGTAGGGAACATAGATTAGCAGTTAACCTGTGTAGAAAAGGGTACATGCATGACCATCAGTAGCACATTCTGTCTGGTGTAGTACCTTCTTCCATTAAGGTAACATAGGTGGATCACAGCCTCTGCGTGACTGGATTTTGGATGCAAATCGATTGGTTGAAAGAGAATTATCTGCTGGGTGTTTATGCCGTGAGTCCATGGGACAGATTGTATCAGCCTTAACCATCAAGCCCCCAAAGAGGAATGATGGTTTATGGTTTACTTCTGCAAATGCAAACAGTTGCTTATCACAGGGTGGGTGTCAAGAACACGATGGATGCACAGTGTGACATTTTGCCTCAGTATGCCTGATGCCTATGTCTCTCTGTCCTGCAATAGAGCCCAACGTCCTGCGGGGGGCGCTGTGTGGCCACATTGACGCCGTCTGGGGCCTGGTGTACAGCTCAGCTCACCAGCGCCTGCTGTCCTGCTCGGCTGACGGCACGGTGCGGCTGTGGGACGCCAGCGACACCTCGCCCGCTCTGGCCATCTTCAATGAGAATGGGGGTGAGTCTGACATGATTGGCTTTGAGCTGTCCTCATCATGACTGTTTGAACTTGTGGCTCAATGAATCATACGATTGGTCTCCTTTGGTGAAGATGCAACTGATCCTTGATATTTGGGCCGGAGCACGACCAACATCTAGGGATTTTTTTTTACCGTCCACTGTCCTTCTGTTCTTAGTATTGGACCTGGTCTTTGGCGATGGAAGATAACTTATAGTAACTTAAAATGTGTGCACGTCAACACAAGTACGGTCAAGTATGCATATTGAGAAACACCCAGATTGTTGGTGAGCTGTTTGGTCACTCAGAATGTGTGGATGGGCCTTCACTGATCGGTCCACCAGATCCCCCCCATGCGTCCTATTCCAGATCAGTGATCGATGTGTAGTTATGGATGGGAGGAAATGACCTGCCTCTACTGATGATAAGCTTATGTCCGTATGTGCAGAAGTCTGCTCCCTGGCCAGATAACACAGCCTAACAGGCTCCGCCCCGTCCCGCCCCCCTCCAGAGCTTGGCATCCCCTCCTCAGTGGACCTCGTATGCAGCGAGCCTGCCTACATGGTGACCTCATTCAACAGCGGCCGCACGGGGCTCTTCAACATGGAGACGCGGCAGCTGGTTCTCAGCCTGGAGTCCGTCGGGGAGCCAGGTACCACCACTGCCCTGCAGGGGGCGCTGCTCATGGAGCATATTTGTACCTCCTCTTTAAATCCCTAAAACTTCAGAAGTCCACACACAGTTTTTGCATGTAGTGATATGCACCCCAAAGCGCTACACAGGCATAAATTAAAACATAAAACCTAAATAGAATGAGTAACACACTCATGTGGGACAGGGGTGTCGAGTAATCCAAGAAATTAGCCCTGAAGTGTGTATCGATGCCTGTATCATGAGTCTGTGTGTAACATAACCAATTACGTGTGAAGCCTCGCTCCTCATCCGTACCATATGACAAGCTCGGAAACTGGTTTGAATGCATGTGAATGGTCTGTGTATGAAGGACCGCCGAGAAATGCCAAATGCAAACAATCTGTGGTTTCCAGCATTTGATAGTCATTTTCTGTATTTGCTGCTCTGCTGAGTTTCACACGGATCCCCCACGGAAGAGAAGAGTTTCTCCCGAGCACCAACCACGTCTTTAAAAGCTGGCAACGGGGAGTCTTCTGGACCCCATTCTTATCCAAACCGCATGGAAGGGCGTTTGTTGTTTAATGAAAATAATAAGATCTTCCTTCCAAATGATTTCATGTTTACAAGATGTTCTTCAGCTGGTTACATGTGGACATTAACTGATCTCTGCAGTTGCTGTATTTCCACGGTTAAGTTTTTACCCACAAATGCTTATCCACCTTTCGCTCGAGTTAATGCCAGTTTAAGGTCACCAAAGGACTGATATTCATATACATTTAGTACATGACCTTTGAGGTGATTTTGTTAAATCATGCTAATTATCATGAAGATTGCTCAGAAAAAACAATGATATAATTGCTTTTCTTTATTCCTTGATATTTTTGGCAATGGGTAGTTCCAAGGCCTGGTGGAAAATGTCTCGTCACTCAGAAAATGTGGCTTTTAGTATTTTTGCCTGTTCCATAATCTGCCCAGTAGATGGCGTAGTATTTAGATGAAGCGCCAAGAAATTAACGTTTTCTCGAAGCACGTTGCCAGAATGGTTCAGTGCTTCATGAAGCTTCATGTCACCATCACTTGCAATCAGTGTGATTTCTTTACGATTATTTTTTTCCCATTCTTTGCTTCCCTTACTGTCGCCCCCACCCCCACCAACCACCCAGGCACTCCCAGTCAGATTAACAAAGTGCTGAGTCACCCCACCCTCCCCATCTCCATCACAGCCCAGGAGGATCGGCACATAAAGTTCTTTGACAACAACACAGGTAGGACCAGGGTGCCCCGCCGCACCACTAGGGGGAGCCAGGAGCTGTGCTTCTTGCTCCTGGGTGTGGGTGCCGCTCAGCCGTGGGGTGACTGGCCCATGGTCTCATGGGTTAATACAGCTGGTTTAACTGTAACATAATTCTAAGGTTTTTAGCTATTTACCAGATGCTAATCTAAAGTGGCTTCATCTTGGGAATTTTTTCTGCAGGAAAACTGATCCATTCCATGGTCGCCCACCTCGATGCGGTCACTAGCTTGGCTGTGGACCCCAACGGGCTGTACCTGATGTCTGGCAGTAAGTATCTGCGTTTGGAGAATGTGCCTGCGCCCCTATGCCCGCGCTGTTCTGGAGCACGGTCTCTGGGCGGGAAAGACTGTGATTGGAAGAAGAAGCAAACCGTCTCTGCTCATAGAAATCTGGGGAGTTACAGGTCGCTGTGCCATTAAAGATTAAGGGTCTCTTTGGGGCATGTTTGAAAGGGTCCATAGCCGCCAGTGTTATTTAATCCACTACATGTGGCAGTGTTTCTAGCTGCCTGGGTCCCTGTAGCTATTGTTACTACTGGGGTTTGTGGGTAACTGAACCCGGGGAATATATGCTGTTAATACAGATGAGCAGTATGCCCTTCCCCACGTGAAATGAATAATGTTGACTGAGTAGTAAAAATGTCAAGGTCTGTGATATATTAGATGGTAAGCTATATCCGTGAATACATGGCTCCATACTCTGCGGGGCTGGACGCACTGTATCGTGATACATTACTCCTTCATCATTACTATCTTTATCAAAGTCATCTGCCATTTGTGTCGCAGTAGCCCTTCTGTTGGTTTGTACCACATGGGATGTCCTTCATTCCCATTTGTGCCGCAGTAGCCCTTCCGTCGCTTTGTACCACAGGGGATATCCTTCATTCCCATTTGTGCCGCAGTAGCCCTTCTGTCGCTTTGTACCACACGGGATATCCTTCATTCCCATTTGTGCCGCAGTAGCCCTTCTGTCGCTTTGTACCACAGGGGATATCCTTCATTCCCATTTGTGCCGCAGTAGCCCTTCTGTCGCTTTGTACCACAGGGGATATCTTTGTTGTATACAGTAATACTAATGTGTTGTATGTGTATAATGTGTGTGATGTCTTGCTCGTGTCCCTAACTAGGCCATGACTGCTCCATCCGCCTTTGGAACCTGGAGAGCAAGACGTGCATCCAGGAGTTCACTGCCCACCGCAAGAAGTTCGACGAGTCGATCCACGACGTGGCGTTCCACCCAACCAAGTGCTACATTGCCAGCGCCGGAGCCGACGCCCTGGCCAAAGTCTTCGTATGACACGTCGAACCACCCGCCCTACCGCCCCGCGGACTCATGGGGGCAGCAATGAGGCATGCTTTAGTTGGGGTCACCCCCCCTGCCCCTGTTGTAATCCCTACCTGTGGGTTCTCCTCCACCCTTGCCCCATCCAATAGCACCAGTGGGGTTAGCGGTGGGGGCAAGAGGGGGGTCTGCCAGTTAGCCCCTGCGTCAGAGCATGATAACAGTGGGGAGCCATAAAGCGGGAAGGATGTTGTTCCAGTGTGGCTCTCCAACNNNCCACCCCCCACCTTCCCGGCAGGCATCCAGGCAGGCCTTGGGTGCGGCGGGCCCCGTATCTGTTCAGCCAAGAGGCCAACGGCCACCATCACTGGCGGGGTGGGCCGGGGTACCTCTGTTCCTTCTGTGGTTCCCACAGGCGCGGTGACAAGGTGGACGTTTCCGGAAGCTTGGGCATGTCACCTCACCATTGGAGAATCTCACCACGGAGCTGAGCAGCCCTCCTCTTAAACAGAGCATGGCGTCGAGGCTGGCGACACAGGAGGAGGATGCCGATTGGCCACCGTAGAAGCTCCTCCCTCACCCCCTCCCCCTTCCGCCGTGCATTTAATCCTCAACGTCTATAGAACAGGTGCCTTCGCTTCAAAGAGAAGTCTTGAAAATGTTCTTCTACTTGGTTTTCTTCTTCAGCAGGGAGAGGGTGACTTACGCCAGTGTCAGTTTTTAACTTAGTACAGGATGTACAATTTAAATAACTGTAATAAACAAGAAGATGTATATTCCATCATAATCGTAATGTGGCTTTTTGCTTTGTTGGGAGAATAGAGAAGGACAGGTGATCATGGGTTTAGAGCACCCAGAATGGCCTGCTATGTCTGTAGTACCAAGACTGGACCTGGTTCACAGTACTGTCATGTTTGGAAAAGGCCTTGAACAGATTCCCACTGTAACTCTGTTCAGACTTGAAGTGAGGTCAGAGCCAGATAGTCTACATACACACCTTATTGTTATGTAGGCCTGCTCAACCACAGATCCTTGTAAATTCTGTTTTTATTTTTCTAACTCAAAGAAAATTTAAGAGACTTTTATTTAAGAAGTACAGAAAGTATACATGGTTTACTCATTCTACTTTGAAGGACTCTCCCCGCTTCAAGAATCCTTGTATTAGATTAGATATTTTTGGATATACACGAAATATTCCTGTTGTTCTTTAAAAGCCTTTTGATTTTTTTTTTTCTGTATCTGCTGTTCAAGTGAGAAAAATAACATTACAGAGCAATATAGCTGACGTTTTATCACGTGAAATCAGTGAAGTACATCCTGTGTTGGGCGTTTCCTGGACATGGTGGTACACCAATCACTACCTTCTCCGCAGCCTGTCTCTCTTTGATGTTTTGATTATAAATACATTTAAAGTCGATGAAGTGTGTAGACCAAAATCTTAGGGTTGTTTTGCCAGTGTCGTGATATATTAAGAAAACTAATTACATGAAATCAAGTGAGACACGTACACATTCGTTTTGTTATACAGGCTGGGTCCGTTATGGGGTGGGGGCTCCCGTCAGAATCATTTGAATGTGATTTCCTGATCGTTTGAGCCAGGAAACGCCCTTTTCCCCTGCTCTCTGACAAACTGCATTTAAAATAGCGTGCAGTGAAACGCTCTTTTGTTTATCTGTTTTTTTTTTTTTTTTTGTATATTTATTTCATCATCTCTGTACTAATTTCAACCAAAACTGTAGACGCAGCAGGTTAAATGTGCGGTAACATGTGAACGAGGGGCTGTGTTTGTCAGATAACTAACGGTGTCTCCGGCAAGGGGCTGAGATTCTGACCCTCAAACTCCACTGGGAGTTCGAATGCCAAACGAAACCTGAACTGAACATACTTTGCGCAGATTCCTGCTCCTATGCTAACGTGTCATTGTCATAATGTGACAATGTGTATATAAGAACTGGGCACAAGTAACGTTTGTCTGTTTGATGTCTGTGCGGTGTAGGAGGGAGAGATGTGTGATTAGACAAAAACTGGTTTATTTTAAAGATTTTTTTGTTTTTTTTTCTCATCTACAATTACTTGAAAACAAAGTGAATCTTTCGGATGATTGTTGTGTAGTCATTGGTTGTATTGGTGTGTATGGTTGAGTTTGTCGTTCTTCCAATGATTAATATGCCTCCAGAAAAGAAAGACATAGTGACACAAACTAAAACAAAAGATGAAGAGTGTTTCATTCCGGGTCATTTTGGTCTGTACAGTTTGCAGCTCACCACGATCGACAGGGATTTCGCTGTTTACCAAATGTTGTGGTTTCTAATCGAGATGTTCCTATCGCCAGGGATAGTGGGGAAATCATTGGGTATATGTATCTGTTTGCATAGTACAGAAAAAATATTTTCCAAGGTGTTTTGGTGCATCAGTTATTAATTTTAGAACTGTAAAGATTAAAATCTGAAAAAAATATATAGTTTTAAAGTATTAAAGATCTATTTATAAATATACAATATATATGGAAATGCATAAAGTGACGTGAAATGGAATCAGTTTGGTGTGCTTCTCGTGGTAATCATGTCGTCTTGTTCAATACCATGCTGTCAGCTCAGGGGAGGGCAGAGCTCCCCCTGCTGGTCTGAGAGACAGAGAGGACTGAATGACAGCACTGAGGCCCCGCCTGATGTCCCTAGTACGGCATTAAGATGCATGCACAGTGTCGCTTAGCAGTAACCTGTGTGAACGATCTCAACATGGTCAGCAGTCGGACACCTAGCTGTCCCAAGATGGCTGAATAGCCTCACGCTCATTTTCAGTCTTCAGAAATGTCAACTAACATAGAGTAACTTGGGTGACGTGGAGTATTAATGTGAGTGAGGTTTTCTTTCTTTCGAAGACGTAAACACGAGTCCGTCACCACCTAGCTCAGTGGCTAATGCTAACAGAGCTATAGCATTCCCTTCTCGCCCCTCTGCCGGTCATGCGTTCGCAGGATCGCGCTGCATATCTGCCTGCCTCCAAACCACATCAGGCTTTGATTTGACGGCCGTCCGCATGCTCTTCTGAGCACCTCTGTCAGCAATGTCCCTCTGAATCGAGAGACGATGACCGTGAGTAAGCCTCACTCGTAGATTTTAATTAGCCATACTTGTTCATGCTGGCGCTCCACCTCGGAGCTATTCCTGCGAGCTCCTGCTGTAACCTGAGGCATCTGACTGTCAGAGGCTGTGCTCGAGCTCAGAGCTTGGGACTGCATCTCCGTGCTGAGGCCCCACGCTTCCCATCTTCACGGCTCCTGCGTGGCGACCCATCGCGGCAACGTATCTGCCATACACGCCGGGGGCCCTGCTGTTGCTCGCCATTCCCGTTCTCTCCTGAACACACCAAACCCTGTCAGATGGTGCAGGGGAGACAGGAGACCCCCAACATAAATAAATGCCAGAAGGCCCCCACTCTCCTCCTGCACCCAGCTAGTACATTGATACCGTTAACGATTCTACTGCCCAGAACTGCAGAAAGGTTCTGGGGTTGGCCTGTAGGGTGGGAGGGGTTCGATTTGGGCTGGGATCACACAGCACGATAGGGCCAAACAGATGTACAGATAATTAGCCCTGCAGAGAGGAAACCGAAGTGGGTTCCGGGATGCACCAAGTCAGCCTGTACAGTAGTATCATTGCTGTTTTAAAGTACAGTTGTATAGAGAATTCTTAAAGATGTGTATTTGATAAATATGCTAATTTTCCTGTACAGACCTTATTATAGTTTATTCTTTTTTTCCATGTTGTATTCTCCTTTTCTCAAATGGGGGAGTGACAGATTTATCAATAACAGTAATAAAAGAATGTTGTATTTCATGCTGGTGTCAGCTCTTTATTATGGAATTTTAGCAGTCAGTACACCCAGTAATTCTAAATTATCATCAGATCACTTTGCAAGTATCTTCTATACTTTCATACCACACATCATTTTTTATACCATACATCACAGGAAACTCATCATCATCATCATCATCATCATCATCATCGATACTTTATTGATCCCCATGAGGATTTTCTCCTTTTGCCTACCCCAGCTTGCTCTCTGTAGGTGAGAGTAATCTGGCCGTTAGGGGGCAGCACCCAGATGGGTTAAGGGCTTTGCTCAAAGAGTAAGCAGTTGGGCTGAAGCGGGGCTATAACCAGCAACCTTCTGATCACAGGTAGAGAGGCTTAAAAACAATGCATTAACATATATGACCTACAAATAAGCATGTCTGGAAAAACAACATGTGCAACTGTGACAGTTGCATCACTAACATACAAGAAAATGGGGGAGAGGCTGAACCTTGCTATTGCTTCTCTCTATTCATCCCATTCCTCTACAGTCAGTACATGTGCTACCCGTTTTTACTGCTAAGTGATCGTATTCCAAAATCGAAGGACTATGCTCTCTCTCGTCCTGAAAAGATGAAATCCACAGTCATGAATGTTTGCTGGGGACGGAGAGCCTGTCACACAGATTTACAAAAACAGTGACAGGCTTGTTATGAGGTGCGTCTGAAATGACACCATTTGTGATGTCAAAGCAAAATGATCTCTCACCTCCTGCAGGAAACACAATATACTTGTATAAAAATGTTGTGCCTATTTTATAAATACCCAGGATATTTTTTATTACTTTTCAATATCCCCCTTATCAGCTGGGTCATAAAACATACACCTAGGGGATAATGATATTTTCCAGTACAAATTCCTTACATAGCATTAACATTTAACTGCTGAAATGGGATGAATTTGCTGATCGAGTACAAAGGGGCTACTGGTATCTTAGCAAAGATCATTCAAGTAGACTGGCGCCATCCATCAAGGCTGTTGACCAGAGGCTATCCTAAACATCCAACCCCTGTGCCCCCTCTCAGTTTCTTGGTTGTTGGTTGAACTCCTGGCATATATTAGAAATCATCTTTGGCACCAATTTGTGGAGGTTGTCAAAATCATCTACAAAGAAGGAATGCTCCATGTCGGGCTCTGACGCAATGTACTCCAGTTCTTCTTGAACTGCCCAAGCAATGCCAATGGAGTAGGCGATCACACCTGGGTACACATGATGACATAAGGAGTTAGGGGACTCAAGGGTCCAACAACATGATATTTCCTGTTGCTTCATGGCATGTAAGGCTTCTTTAACGCTATGGTGCTCATGAAATCCAGGATCTTGATGAATATTAGGATCAAAGACACTGTTTCTCTATCCAGTCCACTGGGACCCCAAGACAGTCCTCATTTTTGCTGCCCCTCAGCTCCCAGCACACCTATACCAGGTATTTAGTGTTCTTGATTGTTTGATTTGTTTTTGATTGTTTGGTTTGTTCTTGATTGTTTGATTTGTTTTTGATTGTTTGGTTTGTTCTTGATTGTTTGGTTTGTTTTTGATTGTTTGGTTTGTTCTTGATTGTTTGGTTTGTTTTTGATTGTTTGGTTTGTTCTTGATTGTTTGGTTTGTTTTTGATAGTTTGGTTTGTTCTTGATTGTTTAGTTCAGAAGAGCTGGGAGGGAGCAAGAATGTAGACTGTCTGGGGTCCCTGAGGACTGGGGTGGGAAATACTGATCTAGGATCTTAACTGATCTTCACCCCCTTGGGTCTAGGTGTAGGGAACACACTGTCACTGACTGGGGCATGGTCACACATTTCATTCAATATCATAAACTTTTTGTTTTGGTGTTAAACTCATCTTAATCTTAGTGTACTTTGTAAATATGTCAGATTTAATGTTAAGTTTATAATTTGACATCAAAATATAGACATTGCAAAATGAAGTTTGGATCACTTGCATAAATATTATAAAAGTACATAGTAAGCAATGGTTTGTTTTGATCCCAGATATCTGATCACCAAAGTCTTGGCTACATGAAGATGACTCAATGCTGTAGTTGTAACATTCAGTTGGATAAATAAATAAGAAAAACCGAACTCATGTCACTATTTCTGGCCTCCTTCCATTGAATACGTAAGAGCTGTCGTGTATGCATGAGCCATTCACACCTGGCCCCCGCGCGGGGGGGGGGGGGGGGGGGGGGGGGGGGG